>CM068835.1:94521468-94706468 GCA_028554795.2 Sinohyriopsis cumingii | reverse complement strand
TACGTGATTGCTGAGCGATAAGTGTTTGTATTGCTCTATTTTCTTCATTAGAAGCATCTTTCATGTTTAAATCTTAAGTCTGTCTTATCATGATTTATTCAATGTGAACAAAATAGAAAAAAAAACAAAAAACAAAAAAAAAACAAACAATGAACTTATCAATATGCAAAGTTTATCGTGATTGTGAAACCCCCCAAAAAGGCATAGAAAACCATTTTTTATTGGAAACACTAGACAGTGATGTGAGACGTTAATTCACTCGGTCAATTCATAGTTGCATGTAGTCAATCTTAACTCCATTCAGATAGCAAATATGTGCAATTGTATGCGATATAGCCTCTTTCCTTTTACTGAAACATTGATACATCCCGTGGTGTATCACTTGCATGTCAGTCGCGTCTTTGCTGCATAAAATGTAAGTCTAGTATATACACATTGCATTCCCACAACGAGTCTGCCAGTTAAATAAATATCCCGCCACCTCACTTCAGAACCATTGACCTTCAGAACCAATGACCTTCCTCACATTAGTGTCTGTTTTCAGCCCACGAAAGGTTACAAAGCAGCAGCTGATAGTTGTTTTTGTTTTCCTTAACTTATATGTTTCTCACCTAGTGTGAAATATTAGAAGAATATGATAATGTCGGCAATGTGAAATATTGGAGAAATCGAAAATAAATTTTCTGCAATGTGAAATGTTGGAGGAATCGAAACAAATTGCGAAATACTGTAAATTCACGTACTACCAATTCTCGTTATAATGAGAGTTATGAAAGTTTAATTTAGAAGAATGAAAATTGCATTTATTAACATAAATATTAGGAAATGTCTCAGAAAGATCCATTCGAGTCACGAAAGAGTAATTAATACTGCTTATTTTCCTTTTGCAAAACATTACATTAGAGTCCTTCATTCTCTCTCTCTCTCTCTCAACGTTATCCATTCACCTGTCTGTCGCAAGTTTATCTTTTTCTTCAATAAATGTTTGACTGCTACCGGAAGTTTAGATCGACAGATTCGAAACAAATTCATTTCTGTGTTGCAAGCGTTAAAAATATACCATCTGAAAGTGGATGAAGCCTGGATGTTAAACGTGTTATTGCAAACTCTGGGGTGGATGTTAAATGTGTTATTGCAAACTCTGTGGCGAATCTAAATACAAGTATAAAATCTCAGAGATGATCTTAAACTCTTGGCTGTAATCTATGAAATAGATGCAATACGTTTGGGTGGAATCTTTGAGACGTATCTTAAACTCGTGCCTGGAATATATGTGGTACATCTAAAACATTCGGTTGAAATCTCTGTAGAGGATCTAAAACACGGAATGGACTCTGTTGGTTGTTCTAAAACATTTGGATGGATTTTGTAAATGCCTTATTTCAACAATAACTTGAGATTTGCGTAGTTGATGTCGATTTAAAAAAAAATTGTTCTTATTAAATGTATTTACGCATGTCAGGAGTATTGAACCTGTGATGGTCACTCTCATATCGAAAAATAATGACAGAATATGCCATTCTGGCAACCTATTGCGAAACAAATTAATTGAGCTTTTTGCCCTGCCCTGTATCACAATCACACATGATAGGATTTTCTAACATATTCAGCATAATTATGTGTGGAACAAAGTCCAGTTTCTCCTATGTTTTGATGTTATCGCTGATGTTGTATCCATATGTGCATCTCACTGGTAAACGACTTTTATCCTGGAGCTGTCGAAGTAAAATAGTCGTCGTGAAGACCATATTTTTTCATCCATGTCATGAAATATAATTATTTCCTCCAAATGTATCATGAAAGCTGTAGGCAAACGTTTTAGCCGCTTCTTTCACAAATCATTCGACCTTAAATCCCATTAGCTAAGCAGAACACAATTAAAGAACGTACGTTCGTTTTCACTCAGATCAATTATACGTATTTTGGTATTTGATGAGAATAAGGTGAATGGTATATCGCTAAGATATTTATTGTGTAGGCAAATTATCTAAAGGTCTTTGGTTTTCGACGACATATAAGTACAAGTGTCCATAGTCTGTATTTTGTGAAATTGTTTTTTGACAAGTCTAGAATCATCAGAGAAGGAAAACTTCTTATAAAAGATGGCGATATATAAATACCATATTGTTGATCGCTATTTTCAATGCCCATAGTTCATGAAAGTCATATGATCCGGAAAAAAGTAACATTTTAAATTATGATCTTATTTTTTTAATCGCATTGAATATTAAAATGTTTAGTGGAAATGATAGAAAACTGAATTCACTAGTTTAAAAACTCATTATATGCATGTAATTGCACATAGATATTTCAGTTCGTATTTTTTTGTGTTCTTTTTCATGCAGCATCACAACAATTTAATTTATATGAGACACTGATTTTTTGTTAAACATGTAAAGTACACTTTACATGTTTATCGTTTTCGAATGAATTTGTACAGTACACTTTAGTAGTTTTGAAGGAGCTTGTACACTAAATTTTACATTTTTATCCTTTGATGATGGAGCTTTTGCGGTACACGTTACATGTCTACAAGCTTGATGGAGCTTGTACAGTAGATTTTACATGTCTATAAGTATGATGGAGCTTGTACAGTAGACTTTACATGTCTATAAGTTTGATGGAGCTTGTACAGTAGACTTTACATGTCTATAAGTTTGATGGAGCTTGTACAGTAGACTTTACATGTCTATAAGTTTGATGGAGCTTGTACAGTAGACGTTACATGTCTATAAGTATGATGGAGCTTGTACAGTAGACTTTACATGTCTATAAGTTTGATGGAGCTTGTACAGTAGACTTTACATGTCTATAAGTTTGATGGAGCTTATATAGTAGACTTCACATGTCTATAAGTTTGATGGAGTCTACACAGTACAGTTTACATGATGAGCATTCACATTGCTCGTATTTTGTGTATTACAACCTTAAGCAAAACAGTGTGAAAAGATCAGCTGCAATTTAGATTAAATGACCATAACCCTGAGTGAGCAATTATTGCTTTAATTCTGCAAATATATGTCGAAGGAAACATGGTCTAGTTCAGAAATCCATATATGCTAATCGAGGTCAGCTTTCGTTTTGCTGTCTACAGAGAGGAGCTGTACAACACATGAAGACTGCGAAGTTTGTTTAACTGCTAATTATATACTGCATCTGTGGTTGTAAATTTTAATTTGAAGTTATCGTAGTTATTTCTGTGTTACTGTGGTTGTTTTTGTAAGGTGCTTATGCAGACATAAATAGACTGACGGTACATTCGAGACTGAGAGAATTCCCCGGGATATACCAATTTGTAAAAAGGTAATTTTACACCAGTGATATCCAAAGATCAGACACTGTTTAGTGCCAACATAAACATAGCTGGTAAATGCAATGATGAATGTGCCAGAAAGGCAATCGAAGAATATGTGGAACTGCGCCTTAAAATGTCTTTGTCCTTGGTTAAACCACAAAGCTATAGGAACATCGGAAATGGGCATGCATTTACCATGGCTGTTGCCGCGAAACATATTAGGTATGACATGATTGTAAAATGAGTTGTTGAGCGATGCGAACTCTCGCACACGTCAAAACTGATCAGGTCAAAGAAATATCGCACGTTTGTGTATCGCTACACCATGGTAGGTATGCCTCCATCTGATACCAAGAGATGGATATTCCCCGACGGATTTCCTATTTTCGCATACTTATACCATAGATGCTCAAGTGCATTAAAATGGACTTTGGTGTTAATTCTTTGGGAATGTCTTACCATTGTCCCCGCAGAAAGGCTATACTAGTTGGACATTAACATGGGCTTCAAAATTATAACGCTCTTTCAATTCCCGGAAATTCATTTGGAACTGAAACTGTAAATGCATCAATGGACGATATCTGGGCAGAAGTATTTCACCTCCCGACTTACAATGCCCCCAATTACTACATATGGGGAAGCAAATTGTCTTCGATAGAGTTTAATATAGGTGGTTGGTCAAATGAATTATATATGATTGCGATTGTACTCTGGATAGGCATAGCATGTTTTAAGCCAATCGTGTGTGTGATTTTATTATTTAGTGTAGCTTTGACTTATCGAAGCCATGTAATCCACTCAAGGGATAATTCTATACGATGTATTAACAGTTTAATACGTTTGCCATTGTCTGTGTAACCGTTCTGTAAGTGTATGGTTAAATCATTCTACAATGGTTTGATAATTATGCACGCCGACTTGTCCTCGACGAACAACACATTCTGTTTACTAAACAGTGCAGTAGAGGCTCCGAGAATTTTGGAGGAACCTGTAACAGCATCGCTTATGTTCGCAGTTAATCTGCATCAAGACGTTTGGGCTCATCTGCACTAAAGTCCTGATTTTCTTTTGCAAAAAAGACATCAATACGCAATTCCAGAAACACGAGAGATCTTCATGAGAAGATACATAATTGTTTTCAAAGACATTCCTGCACTCGTAAAGATAAGGCCTCTGAAGCTTGTTGAAAAAACGCAGCTTGTGCGTTAATCGTGAGTCCTCTGTCGCCTCTAAGCTCTATTACCGTCTGTCAACTTTGCAATCCATAGATTTTCAGTTATTTTATATTTGACGGGTAGGTAGAGGTGTAAACAGATACGTGACGGGTGTGTTCCAGTCATGGAGGGGTTAAAGTTTCGTGCTGCTGACCTTGGACGCATTGCGTATCACATGAGTTTAAACAGTCCAACTTACTTACTCATCTAGTCTGCCTATACTTTATCTGGCAGATACATTACAAATAGAACGAAACTAACTGGGACAGATGCAAACTTAAACGAAACTGCAGAATATCGGTAGCGAAAGAGTACGCACTCATAGAAAGCTCGATAACTCGCCCACTAGGTTCGAAGCTCGAGATGGTTTTCATGAGGTCTGTGATGGAAGATATTCAAGAGCAGGTTAATGAAGCAAATGCTTTGGGATTGTAAGTATAAGGATGACATTGTTACTCAAACACTTCGTTGTTTTGGGACACCACAAATGCCAAGCAAGCTGCCTTGGAAAATACGAACACTGTGGCAGATCATGCCATTATGAGTACTGTAGGACACACGCAAAAAATACGTAATGGCCTGGAGGTACTACCATGCTTGAAAAGTACCATCGGAGCCAAATCACGTAATCAATTTTGGCCCTCGTGTGGATCAGTCCTTGAGTACTATTGATTACGTAGACAGAAATCAATATTCTTAACGCTGTGGCAACCAAATTATAAGCACAGTATGATCCTGAATCTTTATGACAGCAGCGTCGTCATCGACACAATTGCAAGGGGCATTGCAAAGATTATCCAATCGCTCGAAAAGTGCATCAACGTAGAATCGGGACGGACGCTCAAATATATATTGCCATATCGCCCGTTTTGTTTTCCCATTTACATATCAACACCATAAGTGTGCTACAAAGGTCAAATTTTAACGTGAAGAATTTGGACTATAGTTGTTTTGAGTGGGAATTATCGGCATTGTATCCGGATACAATGCCGATAATTCCCACTCAAAACAACTATAGGACTACATAGTCCTCATAATTACCGGCAACAGGAGGATAAAAAAAAAAAAAAAAAAAAACATTAGAAATGTCGTGTTTTCAGTACAAAGGACCAAATCCACACTAAATAAAATTTGAAACGCTGTACCAGGTAACGCTTTTAATGTTTTCACGTGCGACGAATGATTATTTCAATTGTCACTATCATTCATTGTTCGTCACAAATTAATTTTGATTTATTTGTCGATGCTGACTGAATTAAACAAGAATCTGAGTTGGTTTCGCAATAAACATGGATCAATGATCTAAATCGGCCTCTTTACCGTCATAGCAGAAACAAAATTAAAACGTATGCATGTCTTTATTGATCAAGAGCGCCTCATCAGCTATGACTTGTACTGCGGCGGTATAAGTCCAAAACTACAAATAACAATCGTGGCAAAGCCTAGGGAAAAAAAACCACCCTTAAATTTGATGAAGTGCAACGCAATATAAAGGCACCCTACATCATTTGTTCAGATTTTAAGAGTTTGAATGTGCCGTTGGATTTAGGCACTAGGGCTGAACAGAGAGTTCAAGTCGCAGAACAATTTCCTTGCGGATATTTTATGTTTTGCTTCCATGTTATGGCCGATAGTTTTTATTGTGCTGAGAATGTGAGCAATCCAGGCACAGTGGGGTATTCCGCAGATTTATTGAATTCACAGCGAAATTGATTCGACAACAGCTAGATTCGCCAGCATGAGTGGCAATGAGGGAGGGTAACATTTGTGAATCTGCTGCAGGCACTTACTGCTTGCTGGTATTGTGAAGAAAAAATATACTTCTGTCGAATTCACTATCTGAACTGATTCTTTAGGCTATATGCTTTTTTTATAATGAGAGCCACCCAAGTCAATTTTGGTTTTCGTGCCTCCTTGGATGATCAATTTTGCGATTCTTTCTTCCAGTGTTTGTTTAGTCGCGTTCAAGTCATAAACGTGAACCAAGTAGGCAAGTGGTCGTCCTCAGGTACCCTATGATTCGTGGTATGCAAGGTCATGTCTGTAAAACTCCGCATTGATTGTTGCTTCACCATTGTCTTATATTAACTTGGGCCATACAAACATAAACTTCTTTGCTCCAAATCAGGCATACGTTCGCATACAACTCAAATTGGATTTAAGGAGCCTTTGTATCATGACACCGTACACAGTTTGAAGATATGATTGCATTATAGCAACAGACAATTATTCAATGGTGTAGTGCAACATGAAATTCGCAGACTACGTTTCAGTCATCGATATCTCTACAAAAGCCACACTTAGATCGTCAACTCATTGTAACAAAAACATCTTTCTGAAAGCAGTTTGTGCATTAAACACTGGCCCTGCTGGATCCGATAAACAAATATGTTGTAGTCTATGATTTTATGATGGTCATCCAGTGATCGGTTGTATGTGATTGCACCATCGGTCGATGTTCAACCGTATAATACTGTGCTCAATGATTTCAACAAAGTTTTGAGAAGAGGTAGCAATGCCACAATTTCAACAAAGTTTTGAGAAGAGGTAACAATGCCACAATCGATTTCTTTTCCACTATCGGCGACCGCCCTACCATTGACAATTATGGATGTAAGCAAACACAATTTGGTTGTGTACGCCGATGTGTTGTTCGTGAAACAGGTTTATCAAGCGTAAATATTTTCACGAGGCTGATAAAGAAAACATTCGGACGTGATTTATTTGTCTCAGCAGATGATAATTCGTCGCATGGACGAGCATGGCCTTGGAAATATCCATTGGACATAATACGCTGAATCAACTGCGTGAATTGTGTGCGCGGATTACTTTAACCCTTTTGATTGGGAACATCCATTTTACATGGTTCGCATTTAACCATTCGTGGGATCAACTACGTGACTAGTGTACTAGTTTTCTCACGAACAATTTGACTTGTGAGCCACGTAATTCGCGTGGTTTAAACGTGCTCTTTTAACAAATCATCTTTCAAATTTAAAAAAAATGTCCTGCCACGATACCATATAATCGTACGGAAGACGTCAAAAAAAGGCGCAAAGCAATATATATGTAGAAAAAGGCCGCAGCACAATCAAAAGAGCATTACAGTTTCCAATGCAAACATCTCATTAATCCCAAAAGGAAAATTGTTGAATGCGCCGAAGATATTAAAGAGACTAGCAAAGCAAAAGTGCAATAAATGGCAGTTCTTTCGGGAACAGACCAAGCCCATCTTCTAGGTCGTATTATAGCCAAGCACAAGAAGGATATTAAGAAAGACACAAGAGAAACTCCAGAAAAGATAGTTCGTTTGCCACAGGTGGTTGAGGAAGTCAATGAAGACGATGAGGAACATGGAGAGGTCTAGAATATATTCGCCGAAGGAAACCAGGCACTTAGGTATTACGGAAAAAAGGCTCCTGGCAAAATACTAGATGTGCCACCGAGTAGGAGTATGAGATGAAAACAATGAATCAATACTTTAACGACGTAACTAACTCGTCAGGGAATGTTTGAAAATCCTATGCTTGTCGCTCTTGACAGACCTACCAACTGTAATGGGAATCTGACTGTAAAACAGAAAAAGGTGAAGAATTATCAATATATTCTTTTAAAAATTGCAACTACAACCGTAACAAATGCCAATGCAAAGTTCAGAGCTTCGTGCCGCTTACTTGACTAATTCCGGAACATACATAGGAAAAACTGGAACAATAATAAGCACCTGCTCAAGCACCTGAGAAATTTAGCGTGTCGCTGCTGAAACAATATGTCCCTCAATTTAGATCAAAGAAATAAAGAGACGAGTGGATAACCATGTGGAAAGTCTACACATCTTGGTCAGCAACCTTAAAATGGAGACAGTCGCAACGTATCTCCAAAGAGACACGATTTACTAGCCCAATCTGCATAAATAAAAGCTATACTTGAACAACCTGCAGATAGACGTCCTAAGCTCATACCGGAAGAAATGAGACTGATGCGCTGCACATTCGTACAACGCACACGCAATTTGACAAAACAATTTGAAGAATATTGGACAAAGCAAGAACATAACATGAAATTGTATAACACTGACAGTTGTAAGCTCATTGCCAAGTTAAAGCAAGCTAGCCTGTGTACATTACCTATTACGGAACTGGGCTCGGTGAGATTGTTCTTGGAATATATCAGAGAGCGACAATAAACTCAAACCTCTAACATCGCGAGCTGAAATCATCACTAAGCATGTAACCATGCAGGTTGTGAATTGTGTCAAAAATACGACCGTGGACAGATTAAGACGAATAGTCTCTCTACAGGCCTAAGCGTGTCTCTTTCGAGCACTGCGATAAATAACACGAGAGCCAAAGGTGGCACCACTTACATTGTCTTCGACCAAATCCGTCTGCAGTGGGTAAGTTATTAACGAGGACGCTCAACAACAATTGCAAATCTGGCCATGAGAAGTGGATTTGCACGCTTTCAAGAAAATAAATAATGAATAATGGCTCAGTTAAAAGACGTTTCTGACTCTGAATTTTACATGGGAGAGTCCGTCAAACGAGACTTCCAGTATTACTTGTAACTTGCCTGAGACCCCAATCAGTTAAAAATATAACTGCAAATGCAAGATAATTCTCTGTTTTTCATTCCATGTGAAGCAGATTTTAACTGGAAAGCTTGTATGTGGTGACAATAACAATTACGATGTCAATGCCGGTGAGAGATGTGGTAACAATGGCTTCATGCCATAGTTCAACAGTACACGTTACTACATCAATGGAAAGGAACTTAAAGCCATTAGGACGATGTAGACTCTCCCGATATAGTAATATGTGCATGAGAGCCACTGGTCTAGCTATGATGTTTCTCAAGCTTACAACTTATCACGCTGTCAGTAGAGCAAATATAATCAGCCAGTCTTGAAATCCTGATGCCGATTCTGATGCAGCTGTATAATTTGTATCGTTTCCTAATCCTGAGTTTGATCTTGAATTTGCACAGCGTCGAGCATATTCTTATCGAGACTCATTTTGTTTTTCAAGTGGTTGACATTACCTTCATGCAACATATTTGTTTTGCAGATATGCTTGCAAGGTGATTTCAGCCCAAAACTCGTTCACCTTGATTCGTAAAAGCACCTCCAACGGTGCCATTTGGCGCGATGTATTTAAGCCTGCCATCAGGTAAAGTTGTGTTGGGTGCACTGACTTTGTGAATGCACGTGTTATTGCTTTCATTGGGCACATAGTACCGCTTGTATTCCGCTTGGGAACCACATCAACAATATTGTTTTTCGCATATATCACAGACGCACACCTACCATTAGTATTACTGGGTAGTTTACCTGGCAGATACATACCGATCCGTCTTATTGCACTAAAACACTTCTCATTGTCGGTTAGCATTCAGCGCGAGATAGTGTCCGGGCAAATAATACAATGGTACTCGACAACTTAAAAACCGCTGAGCACTCCTTGCGGTTAAACAACGAAGAACATCGGCATAAATTCTGCTTCATCAATCAGTTGCCAACCAAAATTCCCTTGCAGGTCAAAATATCTGGTCGTTCATGGACATCGAAATAAGCCAAACGATTTCCCTGAATTAAATGTGTACGTCTTAGCAGATTTATTGCTTTTCACTGGAACATTTGGAGTTGTTCAGACAGTCCAACGTGCTATGTCGCTTCTTGAGAAGACGCTATTGATGAAGGATCCTGGTGAGGGAGACCAAATAACCTAGGTAAAATTCATAATTGAACCTTTAACGAATTTTAATAGTCATGTCCTACAGCAAAGTGAAGGCCGCCATTACTGGAAATCAATTTAAGAAAAGAAACTCACAATAAAAGAAATTGTGGTGTCCATTAAGATTAATTAAGCTTAAAATTTTACTAGTCAGAGGTGGCGCAAATAGAGAAATTAGGAATATTTCCATTCCTTAAAGCGATTCCAGCATTGATGCCAGCGGTGGCCTCACAGGTTGCAAAAGCTTCTACGTTGGGAGCTGTCGGACCAGCATCACCATTAGTAGACTGATAAGTAAGTAAGACGCCTTCGATTACGACGTATTAGTCGTCGAGTATCCTCAGGCATAAGTCATCGATTACCCGGTCGATGAAGATCGCGCGCTTGCCAACCAAATTTGATTTCTGCGCAATAGCTATATCGCTGAAACATCTTCCTGTCTTTTTATGCAAGGTGAACTTGCAACGATGACACTACACAAACGCAAATTAGGCATCGTCAATCTGGAACCATCCACTGGTCCTGGTACTCACTGGGTCGCATACATGGCAAGACCTCAACATAGTTTGCAGTTTGATTCGTATGGACTTGCACCTCCATTCGAAGTTGTAAATTATATAACTTGGTGTAATGGTTAGGCAGTGACAACATATTTGTCTACTGCTGGTTCATTCGATAATGCCTGTACAAACACAACTGGATGGTCCTGTATGCATTCATCTTGACGTTCAAGCGTTGCGTACACAGGAACTTTCACCTACCCCGAAAGCTCCTATTGTTTCACATTACAGTATGCGTTATGGTATGAATTAACTAGATATATCAACATTTACGAGCCATTTCCTGCTCGGCGACATGGTGCTTATCTGGATCTGAGCCAATTTCTGAATAATTTATCCTCGTTTACCTACCGCGTTGCATTTATTTTCGATCCATGGTAGATTTCGATTTTTGGTAACCCAGCTAGCAAACTGAAAAAAGTCAAAAATCTTACACATGCAAGATATTATTGTGAAGTTGAATGCTAACTTTGAGGTAACGATTCTCCATAAAGTCACTAACAGCGGTAGCATTAAAGACTGCTGCGTGCTGGTTGGGTTGTAGTTATCAAAAAATATTTCGATAATACCAATGCTGCAACAAGACACAACGTGCAAAAGACCTCCATTATGAACCATAGGTTTTGTATTTATCCAAGTATATCATGGATTAGGTGATCTTCGGCATGCAACATGAACATATTATTACAGTAAAGGAACCTAAGATAAATCTGCTGAAAAAGATATTCACGACCGTTTGTTGTATGTACTGTCTCCTGGAATAATTTTCTTATGACCCACCAGTGATTGATCCTTACATGAAACTCCTTCCTTTGTTTAATGTATTACATGATCAGAAGATTATCGCCAGAATAAAATTGGCAAGGACCAGTAAGCGAATTCTGGTGCTAATTCAGCATATTATCGGACTGTGCATGGCGTACCTTAAAATACTGTTAAAGTCTTCATTGAATGAAGCAACTTAAAACAATGCTTTCGTTTATCCATATTTGTGAAGAAAACGTATCAGCTTCTTAGTACGCATCTATTAGAATCGGATCTAAAATATTTCCATCAATAATGGACTGCATTCTTTCCTCTGACCTACCTACTAGATTAATTAGGTTGATGTTTTCGTGCAAGAAAAGCATAATTATGTAAACCGTCTAGTACTTGAAATGAAACCTCAAAGTTAATACATTCGTAATGACATTCTACTAGTAATACAACTACAACATGTTTGTTGGAACATGACTACTTAGTCATTGATTTTGATACCATATATGGTAACAGAAGGGTGGGGAGACTGAAAATTGGCAACCTCAATATATGAAAATATAATCTGTTCAATATCATATTTGAGCAACCTATAGAAAGTTGTTATGGAACCTGTCCCATTGTAATATAAAAGCAATCAACTTTCATCAGTGTTCACTGCGTAAAAAAAACTTTGAAACAATGATCAAGATCGTAAAGACAATATACTGACCGCTCCGGTTGCCTAGTGGTTAGAGCGTCCGCCTCGGATGCGTTTGTCGTGGGTTAGATCCTCGGCCGAGTCATAACAAAGACATATAAAAATGGTACTCACTGCTGTCTCACTTGGCGCTCAGCATTAATATGTTAGTGTTAGGAGTGGTCGGCGTGTTATCAGGATAATGTGACTGGGTGGGGCATCATGCTACAAGTCTGTGGCATATTGCCACAGTGATAGACATCACTATAAACTGTCACACTGCAGACATCGTAGCGATATGTCATAAAAATTGTTAAAGCTACGTTAACATTACAAATCACACACACATACACACACGCACACACACACACACACACACACACACACACACACACACACACACACACACACATACACACACACACACGCAATATACTGCTTGAAGCATTGCCGGGTTTCAGTCAAAATACGATATTTATGTTTCACACGCCAGAAAACTCAAGACAATAAGTAATTCCAGGATTTGATAGATAGATAGAAAGATCCCTGAGTTTTATAGGATATCTTATCACTAGTATTTCTGAACTTAACACATAGATAAATCATTTGAGATTCACGGTGCATTTTATTATTTGTATTTCTAACATGACTATCAATGAATAAACTGCTGAACGTCGTCAAATTAGCTCTGTTAAGCTTCGATTTGAGAGTCCTTTGTTAAGCATCAGAGATCAGCATAAATGCATGAAATATCGGTTTATGTTATAGCTATGAAATGAGACTGTTGGGAAATTGAAGTGGCCCTGCTTCACTGTGTTGGTCGCAGTTGCAGGTAAAATCTACGTTATATACAAGTATTGCTGAAACAGCAATCATACAACAAGAGAGTGCTTCTTCTTAAACTGATCATTATCATTTCGCTACATAAAGCGTAAATTACTTAACTTTCTATAACAATTCATAATACGTAATATAAGTTTTTACACTTTTCTATGGCAACAGACGCATTCTAGTTTAAAGTTAATTATTTAATAATAAGAGATCATACACAGATCCAAGTATTACCACAAGCCTGTAATTTTCCCAATATTATGTACAATTACTGTTGACAAGCATAGATTGATATCCCTTTCAAATGTTACACACGTCATTTGCAATCTCAAAACAAGAAGTTGGGTGTAAAACATAAAACACTATGGAAGAAACTTGACTATAAACTTCATTATAGACGGATAAAGGACTCATAATAATTGAATTGGAAACTTCTCTCAACGGATCGGTAAATATTAAACGCTTACATACCGCAGTTCATATACGACAAAGGGAGATTTGGCAGCTAGATTTAAATAAGATGCAGCTTAGACGGCACCCTCGTGTAACATTTTGATAAGAACTTTGCCAACATCGGACCGACCCAGGTCAAAAGCTCTTTTTTCGGCATCTATGATATCTGTTGCAATATGTGCCATTGTGTCAGTCATATACATATCATTGTTAAGGGCTGAATCATTACTCATCAAAGAAAAGTCACTAAAGTGTTAATCAGACAAAGGAAACTAAAGTGTTGAGAATGTCAGCCAGTTAATTACAATATCTGTTAATTGATATATAATATATTGATGACATTTGCTTCATTAATCAAAATCTGATCCATATATATTATCTTGAGTTGACGATTATAATAACATGATCACCAGAGATAATAGTCATATTAGTCTATATTCCACGCTTTCTAAACATCAGATCAGAATTATGCCCTACAAAATAGTTGCAAACTCACTCAGTCAAGAAGGTACATCCCATAATAAATCGTCATGTACCTTTCTCATTATGAAACTCATACCAGATCATCATGACAGCGGCCCATGTTAAAATTTGATCAAAATTGGATAAAAATCGAGGTTTAAAAAATAGTGAGCTTTTGGGTAGATCATCTGAAGTCATCAATACTTTTGCCATTTCATTGGCAAATCCAACACGTACCATATGTTTATTGATTGCCTATAGCTTATATTTTTACCAATACCTGTCCTAAAAGCAATCACATTTGTAAATATGCTTCCGATTGCAGAGTATATGACTGACTTTATCTAACAAACCTAACAAGTTGATTGCAATTGTGCCAGTGCAATCGCAAGTGCCTGACCATTATGAGCTTCAACTGTAGTTGGAAAACCAACATAAAATTCCAGCTACCTTGACGTCACTGACATTATTGAGGAAGTCGGCGGCGTTGTGTCAGCAATGATCAGTTCCAGTCGTGTAGTTATTTATGTGTTCATTATTATATATACAGTGAATTCTAAATTTGGCGTTGACAATGATGGTAAAGTTATTGCTTGCACTGGTATGTTTGCTTTCTTTTGATACAGATAATAAATATCCCTAACTGCAGCGAATTTATTTTCGGATTACAACGTCATTTACCCTGCTGACAGGATCATTGCTATATCTATACACGCATATGTCGCCGCGGCGTTATTTCTGTGTGCTCCTGCATTTTTTTACCGTAATATGTAGATATATGTTTCACCTTAATGTTAAAGATATCAGCAACGCCGTCAAAAATAGCGACACCCGATTCCAACGATAGGCGAAATCACGTGCGTCGCTGATAACGAGCAGATTAATGTCGCTGTTTCAGCGACCAGCAATAAGACCGCATATACAATATTGTCTATGACGATGATTCATCTGAGATATCTTTTTTGTTTTGTCATGTGCTCAACTATGATTTCCTCCAGCTATGCCTTCCACACACATGCTTTATTGAACCAAAGGGACTGTGTGAGATTCGATATGTCATTTACTACTTCACTAAAACAGATGTTTAATCGACGAATTCCACAAACCACCAATACATCTCTGTGGATAGGGTTTTGTCTCCTGGATCCAGTATGAATGTTTCCCTGACATCTTGATTTAACAGGACTGACAAAGGTCCTGAAAATCTATCGATGGAACGACCCCGTGGATATGTTGTGATGGATGATGTGTATACCGTGTTAATGAAAGAAGTTGTATAGACAACACCAGGGGTAATCTGTTTCATGTTTTGGTCTCTGCCATTGAGTCGTGTGCGAATTTCGCAGAGGTTAACGTTAACAATATTTGGGTCTCCAAAGAATCTATTGTTGATTCCATTTATTTTTCTACGAAATCCGTCAAACTTGGTCATGTGATTATTAAATTCAGCTCTGAATATTACCCATCCATCAACATCGTCCAATTGTAGTTCTCTCAATTTAGCAATTCTATTTTCGCTCATGTTGAATTAACCAGTCATTGCATCGGCGGCCTTAGATCTCTCCTATGGTACCTCCGATTGACACTCTTGAGTCTTAGATTTTTCTGCCATCTATAGACATCATCGATATTATTATTGGTTGTAACTTAGACTTGCAGAATAATATCGACTTATTTTACATTGTGTGTCATCCACCCATGCTGATCTTGAGAACAACAACCTGATTTGCATCAACCCCCTGCGAGAGGCAAAAGATCAGGAAGTTTATCTCTTGTTGCGTACGCCGACAGATCAATGTCATCTTGGGCCTTGCCCTTAGTAGCTCTTCCTTTATATATCTACAACTATCAACCATTAACCTGTTTAAACCGACGGGCTGTATATTCGTGCACTAATTTCTGATGTGGAGCTGATGACTTTGAAACGGCGTTAAGTACATCGAGTACTTCTGGACCACATGTTGGTGGATCCGTTAATATATGTGTTGGTAATGTTAAATACCATAGAGGTATGTCACGGGCTAGCCATTGTATTTTAAAACTTCTTTCAGTGGCGCCAATCAATACGAATCGATATAAACAACACCGCGTGTATCAACCGCGTATGCACCCTAATGAGTACCAGCACCAGAACGGCCATCTAGAGTAATGATACAAGTTTCAACACGAGTTTCCTTTTCTGGTAACTGATCACGCTTCAAAACAACTCCGGAGTATTTTATATTTGATCGCTGCTCAACATCAAGTAAATACAAAATGGATATGGGGAGATTTATGGAAGTGTCTCCGGCATTCGCAGACCTTGATCGTACTACATTCGTGGTAATCTTAGATCCCGTCCGTTTCTTAGGTATTTATTCAGTGTCCTGTTGCCTAATTCAATGATATGCAGATCCAACGGCAACAACCGCAGCTGATTTGTTATGAGCTGAAGTTGAAACGGCAGCCAAGGCTGGTGTATCCGCTATAGGCGGTTGTATAACTACAGTCGCTGATAGCATTCACAGAAAGATCAAATCACACGCCAGTTTTGATTTCATGGCCTCATTATAGTGTTTGTGCTGACACTCAGTAGGGATAATTTATCTGGGCCTTGCAACGCCTCTGATATCAGAGATAGTTTTGCACCAGAGTTCTTTGATTGCAGCTTTTTAACACGACCAGGTATCAGATTAACGATGACGTGATGATAGGACATTATAATATCATGAATGAACTAATTCAATGTTTGAAAATATGACATGTTTGGAAAATACTTACACGTTTGGAAAAGATTTACTAGCTTTGTATGGGCTCATGAAAGGCTCTCATTCCTCAGTCAACATCTTCAAGCTACATTATTTTGTCTGGCAATGTAACATCACTTACACTGTAACCACCAGCTGGCGCAGGACCAACAATAGCAAATTGTAACAGGAGGTACTGCCTATTGTCAAAATAGTCAGTAGTGTACTACTCATACATTAAATGGTCGATAATTGTCAAAGTTATCGAGGCATGCATCCATTTCTCTACCATCAGTTATATTATTAATGGCACTGTTAAGCAACGCCATAATACCGTTGTTAACGAAACAACATTGTTCATTTGCAGCGTATGTGTTATTATCATTTTTCACAAATTTTCCATGAACTTCAAAACACATTCCACAGCGGGAAATATATATATTAATGTATCTTGGACTTGTAGTTCACTTTGTCCACGATGGTCTGGTCTCGTTCTCGTCTTTCATATGAATAATGGTGATAATCACACATTGACTCGTCTTTGAGTATACGTGCATCCATGTTCGATGCGCGATCAGATACACGCCTGAACATGATAATATATTCTTTGTTCTCTACACCGATCAATAAGTGCTGCATCAGCAACGACGTCGAGCCAGGCCACTACCCTCTTTTATGTTTGTGGTTATCATTTGTGCATCTCTAATAAAGCTTGTATTGTCAGAGATGACCCACCAGGTAATTCTTTCAACCACTTATTTGCGGCTTGATTTATTATTTTACTGATACTGTCTGGTATCACTTCGTTGCTGGTAAGTTTTATTGAAATGCTTGCACTGGAATGGATCGTAATCTGCTGTGGTTTTCGTCGTACTAATCACCGTGAGTCTGTGTTTGGTCGCTGATAATGCTATACCACCAACACCACCAGCCGTGTCAGTACCCTTCTCACGAACAACTTCGATGCTTTTCATCAATGTTTTTGCAATCGGAATAGCTGTTGCGGCTATCATAAAAATAAATCTTTAATGACACCGCTGAGTCCAAACCAACAATCGCTGTTGTAACCGTTGGTAATTTCATCGATCAACTACCGACAAACGCTATTGTCCATGATTCCACCGGTAAATAAACATTGACAAATAGCAGCTGCTTCACTGATGATTTCGTTCGAATTGTTGCCGGCTCGTCTTTCACCAACCATATGTTCTAGTCTATCAAAATCTGCAATAATGTTATTGGGATAAAGTTTATCTTGAATCAACGGGAAGGTTTGTGTTCTACTAAATCGATCACAAGTGGTATAAACATTTCCGGCTGCTCCTCAAGGTGAATTGTCGTGCGGTCGTGGAACAGAAAGCGCTGCTGGAGTTTCTCTGACTCAGCTTTTCCCTTTTCCTTTTTTCCAGATCTCGATTTAACGCCTAATTGTTTTCCTTTCTTCTTTCTCTTTTTCAAGTTGACGCTTCACTTTTTCTTGTTTTGGTTCTCTTTCCAATTCAGATTGCGCAGCAAATTTATATACTGCATGTGTAAGATTTATATACCATTTTAGTCCTTTCTGAATTGCGAAATATTAGTAGCAGCATGATATACATCTTTGACCGAATCGGAGGATTTTTGACTGTAAACATGTCTGGGTTTTATATACTTATCACTGCTACACTCTCCAACGCAGCAATTTCAAATACTTGGTTGTATCCCTGATAGCGGCAATACCTTCCGCGGTAAATTTATCTAATATGTTGGTTCTATCTCTTCCTGGTGGTGGTGGTGGTAGTTGAACTTCGGTGGTGGGTAAACGGGTTTGAGGGGTTGAAGACGGTCATCAATATCAGCTGGTAATGTCTCAAGAGTAGTTTGTGTTGCGTCTGTTGCTGTATCATTTGTTTCGTGTTGGTTCGATAATTGGTTTAAATAACTGGTCTGTACCCTGTTTAAATTCCACATGAGCTTCCTGGCGTTGTTGCAGCTGATGTACGGCAAAATCATGTGCTAGAATATATTTCCTAATTACATTAAACCTTTGTCTGTTTAATTTGGCTGTAATAAATTCCATAGCAAGCGCAGAATCACTCATTATTATTACAACAAAAATATATTCATAATAGAGTCAGTGTCCGTGAAGTTAAGAGGTACGGACAAACTATCTATCGACCTGTGCAGACTTACCTTATGTTTTTTTTCCCAGTAGCGCGCGACTGACATATTGTCAGTGTTTAACAACAGTTATTAAATGATGCAGAATGGTGCCTGCAATGGATCGATAAAAGATGAAATATCGTTAAATGGTTAATTGCAAATTTATAAAACTTAATCGAGTTGCTCTTGCCTCTTCCGAACCCCCAAAAGGGTATTCATTTTATAACACCCAGGTTCATATGAGGGGGCGCTTGAATACATTAATGAACTAAAACAGCCCTTTGAATCTCTTAAATTAGTTTCGCACTTCGCTATTCCTCAAGGGGTGTGTTCACACATAATTAGACAAAAAGAGCAACGAGAAAGGAACTATACAAAACTATGAAAATTCTCCAAGAACGTTATTCATCGTATAATCAACATCTATCAACCTGGTCTCAGCCATTTTCTTTTTGAACAGATTAAGAAATCAGCATTACCACAGGTAAATTTAACAATCTTACAAGCCTCGGATTGCCTTTTACATAACTGATCAGTCAACGCTGCTTTCCTGAAAATAACATTTGTGTCAAGTCATATTACGAAAACGGGATCTATTTTGTGTGTTTGTGCGTGGAGGTGGGACAAACCAACAAGTCGCCCCCCTTTTGCTGCTAGGAAACTTACGTTTGCATATGACACATTAAAACTGATCCATAGAGTGTGACAATGCAAATGGATATAATCATGCGAATCACGCAGCTCTGAGAATTTTCTCAGATGTACAAATAGTGTCTGACTTTCCATTCACTGGCTTGTATATCACTTGTTGTTAAATTACGTAACTTGACTTTACGTAAATACTGCTAAATATAAGTAGAAACAAAAACAAACAGCTGATTGATATCAAGGCATCGTTACTGCCAAATGGAGGATTAAATTGTAATAGCGATATACAATTTTCTAATTCAATGCTATGAATATTAATTACACATATTTACAGGTGAGACAATTTACCTACATACAAAATATATCAAAAGATATGAACATATATGCCTAAGCAGGAGGTTGATTTTTTGAAGAAAGAGTAACCTTTTTGTAATGCATATATGCTTGTTAATTTTGGCAACAAAGATTTCTTCTCCATACATAGCACCTCGTCAATAGGTGAACGTTATATCATTATACTACTATTAAATCATTGCATATATACCGATCATCCATGATGAAAACAGACCGAAAACACAACCACACAGTCTAGCAATCGCTCACCATACACCCTATCCCCCACAACTCACAAATAATGGCTGCTGAAAAACACAAACACACACACAAATAACATACATACATACATACATACATACATACATACATACATACATACATACATACATACATACATACATACACATTCACACATACATACATACATACATACATACATACATACATTCGTACATACATACATGTTAAACCCTATAACAGCAAGATAAACACATACATAAATACAGTAGTACGTTAGGGTTATTGTGTTACTAAATGCAGAACACTGATTTAAACAAAGTTTATAGTTTATAATGGACTATCATATATATTATTCCTCATTGAGCTCTTGTGTACGATATTTTTGGACTCGAGTAACCATTAATATGTAGTTTTCTTTTAACTTTCATAATATAGCATACAATGAATATAAATATGACTTTACGTTAAGACATGATCATAATTGTTCCATTAAAAGGCTTCATAATTCAAGGTTAACTTGCTTTATAACAAGGCAGAAGTCTAAATGAGTATATCTCTCTCATATTTGTCTCTCTCTCTCCAGCATGATTTCATTTCTCCTTTACGTAATTTTGGAAGAATTTATCTTTATAAACTTGTGTCCATTCAATTTTTTTCCGTACTTTACTTTTAAATGGTACCGTGTGTTCCATTAATAAACTAAAAGCCAGGCACAAACAAAATTTGTGGGCGACTCATCCAATCATTCTTTTCTAAAGAAACGACCTATGATGACAAGCCAACAAATCTATGAAGTTCTTTGTTACACATACTCCATTCTAACAGCACTTTTTCATTATCCAACTGAGAATGTGTTATATATAATACCACCGTTTATGTGGATAAATCAGGCTTTGCTATTGATAGATTTAAACTTCCTATTTCATTATCCGACTGAGAATGTGTCATATATAATACCATCGTTTATGTGGATAAATCAGGCTTGTAGCTATTGATAGATTTAAACTTCCTAATATCTGAAGATTGGTGGAGTTTGATAATGCGTATTGAGTTGTCTAGTTGTATTATTAGCTTCACTGACCTGATCCAAAGCAGTGATATTAACAAATCATCTTTTTGGTACTGTGTTGAAAGGTAATTTAGTCTTTTCCAAAGGTTGTTTCTACTGGTACGATAATTGATCTTCTCTGTTGACATGTCAGGTAAGTCTGAGACATTTTTATATGCAAAGACAAATACATTACTAACACAACCTGGCAAATTGAGGGGTTGGAACGCATGACTGATTATTAACTGCGAAAGAAAATGTAGTGTTTGAATGGTTATATCTTCTAAACATTTCGTAAGATAAATATCGCAAAACGTGTCATCTATCCACTTCACGAAAGTCACACATACAGATACAAATTATATCTATCTATCTATCTATCTATCTATCGATCGATCGATTCATCCATCCATCTATCTATCTATCTATCTATCTATCTATCTATCTATCTGTCTATCTATCTATCTATCTATCTATGTGTGTGTATGTGTGTTTGTGTTTGTGTGTGTGCGCGTGTGTGTGTGTGTGTGTGTGTGTGTATGTGTACTAGCTAACACAGTTTTTAACTATGTTATGTTTAACTGCCGACATTTACATTCATTATGTTATAACAGCATAATAGCTTAGTTAGGCAACTGGAAAATACATTTTCTCTAAATCATGCCGATCAGTCGATGAACTGTGTGTGTGTATATATATATATATATATATATATATATATATATACATATATATATTAGACAATGGAGACTACTTCCAGAAAAGGTAGGGGTTAACAGGTTGTCATGGATCGTGCTAACAGTTATGTGCTAAGAGATCTATTATCTTGCATAAGGTCAGTTGTACACAAATTCAAGTAACAATTAAAAGCCATTTTGTTATCTTCTACATTTAATTTAGTTAATGTTTCGATGAAATTATATTTTTTTCTTTTTAAATCAGGTTACATGACCACTACTTTATTTTGCAACAAAAGAAGATACAATTATTTTAGACCGCCAGAAATTATCATGACACAATTAGATGGATACAAGTTGTTCCTGAGATATGTTATTGTGTCGGATACAACTTGTCTCTATTACATTTATTCTGTCATTATGATGTTACACTTCTTCTACATTTTCTTTGGACCTAATACATTCAATGTAGTTGTCGCTTTATCACAAAATTGGCTATGTCCCTCCAAGATATTAGGATGGCCTTTGGTTCGATGTACATGACATTTCTCTGAGTTTATACGTACTGTGTGTCCAATCGTACTCTACTTACCTTCCTCAATGATGTCCAATATGGGATTATATTGTCTTTCAATTAGAGTGTCACGAGTGGGTGGACAAAACGTGCCTCCCACATTGACTCTGTCCCTAAGATTTCACGCTATGTTGGATTGAATTGGTATCTCATACTGACTCTGCCCTACGATATCACACATTGATTTATAAAATTCGACTCCACTTGACACTGTCCCTTACATGTCAAACTTCTTTAGATGAATTTCATATCTCATGCTGTCTCTGTTCCTAAGATTTCGCACTTGGTTAGACAAAATTTAATCTCCCACATTGCCTCTGTCCATAACATCATTGTTCGATTGATACAAGTAATAAATAAGATATAGATGTTTGATACTCCACAACATACAATTTGCCGTTATTCAATACCGATTACATTACGATCTTTGATATGTATGGTCTAATATATAAAAGACTATATGTACCACATGTCTTAATTGTTGAAATTCTGTCATGAATATTTAAATGCATAAAATTTTAGCGAATGTGACAGTTTTTAATAGTCGGCTTTTCTGAATCCATTGTCTAGTCGGTGTCATGCAAACAAGCATATGTGTTTGTGGTCAATACAATAAGTGGCAATAGACAGTCAACCAAGCATTTAGATGTATAGCTAATTTAATAAGTGGCGGTAGACAGTCAACGAAAATGTTATATTGATAGATATTATAAGAAGTGTCTACTGACAGTCAACCAAACAGTTATCTTCATGCCTAGTATAGCAAATAGCGCTAGACAGTCCACCGAAAAGTTCCTGGCTAATATACTAAGTGGCAGTAGGGTGTCAAACAAAGTTTTATTCATGGCTAGAATAATAAGTGGCGATAGACGGCGACCAAAGAAACCCATGGACATGTATAGTGTAAGCAGAAGAAGAAGAGGCCTAGTAGAGTGTAATTTTACTTACAAAAAAATAAAAAAAAAATAAAAAACGATAAAGGCATCGATAATGATTAATTTGTTTCTTCTTGAAGATGGTTTTTATGGTGATGTTGTTGATGAAGGTAATGTCGATTGATGCTTCTCTTAAAAAAGTATTAATGCTGTATTTTTCCACAAAATAATTACAGGTCAGTTCAGTTCCACTACAATTTTGTTGGTATATGTCTACGTGATCCTGCTGAATTTGTTTCGTAAATCGTACACGAGTATCTATGCAGGCACATCCTCATTGGCTACACATTACCTGCACATATTTCCTTTTGTGTAAAAGTCAACTCATCAGTGTTTACGCCCGCATTTAGAATTATGACTTTATTTATTTCAAGTTCATTTCTTCTTTAACATCTGATATGTAATTCAATATTTGCTGGTTTCATACTCACGAAGGCCAAGCAGGTACTGCTGTCTTGGTGTGGCATTTGAAATTGCATTTAGCTCACATTCCTCGGCAGGAATTAGACAAAAACGCACATGACGTGCAGTTTAAAATCTGCCATAACAATTTGTTCTGAATGCTTGTACAATGGCCCTGGTGAGGGCGTTTTGTGGTCTCTTGCATCGGAAGCAAAGGGACAATGCCGAGGGCACGACCGATCTTGTGAGGATTGTTTAACAAATTCAACACGATGCTTTGCGGAATAATGTCCAGTTTTTTATGGGTTTGATGTCATCGCTGGAGTTCTTTCCATATTTGTATTTCACTGCTATAAGACGTCTGTCTTGAAACTGTCTGAGCAAAATAGTCGTCACAGAGGCCTTATGTGTGTCTTCCGTGTCCCTATGTCGAAATATTTCTTCCAAATATCCCACGAAAACTGCAGGCAAACATTTTAGCAGATTCTTTCCAAAATCAATTAACTTTAAATTCCACGAGTTAAGTAAAATCAATTAGACGTATTTTGGTAGTTGATGAGAATAAGGTGAGTGGTACATCACTAAGATGGTTATTATGTAGGAAAAGTATCTCAAGATCGTTGTTCTTTGATAACATACATGAAACAATTGTCCATAGTCTGCATTTTGTGCAATTGATTCTTGGACAAGTCTAGTATCTTCAGAGAAGGAAAACTTCTTATAAAAGATGGTGATATATATTCTATATTGTTGGTTCTTTTTACGGAGAGCCCTTGAAACATTTTCTCCAGGAACAACTCTACGTCGAGAAGCTTTGATTCCAATTAAAGATAGATATTTAAGTTTGCTCTGTTTTCCGTTCAATGCTGCATCAACTAAATCTGTAATGTGTATAGCATATATATAGTTTTCATTTTCTAAATGTCAGATATTGCTTGAAATAACCAGTAATCGTTAATATTAAAGCACTAGGTAGTTACACAAACATGAAATGGATCCACATTTACAAATGTAATTATTGTAGTTTGCGATGAGATAATAAATGGGGTAATGCAATTCAAAGAGAGCTGCATTTATTATCACATTGAATATCAAAAGGTTTAGTCAATGTGATAATTAATACACTAGATTAAAAAGTAATTATAAGTATATATTTGCACATATATATTTTAGTTTGTATATATGTATATAAAATTGGGCATATATTATAAAACCGATATTAAAGTTTTGTTTTAATCATGAAGACTCAAAACATATTAGTTGATCTGGGACACTAATTTTGTTGTTAAGACAGTTATGATAATATAGCTTTTCTTTCGTTTTCTTGTCTGCAGAGACGAGCTGTAGAGTTTAGGAAGACCGTACGATTTTTGATTAATTGATATTCAGAGATTGTATCTGTGGTTGCAAATTTTGATTTGAAGTTATCGTAGGTTTTGGTGTTGCTGTGGCTGTTGCTGTAAGGTGCTGAGATAGATGTAAATAAACTTAAGGTACATTGGAGACTGAACACATCCCACTGGATTACCAATTTGTAAAACGGTGAATTTTAAACGAGTGATTATCCAAAAGATCAGTCACTGTTTAGTACCAACAGAAACAGTGTTGGTAAATTCAATGATGAATGTGACGGAAGGCAATCGAAGAGTATGTATAACTGCGTCTTAAAATATCTTTGACTTTGTTTGAATCACGAAGCGATAAGAACATCGAAAATGTAAATACAGTTCCAGGGCTTTTGCCTCGAAACATCTTTGCTATGATATGAGTGTGAGCTCACACACACGTCAAACTGATCAGGGCAAAGAAATATCGCACGTTTGTGTATCACTACACCATGGTGATTGTGCCTCCGTCTGATACCAATGGATGGATATTCTTCAACGGAATTTCGATTTACGCATACTGATACAAAGCCTACGGTAGATGCTCAAGTTCAATAAATAGACCTTGGTTGTAATTTTAGGAATGACTTACCATTTTCGTCTCACAAAGGATGTACTAGTTGGACATTAAGTTCGACTTTAAAATTATAAAGCTCTTTCGATTCCAGGAAATTCACATGGATCTAAACTTGTAAATGCATCGAGGGACGATACCAGGCCAGTAGCACCACACCTCCCGACTTCTAGTCCTACCGTTTACTACAGATGCGGAGGCAAATCGTTTTCAAAAGAGTCTAATACAGATGGCTGTACAACTGAATTATATATGACTGAGACGATATTCTTCCGGATAGGCACAGCATGTTTTAATGCAATTGTGTGTGTGATGTTATAATTCAGTGTTGCTTTGACTTATCGAAGCCATGCAATCCACTCGTGTGATTTTTATTTACGATGTATTAACAATTTATTGCGTGTTCTAATGTGTGAGTTACCGTTCTGCAAGTGTGTGGTTAAATCATTCCACAATGGTTTCATAACTATGTATGCCGACGTGTCCTCGACGAAGAACATATTCATTTTAGTTAATAGTGCAGCAGAGAATTCGAGAATTTTGGATGAACATGTAATTCATCTTTCCATTAATTGCGTAGACTGTAATGTTTCTCGGACGGTTTCTTATATGCTTTTGTATCTTTGTTTATCATATCAGTATATTTGATCTCAATCGGATGAATTGCTTTCTCCTTTGATGACCCATCAGGAAATTCATCTGCATGTGTGGGATTAATTGCATTCAATTCATGGATGAGACCTGCTTCAGCAAGTTGATGGGCACAACTATCACGTCTTGCTTCGTACACGAGATCATGTCGATAAATATTTGCATCATTGATGATTATAGATGTTTCCAAGATTTGGCTGGTTTGTAGAATCAAGTTGTAAATCCATCCTTGCACAAGGCCCACGGTAGTTGTAACTAAGTCCCAGATTGTGCCACAGCCATTAATCACCAAGTTATTTGTCCCACGACACTCCGAGTAGTCTTGCTAATGTAGCTATGATTTCAATGCCTCCTATGCTTTCTCAATAAACGAGAACTTCTTTCATCCACAACTAATATAATTTTCAGTTATCACAATACCAATATGTGCTTGAACTCTAGTTGTATTTGCAGTACGAGTGATCATGCAGCATTGCACACGATAATAAAGTCCTGACTGTGTTTTTAAAAAACTGCTCCAATATGTAATTACGAAACACGAAAGATCTCCTACATGAGAAGATACCTATGTTTTCTTTCACTGTCCTTCTGCACTTGTAATGATAAGGCATCCTAAGCATGGTGACAAAACTCAGCTTGTGCGTTAATCGTGGATCCTTCCTCGCCTCTAAACTCCATTACCAGCTGTCCTCGATGTTGAGTTACTTTATTATTGAGGGGTTGGTAGAGGTGTAAACAGATACCTAACTCGAGTGTTTCAGTCATGGAGGGGTTAGGGTCTCGTGCAGCTGGATGTGGACGCATTGGGTATCAAATGATTTCAAACAGTCCCACTTACTGCTCTAGTATGCTGATATTTTATCTGGCAGTAACATTAGAAATAGAACGAAACTAACTGGAACAGAAAAACAGAACTAACACAGAACTGCAGAATATCGAGCGCGAAAGAGTACATCCTCAAGGGAAACACAATAACTCGCCCACTACGTCTTAAGCCCGAGACGCTTTTCATGAAGTCAGTGAAAGCTGTTCAAGAGCAGGCTAATTAAGTGAAAGCTGTTCAAGTGCAGGCTAATCAAGCAAATGCTTTGGGATTGTAAGCATAAGAATGAATTGTAAATCAAACGCTTCTTGTATTGGGACGCGACAAGTACCAAGCAACCTGTGTACTATTGATTACGCAGACATAAATCAAAATCTTAAACGCTGTGGCAACCAAATTATGATCAGGGGTGTCAAAGCACAAATAAAATAAACATAAATAGATAATATAATAATTAGGATCGAAGAGATCCAAGTTTCTGATCTTGACCAAGTACTAATAATACAAAAGTAAAACATTCCATCGACAAAATTTCACAACTGCAGCAGCAACAGCAACGGCAAAACAACTAAGACAATTGGTGCAAAATTTGAATACCTAGAAGAACAAGAACAATTAATATCCTTGCGATACTATATTGGTATGAACAAAACCGCCTTCTTGTTCAGGTATAAATAAACGTCATCTCGTTTCTGATATCGGTACTGAAGTAGATGGGTCTGTTGATCCAAAACGACAACAATCGCAAGTGCCCGAGCTCAAATTTCAGAAGCGTATTGGTGGGTTGGAAAATAACGTGGCCATTATTCCGCCCATCTACACTCCTGGCAAAGACGTTCGATAGCTTCTTACCAATCCGATTCGAGGTATTGTAGCGTCTAGCAAAGCAGTTGTTACGCTGGAGTGAAAGCAGACATTGTCTCAGTACTCGTCAGTCTATGCCTCTTAGTTAAGACAAGGATGGGTTTAAAATTACTTCTCCATTGATTAAATGTGGTTCCCGTATGATCCTGAATTGTTACGACAGCGCGTCATCATCGATACAATAGTCAGGGGCATTGAAAAGATTCAGAAATCGCTAGAGAAATGCAACAATGCAGAATTGGGAGCGACGCATGAAAGATCTTTTGCCGTATCTCGTGTTTTGTAGATCGATTTACATAGCAACACCAAATTTGTCTGCAAAGATCAAATTGTTAAGTGAAGAATTTGGACAACCATTGTTTTGAGTGGGGATTTACAGAATTATATCCGGAATTAGACAATCAAAATAGTCCTCAGACGTACGGGCGACACCAGGACAAACCCAACATTGGTGATATCGAGTTTCCAGTGCAAATGACCCAAGCCACACCAAAGAAATTGGAAACACTGAACCCAGGTAGAGCTGTTAATGTTTTCACGTACGCCGAAGGATTGTATAAATTGTCACAATTATTCATCGGTCGCCACAAACGAATTCTGATTGATTTGTTGATGCTGAGTGAAACAAACAAAACTCTGAATCAGTTTCGTATTGCATATGGATGAAGGACCTATATCGGCTTCTTAGCCGTCACAGCAGATATATAATTATAACTTTTGCATGTCTTTAGCGATCAAGAGGTCCATATCAGTCACGAAATGTACTGCCGCGGTATCAATGAAAAACTATAGATAACAATCGTGGCAGAGCCTAGTAAAACACCCTTAAATTTGCTGCAGTGCAGCGAAATATAAAGGTTCCCTACATCATTTACGTGGATTATTAAAGTCTGAATGAGGCGGTGGAAATAGACACCGAGTCTGAGCAGACAAGTCGCAGATCAATTTCCGTGCGGGTATTTTATGTTGTGGTTCGATGTTATGGTAAATCGGAGATGATAGTTTTTTATTGTGCTGTGAGTGAGTGTGAGCGATCCAGGCACAGAGATGTATTCCACAGATCGATATAATTCACAGCAAAATGGATTCGACAGCAGGTTAATTGGCAAGCATGCGTGACATTGAGGGAGGTTAACATTTGTGAATTTGCTGCAGACACTTACTGCTTGCTGGATTTGTGGAAAGGCTTTTACAGACAAAGAACAAAGCCAAGCTGACGATGAAAGAAAAAGTTCGGTTTAAAATGTTTGCGATCATTTTAAAATCATCATAGCAATTATGACTTTGGAGGGCTACTTGACTATGCAAAAAGTAGCCACGGCGTTCAAGTTTTGAGTAATTCTGAACAACATTGAAAAATGCATGACCTTTTGGCTTGGTCAGATTCATTTCATTGACTGTTTAGTTTATGAACTCTTCACTGGAAAAGCTACTGAGTAACCTGACAACGGAGAACTTCAAAATCACTTGTGTTGGATGTCTCGGTGTATAAATCCGTACGCTTTTGCAAACACTTCGAAGGATAATACTAGGTCAGTGACTCGGCGTTGTGGCCAGCATTCCAACTCGACAGGCAAATACAAATACCAAACAAGTTTTGGATCTGTCGGCTTGTAACGGTGCCGGCTGTGGACATAATTGTTTTAGCAACAGTAATGGCCTTCCGTCTAATTCACTATTTGTGCTGATTCTTTAGGATTGATACTTTGTATTTATAATGAGAGCCACACAAGTCAATCTTGATTTTCATGCCTCTTTGAACAATCCATTTTGCGATTCTTTCTTCCAATGCTGGTTTAATCGCAATCAAATCATAGACGTGATCCAAGTCGGCAAGTGGACGTCCACGGATAAACTTGGATTCGTGTTATACAATGTCATGAGTGTAAAGCTCCGCATTGATTGGTGCTTCACGGGACTTGGGTTGGTTCCGAGTATTGAGTCGTTGATTCAGTCGCGTACCAGGCTTGAGATAACTGTAACTAGGCAGATGCTACTCCCAGAACATTTATTCCACTGTGTCCATGGTAACTTTGTTGATGCAGTCGAGATGTCACCGCCACCAGTGACTTATTTTAGCTTGGACCATGCAAGCATAAACTTGTTTGCTCCAAATTAAGTATAAGTTCGCGTACCCCTTGATTGTTTTAACTCGAGTTGGATTTATAGAGCCTTTTTCTCACGACACCATACACTATATAAAGATATGCTCTGATCATGGCGATCGATCATTATTCAACGGTGTCATTTAACAGGAAATTCGCAGACGACGTTTCAATGATCGATATCACTGCTAAAACCACACCTAGATCGTCAACTCTTTGTTACAAAACCGCCTATCTAAAAGCAGTTTTGGCACTAAACACTGGCCCTGCTTGATTAGACAAACAAACCTGTTGTTGATTATGATTGTATGATGGTCATCCAGTGATCGGTTGTACGTGATTGCACCATAGGCCGATGTTCTTATACTGTGCTCATAGATTTCCACAGGGTTTTGAGAAGATGTAACAATGCGACAGTCGATTTCTTTTCCATATCGGCGACGGCCCTACCATTGACAATGTGGATGCAAGCAAACTCAATATGACGGTATACGACGATATGTTGTTCGAGATCCAAGTCTATCCCGCACACATAATTTCACGAAGCCGATAAAAATGTCGGACGTGATTTATTTGTCTCAGCAACTGCAGAAACGATAATTAGTTTGCCACAGGTGATTGAGGAAGAACTTGGAAAGGTCCATAATATAGTCGCCAAAGGAAAACAGGCCTGTAGCCAGGAGGAAAAAAAGATTCTTGGCAAAATACAAGATGTGCCATCGGAGAAGGACACTGAGATCAAAACAATGACTCAATGCTTTAATAATGTAACTCGCCAGGGAATGCACGAAAATCGTATGAGTGTCGCTCTTGGCAGACCTTCTTACTGGAAAGTGTATCTGACGGTAAAAAAGTATGTAGGTGAAGAATTATGAAGATATTCTTTTTAAAATTGCAACTACAAGTTCAGGGTTTGTGCTGCTTAATCGACCAATTCCGGAACATACAGAATAAAAACAGGAACAAGCATCTATACCTGCACCAGCACCTGAGCAATTTAGCAATTGGCTGCTTAAACGAAATGTCCCTCAATTTAGATCAGACAAAGAACGAGACGAGTTGATAAAGAAACAAATAAAAGAGTGAAAAAAGTCTACATATAATGGCTCAGTTCAAAGAGCTTTTCGATTCTGAATTTAATATGGGAGAGCCCGTCTTACTAGGCCGAAGCAAACTAGATTTCCAGTATTACTCATACCTTGCCTAAGACCCCAATCCGTTAAAAATATAATTACAAATGCAAGATACCTCTCTGTTTTTCCTTCTCTGTGAAGCATTTTTGGATGTGGAAAGCTTGTAACAATTACAATGTCAATGCCCGACTTAGATTTTAGTGGCAGCATGGCTTTGTTCAACAGTACACGTTATATCGATGGAATGGAACTTGAATCCATTCTGGATGATGTAGACTTAGCCACAGCGATTCTCGGACTCGCCCGATATAGTGAGTATTGCCCGAGAACCGCTGGTCCAACCACGATGTTTCTCAAGTATGGAACATATCACGCTCACAGTTGAGCAAATATAATCAGACAGTCTCGAACTACGGCTGGCGATGCTGATGTAGCTGTATAATTTGTACCATTTTATACTCCTGAGTTTCACCTTGAATTTGAACAGCGCCGAGCATAACTTTGTGGAGATTCATTTAGGTTTCTGTGTGTGTGCCATTTCCTTCAGCAATATGTTTGTTTACAGAGATGCTTGAAAGTTGGTTTCAGCCCAAAACACGGTCACCTCGGTTCCTAAAAACAACTCCAACTATGCTATTTGGCGCGATGCAGGTACTCTTGCCATCCGATAAAGTTGTGTTAGATGCACTGACTTTGTGGATGCACGCGTTATCTCCCTTCATTGGGCACATAGTATCTCTTGAATTCCGCTTGCGAACCACATCAACAATGTCGTTTTTCGCATATATCACAGACGCACACGTACCACTAGTATTACACGGCAGTTTACCTGGCAGATAAATACCCAACGGTCTTATTGCACTAAAACACCTCCTCCTATCTTTTAACATTCAGTGCGAGGTAGTGACCGGGCAAATAATAAAATGATACTCGACAACTTAGAAGTGACTAAGCTCTCCTTGCTGTTAAACAATCAGGAACATTCGGCAGCAATTCGGATTAACCACACAGTTGCCAACCAAACTGCCCTTGCATATCAAATTGTTCATGGACATCGGCAAATGCCAAAGGAATTCACCGCAAGACTTTCGTACTCTTTACCATATTTATTACTTTTCACTGGAAGATCCGGATGTGTTCATTTAGTCCAATGTGAAATGATCCTTCCTGAGAAGACGCTGCTGTTGCAGGATGATAATGAGCGTGATCAAATCACCTATGTAAAATTCGTCATTACACCTGTAACGAATTTGAATAATAATGTCATACCACGAAGAAAAGGTCTGCCTTACTGAAAATAATTTGTGAAATGAAACTCGCATCAAAAACAATTGTGGATTCATATTAAGACTTTCTGAAGCAAGCTTAACTGGAAGTGTTCCTGATTGGTTGAAAAAACTCAATTCACTCAATTTAATGTTGAAAAACACAATATCGCTTCATTAAACTTAGCATTATCATAGTCAGAGTTGGCGCAAATGCAAGCGAAAGGAGGAGTATTTACTTTCATTCAAGAGATTCAAGCATTATTGCAGCGGTGGCTAAAGCGGTTTCAAACGCTTCAACTTTAGGAACAGAATCACGAATGGCTTTTACAAACGCAGTCGGTAGACGCATACTTAAGGATAAAGCCTCCGATTACGATGCACGAGTCGTCGAGTATCCTCAGTCATATGTATTCGATTACCCGGTCTACAAAGAGCGCGCGCCCGCTAACCAAACTTGACATGTGCGCGATAGCAAAATAGATCAATCAGTTTCGTGGTGTTTTTTATGCGAGATGAACTTGCAGAGACGATGCTACGCATATGCGATATAGGCATCGTCAATCTGGAACCATCCACTGGTCCTAGCACTCACTGGGTCACATAAATGGCAAGACCTCAGCATAATCTGTATTGTGACTCGTAAGGACTAGCACCTCCAGTCGAAGTGGTTAATTATATATATATCGGGACGTTGTTTAGGCGCTGAGTACAGAGTTGTCTACCGCTGGTTCATTCGACTATGCGTGTACGACTACGGTTGGATGGACCTTTATGCATTCATCTTGTCGTTCAAGCGTTGCGTGCACTGGAGCCTTCAACGACTCCGAAACCTCGTATTGATTTCACATTAAAGTATGTGCTTTGGTATGACTCAACCATTTATGTTCGTTACTCTGGTCGGCAACATGGTGCCTATGTGGATCTGAGCCGATTTATCAGCAATGTGAATCTGTTTTCGTTTACCAATCGCGTTGATTTTGGTCTGGATCCATGGTAGATTGTGATGTTTAAAAACCAATCTAGCAAATTGTAAACAGCTAAAACGTATATACAGAACATATTATTGTCAAGTTTAATGTCAATTTTGAGGTAAATGAATCTCCTTAAGGTCACTAACAACGGTGTATTTAGAGACTGCGGCGTGTTGAATGTAGTTTTCAAAAACTATGTTGATAACATTAATCATTCAGCAAGACAAAACGTGCAAGATGACTTTCACTATGAACCACAGTTTTTGTTTCTCCTAGCATATCATGGTTCAGTTGATTTTAGACACAATACTTGAACATATATGACAGCAAAGGAACCTAAGATAAATCTACTGAAAAGGATCTGCACGATCATTACTTGCATGTACTGTCTCCTGGAATAATTTTCTTAAGATCCACCAGTTAATGAACCTTGCAGGAAAATCATTATTTTGATTAATGTATCACAAGATCGTGAGATTCTCGATATAATAAAACTGGCAAGGACCAACAAGCGAATTCTGGTTTCTAACTTAGCATATTATCGTTCTTTGCATCACTTACCTTAAAATAATGTTAAGGTCTTCATTAAATGCAGCAACTGAAAACAATGATTTTGTTTTTCCAATTTTGTTTAGAAAAAGTATTAGCTTCTTAGTACTCTTTTGTTAGAATGGGATATAAAATATGTCTGTTAGGAATGGACTGCATTCTTTCCTCTGACCTACCTGCTGAATTAATCAGGTGGATGCTTTCGTGCAAGAAACAAATGCTGATTCAAACCTACTATTACTTAAAGTAAAACTTCAAAGCTAATACATTCGTAATGACATTCAACTAGTAATAAAACTCCTAAATGTTTGTTGGGACATGACTACTAGGTCATTTATTTCAACATCATACATGTGAAGAAAAGGGTAGGGAGACTGAACATTGCAATCTCCGGTGTTTGAAATTAGAGGCTTTTCAACGCGCTTTCAGTACGCTTAACATGACTATTCTTTCCAACGATTCATTTTCCCAAATTTGTCATCTTCACTCTAGTTCAGATGTACGGCACTTCTCTCTCCCTCCCTTCCTCTCTCTCTCTCTCTCTCTCTCTCTCTCTCTCTCTCTCTCTCTCTCTATCTCTCTGTCTCTCTTTCTCTCTCTCCAATCCAGAATACAATGGCATACTTAAAAGACCTAAAGAAAGTTACTGTCCCATTGTAATATAAAATCATTCATCTTTCATCAGTTTTAAATGCTGAACCAATCACCTTTGACCAACCATTAGGTTGTAAATGACAATATACTGCTTAATGCACTTCTGGCTTTCGGTCGAAATACAATAATATTTGTTTTACAATTTCACATGCCAAAAATACTAAGGACAATAAGTCATTCACAGCTTTGAAACAGAGAAATATAGACATATCCCTGAGCTTCATGGGATATTTGATCACTAGAATTTCTAAACGTAACACATATATAGATCACTTGAGTTTCATGGGACATTTCTAACCTGAGTAGCTGTGAATAAGCCGCTAAACTTCCTCTGCCTTCAAAGTGGCTCATTCAAACTTGTATTGTAGAGTCCTTCTCCACTCGTCAGAGATCAGTATAAATTCAAAAAATATGGGTTAAATTTTACCTATGAAAGAAGAATGTTGGGAAATTGAAGTGGCCATGCATTACCGTGTTAGTGAACATTGCAAGTACAATCATCGTTATATAGAAGCATTGCATAAACTGCAATCATACAGCAAGATAGTGTTTCTTCTTAAATTGATTATTATCATTCCACTACAGAACGAATAAATTAATTTACTTTACTTTACTCCGACCAACCCAGAGACAAAACTCATTTTGTCGGTATCGATAATAACTGTTGCAATGTGAGTCATTCTTTCAGCCATACATATATCATTGTTAACGGCCGTATCATTATTCATCGCAGAAAAAGTGTTGATCAGAGAAAGTACTAAATTTTGAATCATAGAAAACACACCAAAGTCTTAATCAGGAAAAAACAACTAAAGTGTTGAGAAGCTCTGTCAGTCACTTACAATATCTACTCATTGACATATCAGATATTGATGATATTTGCTACACTAGGCACAGTCTGATCAATAGCTATTATCTTGTGTTGATGATCATCGTAACACGACCACCAAAGATAATAATTATATTAGTCTATATTCCAAGTTTTATAAACATCAGAGCAGACTTATGCCCTATAAAATAGTTACAAACTCATCCAGTCAGAAGGTATACCCCATAATAAATCGGCAGGGACCTTGCACATTGTCAAATTCACACCAGATTATCATGCCATATGCCCGTGTTACAATTTGATCGAAATTGTATCAGGATCAGGGCTTCCAAAATTGTGAGCTTTTGGGTAGGCCATCTGAAATCATCCTTTGATTGGCAAAACCAACACGTACTATATTGTGTATTGGCTATAGCTTAAATTCTTACCTATATATGGTGCTAAAATCAATCACGTTTGTAAATATACTTCCAATTGCAGTGTAAATGACCGACCTTATCTAACAAGTCTAACAAGTTGATAGTAATTGTGGCAGTGCGATCTCAATCGACCCTCCATTAGGCGCTTTAATTGTGGTTCGAAAACCAATATTAAATAATGGCTGCGTTGACGTTGCTGACATTAGTGTGGTAGCCGGCCGCTCTGTGTTAGCGTTGTGTTAGCCGTGATCTGTTCAAGTCGTGTGGTTATTTTTGTGGTCATTATTATCTATACGGCGGATGTGGAGTTGGCAACGTTGGCAACATTGTTTCCTTTACTAGTATGTTTACGTTCTTTTGATATAGATAATACATATCATTGGTATGTTTACGTTCCTTTGATATAGATAATACATATCCCTAATTGCAGCGAATTTATTTTCGGATATTGCAACGTCGTTTAACTCCGTTGGCTGTATGGATTATATCTGTATACACGCATCTGTCGCTTCTACGTTATTGTGCTTGTGAAATTTGTTACCGTAATATTTAGGCATATTGTTCGCCTTAATATTAAGAATACTATCGACAAGAATAGCGACACCCGATTCAAACTACGGGCGAAATCACGTGTGTCGCTGACAACGAGTCGATTAACAGCGTTGTTTCAGCGACCAGCGAGTAGACCGCATATACAATATTGTCAATGACGATGATTCGTCTGAGATATGTTTTTCTTTTGTCATGGTCTAGTCGATTATTTCGTCAAGCGATGCCTTCCACACACCTGCTTGATTGTGGGATTCATTATGTTATATTCTAATTTACCACCTGTGGTGATTGAAAAACGAATTCCAGACATCAGGAATACGTCTCTGCGACTAGGGTTTTGTCTTCTGGATCCAGTATAATCGTTTCCTCTACATCTTGATTTAACAAGACTGACATGGTTCCGGAAACTCTATCGGAGGAGCGACGCCCTTGATATGTCGTGATGGCTGCTGTGTATACCGTCTTGATGATAGGAGTTGAATTAACAAAATCAGCGGTAATCTTTTTAAATTTTTTTGTCGATATCATCGAGTCGTGCGCGAATTTCAGAGAGCTTAATGTTAACAAGATTTGGATCTTTAAAGAATATATCGTTGATTAAATTTTGTTTCAACGAAATGTATCAAACGCGGTCACGTTATTATCATATTCAGCATTGAATATGGCCAATCCATCACTGATTGTAATTAACGAGGTCCTTATCGCGACATCTTACATTATCAACATTATCCGATAGATACGCTTGATTCTTTGATTTTTTGCGGCGTCTATAAGCAAAGACCGCTGTTATCGTTGGTCGCCGACAGATCAAGCGTACAGATCAATGTTGCCCTTACCTTTAGAAGATCTTTCCCTAATTAACTACCATTACTAACCATTAATCTGCATAAACCTACGGGCTGTATTATCTTGCAGGACTTCATGAGGGTTCGCTGATGACTCTGACAGGGCGTTAAGTACTGCTAGCCCATATGGACTACATATTTATGTACCCATTAATGCATGTGTTGGTAACGTTGAATACCAAATTGGTATGTCGCGGGCTAAGTCACTATATTTTAAAAATTCAAAGGTGGCTCCAATCCATACGAATCGAAATAAACAACGTGGATCAACCCCGTATGTAACCCAATGAGTACCTGGACCAAAGCGTCAGTTGAGAATAATGATTCCAGTTTCAACTCGGTTTGTTATTTCCGGTAACTGATCACGCATGGAAACATCTTTACAGTTTTTTATGTTTAACCCTTTAGAAACAGCAAGTAAACCAATTTTGGACAAGGAGAGTTTTAACGAAGTGTCCCTGGCAGACTCAGACTTGGCCGTGCTATATTTCTGGTAATCTTAGACCTCGTCCCGTTTTTAAGGTATTTATTCCGCGTCCTGTTGCATATTGCAATGCCACGCAGATCCAACGATACCAAGTGCAGCTGTTTTTGCAAGAGCTGGTGCTTCAGCGGCATCAAGGCTGCTATAGCAGCTAGAAGCGGAAATATACCGGCAGTTTTTGCTGTGTCGCTGTTCAATTCGCAGAAAGATCAAGTCGGATGCCAGTTTTGATTTCTTGGCTTCAATTTAGTGTTTGAGCTAACCTTCAGTCAGCGATAATGCATTTGGGCATTGCAACGCCTCTGATATCAGAGATATTTTTGCCCCAGAGTTTATTATTTGATGCTAATTGCATCTTTTTATCTTGACTGGGTGTCAGAGTAACGACGATGTGATGATATGACATTGTAACATCATGAATGATCTAATTGCATGTTTGAAAAAATTGCATGTTTGGAAAATACTTACACGTTTAGAAAACATTTACATGCTTCCTACTGGCTCATCAACGGATCTCATTCGTCCTCCAGCACCTTCAGGCAACAATATTTTGTCTGACAATATAAAAGCAATTGCACTGTAACCACCACAATGTCCGAATAAGTCGAGGTGTTCAGAAGAAAAGTTATAGATCCGATTCAACGTTGAGAAATCCCGCTGGGATATCTGCGACCAGAATCGACATTCTGATTACGCCCCGAAAAATCGCATCAAGCTATGATACACCCATGCAACGTTGTTTTTCTCAAAAGTTTTTATTTTGTCTTCAGATGGTTCTTGATTTCCATTTATCATCTATCAAACACCATTTGGTTCGCTGTCTGCTCTTTATACCTCTTGGCACGCCGAAATGCCACGAATATATGTCGTGGTGCTGAATTTCCTTGCTGTGATGCGATCTGCCATAAAAATGTTCCTGTTGTGCCCAGGGCTGTGTATGTGGTCATCGTCAGAAACGACAGCGTATACTTACCACCAATATCTATGAATGATAACAACCGCGTTTCTTCTGTCACTAATGGAATCATTGTTGGCATCCATAATGCTAGTCTTGTTAGTGTTACTTTACTAGCATCCATAATGCTAGTTTTGTTAGTGTTACTTTACCAGCACCACCAATTCCTGTATGCCGAATTGTATCGTTGAATGTGGCCCTTCGAACCAGTGTAACCGCATGTTTTGCTCTGAAGATAACGTTTTCAAAATGACTGCTGAATCCGAAGATATGTGACAGTGGTATCACACAGAAAAATCTACCATCAGCATTAACCTGAGATCGTCGTGATGCAAATCCCATGCTTAATTCTGGATTGGCGCTCTTCAGTGTCGCCAGATCAGCGGCGGGTCGGGCTATCACGCCGGCTGGTTATAGATTAACAGATATTGCCTGTGTTAATTGGAGCATGAGGCTGTGCATATCGTCTAGGTGGTCAGTACTGTCCTTCGCGAACATCATTGATGACCCGGTGGAACGTGAATAGTCATCGGAGTATCTTACAGGGCCAATATTTGCACTAGCAATATCAAACTTATCGAGACATGCTTCGATTTCTCTACCATCAGTGATATATCTGGCACTGTTAAAGAACGCCCTAATACAGTTGGTAACGAATCCACGTAGGCGGCACCATCTTTTTTCACAAGTTTACCATGAACTTCAATAAATGCCGCAGCGGGCAAGAAATACCTTGATGACACCTTGCCTTGTTGCTCGATTCATAAGAATAATACCGATAATCACGCATAGACTCATCCTTAATAATACGTGCATCCAAGCTTGAACATGTTATTATATTCGTTGTTGTCTACACCGATCAATTAGTGCTCTATCAGCGACGACGACGATCCAAACAACTACCATCTATTAGGTTTGTGGTTATTAATTTTTCATATCGGCTTGTTTTGTAAGAGATGGCCCACCAGTTAATTCTTTCATTTGTGGCTTGATTTTTTAATTTACTGATACATGCTGACATCACTTCGGTACCTTTTTTATTTGAATGCTTGCATAGGAATGCTTCACATTCTACTGTGGTTTTCGTCGTACTAATCGCTCTAGTCTGTGTTTGATTCCTGAGAATGCTTCACCAGCAAACTTACCAACCGTCACAATACCTTTCTCATGCCTAATTGCTTTAAAATCGGAATAGCTGTTGGGGCCATCCTTCTAAATAAATCTTGAATAACATCGTCGAGTCCATTTCCGTAGATAGCCTGGTAATCGTGAATTTATCACACTGACGCTTTTGAGGTCCAGGTTTATCATTGTGTATAATCATTTTATTTTGCTATAGCCGATCTAACTGATCACTCACTGTTGTAACCGTTGGTAATTTCATCTATCAGCGCTCTATAAACGCTACTGTCCATGACGCCACCGTAAATAATCGCTGACAAACAGTAATGATTTTATGTGAATTGTTGCCGGCTTATCTTCCACTAATCAAGATTTCTACTCTATCAACATCAGCGATAATATTAATGGTACAAAGTTTATTTTTAATTACCGGCGAGGTTTGTATTTTACTACACCGATCGCAAGCAGAAAGGCCACTTCCTGCTGCTCCTTTAGGTGGTTCGTCGTATGGATCTGGTCGTAGATCAGGAAGCCCTGCTGGAGTGTCTCTGACTCAGTTTTTCTCTTTTCCTCCTTTTTACCAGACCTAGGTGTGACATCCGATTTTCTCCTTTATTCTTTCTCTATTTCAAAATGACGCCTTATATCCTTTTGTTTTCGTTCTTTTTCAAGTCCTGACTTTGCATCATATGTATCTATTGTTTGTTTAAAGATTTCAAAATCATGGTATTCCTTTCTGACTTGTTAAATATTAGTAGCGACAAGATATACATCTTTGATCCAATCGGTGGATTTTAGACTGTAATCATCTTTAGTTTTTTTTTTAATTTATCTTTACCACCCTCTCCAAATGCAGCAATTTCATATACTTTGTCTGGATCTTTGACAGCGGTATTACCTTCCACAGTAAATTTATATATGATGTTAATTCTACCTCTTCGTGATGTTGATGGTGGTAGTTGATATTCGGGTGGTGGCTAAAATGGTGGGGTGGTCAAGACGTCCGTTAGTATTAGCGGGTAATGTCTCAAGAGTTTTTGTGTTGCCTTAGTTGGTGTAACAATTGTTTTGGGTTGGTTCGGCAATTGTCTTAAATAACTGCTCTGTACCCTCTGTAAATTACGCATGAGCGTCCTGTCGTTGCTGCAGCTGATGTATGGCAGAATCACGTACTGGAATATATTTTTTTAATTACATCCAGTCTTTCCCTAGCTAGTTTAGCTGTACTAGATTCCATAGTAAGGGCAGATTCAGTCATTATTATCATTACAGCAACGATTTAATTACAGATCACTAAGTCAGCCAATGTATAATATTATACTACATGCAGTTGACGTATACTGATATAACATCACCGCCCGTAGAGTTCATTTGAATTACTTTAGCCAAATATTCTTAATAGAGACAGTGGCTGATAGGTTAAAAAGTGCTTTCAATCTTTCGATCGACCTGTGAAAACATACCTCATGTTCGATCCAAGTAGCACGCGAATGACATATTGTCGGCGTTTTACACAGTTTATAATAGGGTTAAGATGGTGCCTGCGATGCATCGAAAAAGATGAAATATCGTTGAAAGGGCAATTGCAAAATTATAAATCTTAACCAAGATGTACTTGCCAGAGCCCCTTTCAAATCCCCAAAAGGGAGTTCATGTTATAGCACCCTGGGTTCATTTGGTTGGTGCTTGATTATATTAATAAACCAAAACAACCCTCTGAATCTCAAAAAAATTCGTTTCGCACTTAGAGATTTGTCAGGGTAGAGGGTGTTCACACATAATTGGAGAAAAAAAAGAAAGCAAAAATAATGGAAACAACTATGAAAACAATTACCCAAGAAAATAGTTTAACATATAATCCACATCTATCGAGCTGGTCGCAGCCATTTCTTTTTGCACAGATTAATAAATCTGCCACAGGTAAAATAACAAATCGTACAAGCCACGGATTGGCCTTTAAATAATTAATGAGTCAACGCTGCTTGGCTGAAAATAGCATGTTTTCATGACATATTACGAAAGGTGGGTTTAGTGTGTGTGTGTGTGTGCGTGGATAACCACAAAGTCGTTATTTTTGGGGTCGCTCGACCCCCTTGTGCTGCTAGGAATCGCAGATTGGCGTATAACCCATTGAAACTGATCCATAAAGTGTGGCAGTGCAAAAGAATATTACAATGCCAATCATGCAGCTCTGAGAATTTTCACATTTGTACAAATAGTGTCTGACTCTCCATTCACTGGCTTGTGGCTAAAATACGTAACTTGTCTTAAGTAATTACGGCTAAATATGAGTAGAAAAACAAGAAAAACAGCCGATTAATATCAACAAATCGTTCCTGCTAAATGGAGGATTATATTATCACATCAATATACACTTTTCTAATTTAAGGCTATCAATATCAATCGCGCAGTTTAACAGGGGAGACGATTTACCTACACAAAATATATATCATGCAAAAGGCATGAACAAATATGCCTATACAGGGGGTGGATTTTTTAAAAGCAATAGTACCCTTATTTCAGTTATATATACTTATTTATTTTTGGCTGAAATATTAATTCTCCATACATTTCGCTGCATCAATACGTAAACGTTACATCATTACAATATAAAAAAATTTCGAATGCATAAACTGGTGTCAAATAAGATACAAAAAAATGAATCAACTGTAGTAAATCATTGCATATATACTGATCAACCATGATACAAACACGCAGATAACACAACTACAGTGTCTAGAATCCACACGCCATACACCCTCTCCCCCACAACTCACACATAATGGCTGCATAAAACGAAAACACACACATAAAACATACATACATACATACATACATACATACATACATATATGCATGCATGCATGCATGCATACACACACACATACATACATACATACATACATACAGACAGACAGACAGACAGACATAATACATAAATACATACATACACACATACATGCATACGGGGTCCCGAGTAGCCGGGTCGTCTAAAGCGTTCACCGTTGCGGATCACTTACATCTTACCTCTCTCTGCGTGGGTTCGAGTCTCGGCTCTTCCAATGGGGTAGGTGAGAAAGCGTGTCAGTAGCTTCTCGTGGGTCGGTGGTTCTTTCCGGGGTTTTCTCGGGTTCTTCCTCCACCATTTATACTGGCCGCCATGTATAGCATGTCTTGTGCTGACAAATATCGTGAAACCATCTAACAACAAGATAAAAACATACATACGGTAGTACGTTAGTGTTGTTTGTGCTAATAAATGCAGAACTGTTTTTAGTTTATACGGGACTATTATTCATATTATACCTCCATCAGCTAATGTGTACGAAATACTAAAACTCGAACCACCAAGAATAGGCGATTTTCTTTTGTCTTACATTCAGTATAGTATACAGTGAATGGAAATCTGACTTCACATTAACATATGATCATAATTATTTTATTAAAAGGCTATATTATTCAGTGTCAACCTGCTATCTGCCGAGGCTGAATGAGTCTCTGTCTCTATCTGACTCTGTTTGTCTGTCTCTCGTTGATTTTAAATGTTGTATCACAATTGCGTTAAACATTATACACACACAGAGAAACACACACACACACACAGATATATATATATATATATATATATATATATATATATATATATATATATATATATATATATATATATATATATAATTTATCTTCAAAAAACTTGTGTCCATTTCATATTTTTATTACTTTGCTTTCAATTGGCACCATGTATTATTATATTATTAAACTCTCTCTCTCACACACACACACACACACACAACTAAAGGGCGTCTTATCAACCCATTATTTTCTAAAGGCACGATCCATGACGACAACACAACAAAGCTATGAAGTTCTCAGCCACACATTCACCATTATAACAACACTTTTTCCAAACCTATTTCATTATTCAACTGCGAAACTATAGAATAATACCACCGATTATGTAGCTAGATCAGGCTTGTAGTTATTTACAGCTTAAAACTTCCTGATATCTGAATATTGGCGGAGTTTGATAATGCGTATTTAGTTGCGTAGCATATTATTGGCTTCACTGACCTGAACCAACGCCATCCAATTAACACAACGTCTAATCTGTTGCTGTGTTGAAAGGTAATTTACCTTTTCGAAAGGCTGTTCGTACTGATACGGTAATTGCCCTTGTCTGTTGACATGTCAGGAAATGTTCAATCATTTTTATATGCAAAGGCAAATACACTATTGATACAACCTGGGCAACGTGGAGGTTGGAACACATGACTGATTATTAACTGCAAAGGAAAATGTGGTCTCTGAATGCTTATATATTGTAAATATTTCCTAAGAAAATTATCGCAAAACGTGTCTTCACTCCTTTTGTCGAAATACACACACACACAAATACACACACACACATACACAGAGGCACACATACACAATATTATTTTTTCTAAATATGCAACTTGCGCCAATCTATTTTTTTAAAAATGATCCAGATGCCATCATTCCTGGGGGCACACTTTAACATACATTATAATTCTTGCAAACCATCAAAAACACAATATGCCCAAAATACTGTATGAAGAAGCTACATTAAGCGACAAGTCCTAAGTGTATGTATGTATGTATGTATGTATGTATGTATGTATGTACGCTCGCATGCATGTACGTACGTGTGTATGTGTGTGTGTTTGTGTGATTTGGATTGTTAACGTAGCTTTAACAATTGTTCAGTATTATCGCTACGGTGTCTGCAGTGTGGCAGTTTATAGCGATGTCTAGCACTGGGGAATCATGCTCCAGCCATGTAGCATGGTGTCCCACCCAGTCACATTATCCTGACACCAGTCCAAACACTAACCTTTTAATGCTGAGTACCAAGCGAGGCAGCTGTTAATACCATTTTATAAGTCTCTGGTATAACTCGGCCGGGAATCAAACCCACGACCTTCCGCATCCGAGACGGACGCTCTAACCACTAGGCCAGTGGAGCGGCCCGTACGTATGTACCTACGCATGTATGTATGTATGTGTGTATGTATGTATGTATCGACCTTTCCGGTGGCATAAGTGGTTAGAGCGTCCGTCTCGGTATCGAAAGATCTCGGGTTCGAACTCCATCCGAGTCATACCAAAGACTAATAAAAATGTTACTAGCAGCTGCCTGACTGTGCGTTGATCTTTAAGAGGTTACTTTTAGGACTGATCGGCCTGGTTTCAGCTGGTACATGATGCTAGATGTCTGCGGCATAATGTCCCAGTGCTAAATATCATTATTATCTGCCACAATGCAGACATCGTGAAAAGTTGTTAAAGGTACCTTACATATTTATGTCACAAACACACACACACACACAGATATATATATATATATATATATATATATATATATATATATATATATATATATATATATATATATATATATATATATATATATATATATATATATATATTTATATTTATGTGTGTGTGTGTGTGTGTTTGCGCGTGTGTGTATATATGTGTGTGTGTGTGTATGTCTGTGTGTGTGAAGGGGAAAATTTCTGCCGATCTATGACGAACACATTAGTTGAGACCAGATTTATGGGAACAGGCGTATCAAATCGCCATACTGCCATGTTCGGTAATGTCTTTTCGAGGTGAGAATTTTATTCTTAATTAAGCATTCGTCTATTTAGCCCACATAAGACTGGTAGATACAAAATCTAATTTCGATTCCATAGTGTAAATGTCAAAACTGAAAGATCGCAGAAACGCTGTTACTCAAACTACAAGGTCAAGCTGATCACGACTTTGGTGCCTCTAAAAAAAGTCGGCATATATTTTTTATTCTGATTGGTTACGCTCAATATGGGGCGTGTTTCCCACACTAAATTTCCTACTTTTAATATCGCCACATCGAATATTTTAATCAGTCTAAGCTTTTCTGCAATAGAAAATAAGTGTAGAAGACTCTGAAAGTAACTTGGGAGAAATTATGTCGGAAAAGTGTTGTCGATAAAAACCGACGAAAGAATTTGGCGGTAGAAGCGAGGAACGCTGAAAGCTCAAAGGGAGAAAATAGCTCCTGCGACGTATTTTCTCTGAGACGTATCCTTTGTCGTATATGTGAATCTATATGCTACGCATAGAGTTGAGGACCGAAAGAGGCAAAACATAGTTAGGTGGAAGGAACAGCTACAATGGAAGTGGAGTGAACTGAGAAGCAGGCTATACAATTGCACAAGGCATTGACTTCGATTGTTCACTCGATCCTATGATGAACTAAATCTATCAGTAAAACAGAGTGGCTACTTTATATAAATATATGTGTGTTCTTTGTAGTTCGGTGAAAGTTTTACTTCTAGATGCAGACTATATTCCTGATGTAATGAATTCTCACAATTGTTTTATGTAAATAATTAAATTGTTGTTTACATGTACGGGAGCTCGTGTTGGTCTGTTCTATATCTCTGCTCAGATCACTATCTATTCCACCTATAAGTTTCATCACTTATATTTGAATTTACTTGAACGGGGCAATAACACCGAGGGTGGTCAATCTCTAGATAACGAGAACCAAATTAAGCGGACACCTTGAAAGAAGGTACAAACTGCCAACCCACACACCTCTTGCAAGAAGAGGAGACTTTGTGTAAAGTTTCTACAAAGTGGACCCGTGGGTACCCTTACAATATATATATATATATATATATATATATATATATATATATATATATATATATATATAGATATATATATATATATATATATATATATATATATATATATATATATATATATATATATATATATATATATATATATATATATATTTCTGTGTATGCTAGTTAACCAGGTTTTTAAATGTTTTCTGGCAGAATTTACAGTCATTTAAATTATAAGAATATTTCAGCTTTTTGTATTAAATGGGCATGCTGTGTTAATTTAGTTAGGCAACTGGAAAAATACATTTTCTCTAAATCACGCCGATGTTAGTGGCTGATGGCGGTCAACCAAACAGTTATCTTCATGCCTAATGTAGCAATTTGCGCTAGACAGTCCACATTAAAGCTATATTTCTGGATAAAATACTAAGTGGCGATAGGCAGTCAAATTTATATTTATGGCTAGTATAATCAGTGGCAGTTTACTGATGCATCATGATTACGTAGACGCCAGACTTCTGGTTCGCCTCTTCCATATGAAACAAAATTAAAAACAACCGGCTGTAGACGACTGAATTTCTGCAAAGGGGAGGGGGACGATAGTACTATATATTCCATACCATTGCAATGTAAATTGCGGATATTTATTTCTGGATTATTGACGTAAGTGGATTTATTATATTGCTTGGTAACCAAAGAAACCCACTGAAACGTATCGTGCAAGAAAGGAAGAAGAAGTAGGCGTACTAGTATGTAATATTACTTAAAAAATAACAATGGTACAGGCAACGATAATAATTAACTGGTTTCGTCTTGAAGATGGTTTTCGTGGTGCTGTTGTTGATGAAGGTGAGGCCGATTAATTCTTCTTTTAGAGGAGTAATGATGCTGTATTTTGCCACAAAAAAGTGCACGTCAGTTCAGTTGCACTACACTTTTTTGGTATATATCTATTTTGGTATATGTCTACGTGATCCTGTTGATTTTGTTTTGGTAAATGTACAAGCTTATTTCAGCAGGCACATGCGCATTGCTTACATATGTGTTTTTTGCACACAAAAAAAGCAAATCATAAGTGTTTGCAGCCGAATAAAAAATTTAGACTTTATTTATTTCACTTACTTCTTCTTTGACATCTGATATGTAATTCAAAATTATGACGAGTTTTATACTCACGCAGGCCAATCTGGTTCTGGTTCCTTGATATAACCTGGGAAATTGCGTTTAGCTCACATTTCCTTCAGCATGATTTAGACAAATAAAGCACATAAAATGCTGTTTAAAACCTGCCTTCAAAACTTCTACTGAATACTTGTACAATGGCCCTGATGAGGGCGTTTTGTGGCCTCTTGCGGCGGAAGCAACCAGACAAAGCGGATGATACGACCGATCTTGGCTAAAGAAAATTGAACCCGTGCGCAAGCTAAGGTCTTTGAACGAATCTGATGCACTGAGATGCGAATCAAACTAGGTATTTTCATGATAGGTTTGTATGCTATCCTATGCCAAGGGTGCTATAGTATATTTTCTTTATCATTAGTTCCCTTTTCAATTACCATTTATTGATGGACACAGAATGTCATCCGTTTAAATCACAACTTGTGCTAAATCATGTTGTGCGTCCTCTTGTAGCCGATGCAACCAGACACAGCAGATGAGTGTGTGTGCGTCATTTGGATTTTTAACGTAGCTTGAACATTTTTTCCAGTCATACCGCTACGATGTCTGCAGTGTGGCAGTTTATAGTGATGTCTAGCACGGAGGCATCATGCCGCAGACATGAAGCATGCCCCACCCAGCCACATTATCCTAACACTGTGTGCTTATGAATCTAGATCAATGATGAATTTCCACACATTGATCATTTGTGACGCATGAAAATAATGATACAAGGTATTAATAGTTCTCGTTGTATGAATGCATTTAATATGGTACATAATTTTATCGCAATCCCTCCTGTATTCCGTCCCCTTATCTCATGCATTCATGAATACTCGACAAAATACGCATAAATATGAAGCGAGAAAGAAAAAGAATTCGGACTGGATGAAAACCTTGAAACTGAACTAACACAACGTAAGCTACAAGAATACAGTTCGACGTAACTATACGTGTACACTTTCCTTGGGATTTATCTATAGTGTTCATATAATCGACGATAAAATGTTGCAATAGACTGTGGACATCATACGGTAAATTTCTGGATTACATGGCACACATACTGTAACATATATGGGGCCTAATGCTTTATTTTTGTTGCTGTTGTTGTAGTTAATTAAACCTATTATAATGTTCTAACAGTCGATTATTATTAATTAAATATGACAATGTCTATTGGCCCCCTTTCTGTCTGTATGTCTGTCTCTGGACCATTCTACCAAAATAAGGGCGAAAATCCATGAAAAGACGAGAGTAGAGGATTTACCTTTTGATTCTCGCTTGTGTCATACGACTATATCTCTAAACCTATGAATGATGTTGAAAGTAAAGTCAACGAGACCAAACCAACAGAGACAAATAGACAGACGGACAGAGTGACACAGAGACACAAAGAAAGAGAAACAATTTCGCGCTCGGTAGCAATGTTAATCAAAGCAGAATAATGACAGACCAGCTATAAATGTATTAAATATTGTAATAACCGATTGGTTGTTTATCATTTCACTTTCTTTCTACCCACACTTATTTCCATGCGCCGGTACATGAATGGCTGAACGATCAGTGTTTGCAGTGCTCTATTGTCTTTATTAAAACCATTGTTCATGTTTGAATCATAAGTGTTTCTTATATTGATTTAATCTATGTGAATAAAAATAGAAATTCAAAAAGAAACCAATGAATTTATCAATATGCAAATGTGCATGTGAATCGCCAGAAAGGACAAAGAACAACAGTTTGTAGCGGAAACACTCGGCAGGGATGTGATGTGTTCATTCACTCGGGCAATATATAGATGCCTGCAGTCAGTCTTAACTCCATTCAGATGGCAAAGATGTGCATTTGTATGTGGTATAGCCTCGTTTCCTTTTACTGAAGCATTTATACATCTCGACGTGACAGTCGCGTGTCTGCCGCATAAAAGGCAAATTTTATTATATATACATTACATACCACAAAGGGTCTGGCAGTTAAATGAATATCACGCGATCTCACTTCAGAACGCATCACCTTCTTCACATCCTGACGTCATTGTAGCCGCTGGTATACGTTTTTTCCTGAACTTTCAAGCTGCTCACAAAGTGTGAAAAATTGGAGGAATCTAAAATTGTTTTGCCTGCATTGTGAAACACTGTCGTATTCAAGTACTACCAACTTTGCTTTTAATGAGAAGTATACAATTATGATTTAGAAGAATGAAAATTGCATTTAATAAAAAAAATCCTAGAAAAGGCATTCATTATACTCTGACTCTGTTATCCAGGTCATCATTATGCCGAACATAACTTGAATTCCAAATGATGCATGCAAGTCACGAAAAGCAATTAGTACTGCTTTTTTCCTAGCACATAACAGTACCTTCAAGTCCTTCATTTACTCCCCCCGCCCAGTCGAAACGTTATGCATTCAATTGTCTGTCGAAATTTTATCTTTTATTCTATAATTGTTTGACTGTTACCAGAATTTTAGCTCGTCAGATTTAAAACTAATAAATTTCTATGTTGCGAAATTAAAAGCAAAACATATATCATCAGTGAGTGGCCGAAACCACTGCGATGGCTATTAAACCCGTTATTGCAAACTCTATGGTGGATCTAAAATGCGGGAATATAATCGCTATGATGGATCGTAAACTCATGCCTGGAATCTATGAAGTGGATCTAACACATTTGGGTGGAATCGTTGAAACAGATGTTAAACTCGTGCCTGGAATCGCCCTGGTGCATCTAAAACAATCGGTTGGAATCTGTAGAGGATCCAAAACACCTGAATAGAATCTATTTGTAGGGTATAAAACACGTTGATGGATTTCGTACAATACCTTATGACGAAATTATCTGGCAATTTGCTTAAATTATTCCGTTTAAAAACATTATTCATTCGGATTAAATGAATTTAGACCTGTCAGGAGTATTAAACCTTTTTTTTTTTTTTAAACCATGCACATACGTGAAGAGAATGTAAACGGGTCTCAAACCTTGTTCTATTCTATGCACATCAATACTGTTTACTTTAGGTAATAAGCTCTGCGAGGTTTCGCTTGATTTTTTGGAGGTTTGTTAAGTACCATATTAGTTACTGCTGATACCGGGGTTAGGGAATACCTCACTGATTGATGGATTGACGTCTAGATTGGCTAGTAAGTAGATGGATGAATGTATAGACGTATATGTGGGTTAGTGCGTGGATGGATGGAAGGGTTGACGTATTGGTGGTCGGTGCGTAGATCGATATTTTGATTGACGTACACGTTGGTCAGTGAGTAGGCTAATCGATATATTGATATTTTGAGGACTTAATGATGAGATGGAAGGGTTGATTAAATTATGGTTGTGTAAGCGGTTAGCAGGATGGATTATTTGAGGTATAGTTTGGTTAATACGTATATGGCTGGATATATTGACGTAATGTTGGGTCGGCATGGATGGATAAGTTGACGTATAGTTGAATTTATATATATATATATATATATATATATATATATATATATATATATATATATATATATATAACTTGAGGCTACATTCAAAATCGATGACGACATAGGTTTAAGTTCTGTCTACACTCATGAATAATATAAGTTTATTAATTAATCGCGTACCATTGTCTCTGATTCTTATCTCATATTGCTTTGCATGAGAAAGGGAGAGATAGAGAGAGAGGTAGAGATCTTCATTTGGATCATATTAGGATGAACTAATAGGCTCACTGACCAGCCAATATAAAGGGAGACAGACCTTCAATCCTATCCATTTTTGGGAGGATTTGTTCAAGACTTTCGCTCAGGTATAAAACAAAATGAAATATTATAATACACCCAAGGTGTGTACTGTATGTATTTACTTCTCCATTTATAGCTTTGTGAGATGTTGTGTCTATTTCCCGATAATGGGAAACCTGTGTTGATAATATGGATTCTTTGTCGATATTGAAGGTCTGTATTGGGGAGATATTTCTGTGACGGTCATTAACAAATTATTAAAGATTTATACAATATTCCTTTCTTCATAGATTAGTCAAATATACATATAATAATATACAAATTAAATTCACACACAAAGATGTATTATGAATGACAAACAATATACACAAAGCAACAGAGAACTTCTGCAGATTGGAAACTGCATTTGCAACAAGATTATATGTTCCCTTGATGTTAATGGTGTATTCCTGCAAGTCTAAACACCATTTCAACAATATATGATTGACATGTTGATAATGAAAGCAATACGCTTGTGATTCCTGAAGACAATATTCGGCGAAGGAACAGAACGAACATAAATTTAAAAGAGTTGCAAAGCCGATATTAAAGCCAATCATTCCTTCTTGATTGCATAATAGTTTCTCTGGTGTTTATTTGGTACATGGGAGGTATGCAAAACATTACGTTCTAAAGCGTTAATGGACAAGGTTGGTTCGTGTCCTTTAAATATATGTCCGACTGCAATATTGACTGCAAAGGCAGACGGATAGTACTATGTTAAAATATATACCAATGGATCAAAAACAAACAACCCACCAAGAACAGCAGCAGCAATAGTCATCCCTGAATCTGAATTCAATATACAAACGGGATCCAGATTACCTGACTATTGCTCCATTTACACCACTGAAGTCTGGGCTATACTTGAATCACTACAATGGATCAAAGACAACCAATTACCTAAAGCAGTCATTATAAGCGATTCCCTAAGCGTTATCAAATCGATCCAAAATCGCAATACACACTCTAGGGAACAATTCATCGACAGAGCATGCCAATTAATCGACGATATCACCACAGCACATCAATTAGTCGAGCTCATGTGGATACCGTCGCACATTGGAATCTCTGGCAACGAAACACCAAACAAAGTTGCAAAAACCAAACTAGGAGATCAAAACTCTATCAAGCTTAACTATAGCTCTACAGAAGCAATAAGCTTCGCACAAACATATATAGATCAAACATGGCAAGATTTTTGGAACTCCTCCACAAAAGGTAAAAAGCACCATGAAACCCCAAAAAGCGTAGATAGGAACATACAGCTACCTAAGGGTACATATTTAGAACAGAAAACCATAAACAGGATAATAACCAGAAAAACTAAACCAGCAAACAGTTATGGAAGTTTGTATAGGACCCAAACCAGCAACCATTAACTGCTTTAACTGCCACACCACCGAAGATCTACACCACCTATTCAGTATATGCCCAAAATATCAACCCGCTCGGAAAATATTTATCAAAAACCAAAAAGAGATTGGATCTCCTCACACATACCCAGAGTTGCTTGTGGACTCTAATAAAAATAAACAATCAGCATATAAAAATATAAACAAATTGATAGGCTCAGCAGGACTTAGGAACAAAATATAATTACTATCCCCACAAAACCAAAAGACCCAGTAACTAGCTAAATAAATTGAGAAGCCACCACATAAAAACTCATAACATATCATTCAATTTTATAAAAGCATTAATAAATAATTCACTTAGAAGCAACTATAAAAAACTAAGAAAACCGCAAAATCGGATGTCCTAGATGTCCTTAACGAACTGTGTAATCGGCTAGGACTCCTGTCTCTTGCTAAATAAAGTATAAATAACATTCAATCTCTTAAACCATTAATTAATAAATGACTTCAAGAGGTAATATTTAAAAACTTATAAATAACATAACGTATGAAGCACACCCTAAACACCTCGACTAGTAATACCATAATAACATTGAAAATCTCTCTTCATACATGATTTCTACTAAAAACCTCTATAAGCAGCATAGAACATCCCCCTCCTTTTAGAACATTTTGAAGAAGAAAAAAAAATCGAAAAAAAAAAATCGCAAGAAACACCAGGCAAATGCAACAAGAAACCAGCGATGTAAAGCAGCAGGACCGTTCCCGAGCTCTCCTTCCCACTAATGACAGCCAACCATTCAACTGTAAGGGTCCTTTATGGACCCACAGATTGAGGCCAAACTATTAGGGTTCCTTGATTCCATAAAAGCCTGGGGGAGGTGGCACCATCTCCTTACCCAGGAACAACTAGCAGGCTGCGGTGCAGTCAGAAAAAAGGGGCACATGCACAATTGTGAGCACGCCACTATAATTAAACTCAACAAAAAAAATGTGTTGCCTTTATTTGATGTTTGTTGATCTACAACTTAATTATGATTTTTTGGGTGCTATGGGTAGTTTTGATTGGATTACATAATCGAAGTTGTGTGGGTGAGATGGGTAGTGTTGGACTGACTACATACTTATGGGTACAAGATAAAACCTTTATTTAGAATATCTCAAAATGTTTGTGATACATTTATTTGGACACCATTTTTAAATTGTCGTTTGAAATGTACTTGTATATGTGAAAGTTAAACGCTTTAAACGAAAAGGAAAATAGTAAGCTTAAAATTAAAGGTAATACAATTCATCATGCTGAAAATATTAATTGTATTTTAGTGATAAACCGAAATAAGAGAAGGCTTAGAGCCTGATGGAATAAAGCTTAGAATCAAACTTCCTACATTTTGTGTATGTCGATTTTCCGTTTTATGTAATTAGGAGGATTTTTACGTCAAAAAAGTGATGAGAAAGAGGATACTTTTTTGTTGCTAAATATATGTCATCATCAGGGACATTAGCACAATCATCGTCAGCCCACTTGTCTTTGTCAGTCTGATTAATGGTCTAACCACATTTGTTCGCAACATCCTCATTACCTTTATGCTAATATTTAAAAATCCCTCTCTTCTTTGTTGCATCCAGCTTGTTGTTTATGTCGTCTTATAAAGCCCAATGACAAGCATTAACTTATGTAGGAAAGTATGATTTATAGTTTTAACTACTTCTCATATGTTTTACAATTTGTATCCATATCCTGCCTCTGTTCTATCTCCCTCTCCCTCACACTCTCGTACTCTGTCTATTAGCAAAGAAAAAAATGACCATACCACCTTTATTGAAAACAAGGAAATGGTTTTATCCGTTTGGCCTTTGTCAAGAAATGATGCCATTTGCCTGCTATTCACGTATTTCAAATTGCAATCGCTTATTCACCTCTAGATCACACACAGGCTACACATAAATCGTTTTCAGATATATTTTGCTTTTGTTGTATCACAAAGCTGCATTAAGCAAAAGAGTTTTGCCGTACAATCTTCATTGTAGTTTGATAATAACCTAATTTGTCATTTAAAAGATTTATGGAAAATGCATTACATTATATAAACAAACGCATTTGTTTGCTCTTGTCGTTTGCACCCTTTATACTTTTTATGTATGTGTTTTGTGAAACAACATCGTTTAAATCTAGGTAAATAAAGGGACAATAATATGCGTACATGTTTAGAACTGACGAATAATTCCAATTAAATCAGTCTGATTGCGGAATGCATATTGTTTAGTTATGGAAAAACGTGATAATTACGGATTGATATATTGATCACGTATAAGACTTAAATGTAAATGACTTTTTAAAAATATTAAAATGAAATGCAGCATATGCGAACAGCACAATTCTGGATATATTCAGCAGTGGATAGATGAAAAGAAACAGTAATATTACAGAGAACAAATGACGGCATTGGGTACTAAACAGCAGCAAATGCACAATTTAATTTAAAATATTTAACATAAAGACATCATTTTGAAAATATACCCATGTGATTACAATGCATCCTTGTATCAATTATAACTGTCGTAGCAAAATGTATTCAAATCAAAAAGTTTATTTTCCGACTAGATCCATTATTCGGAAATTCAAAGTCATGCTAAATCAATCTCGCATTATAAACAAAAACCCTACTTACCTTTCCATTTTAGGCAAACAGAGAAGCGGTTAAAGATAAAGAACATTCCCTTAAATATTTTAATTAATGAACAGAAGTTTAGTTAATGAAAACCATCCAATTATGCAATGGGTGATATGGAAGGTTTATGATAATCTAATGTTTATATGTTTTCCTTCAGTTGAGAAAACTAAGAGACCTGAGGCTAAGGGACATATTCCTAATAAACTTAAGCTCAGATTCATCTAACCTACTACTACTACTACTACTACTACTACTAATAATAATAATAATAATAATAATGACACCATTGTTTATGAGACCAATACAGCGTACACTAAATCTTGTTATGAAATTTAAACAAGGCACCTCGACAAAAAAGGACTTTAAGAGGCAGTTGTCATTTAAAAACAGTTTTGACATTAAATTCATGAAGGTCATTATTTAATGACATTTATAATTCCAAAGTCTCCAACCACACCTTCTCAATATCAAGTAGTAACGGTAGGCAAGTTTTGCTATACGCACAATGGTGTTTTTCTGAATAATGCTCACGTGTTTGTGCATATAAAATCCAGGTATATTCTACGCGAGATAATCGATGCAGAAGTGAACACTGGAGGTTGATGATACTGAATAGTATATTTGAAAAGTTTAAAAGTAAGCATTGTCTTGTGTGAATAGTTTTTAATTTTTAAATCTCGAGCTAAGGCTCGTTCGATCATTCCATATTGCTAAATGGTTGTCTTTATGTGACTGAAGGAAGTGTGAATGTATGTGTCTTCTTGCGTTTGGTCAACAAGTCCTGGGATTTTATCTAACAGACAAATTGACTTTCACATTATTTTTAAGTTATCGTTTGAAACGCACTTGCATATGTAAAAGGTGTATGCTTTAAACGAAAATGAAAATAAATTTAAAATTAATGTTTAGAGAGTTGCATTATGCTGAAGCAAATTACTTGTATTTTAGAGAAAAACGAATCTCACCCCGAAAAGATAGAAGGCTTAGAGTTTGATGGAATAAAGCTTAGACATCGACGTCAATCACCCGTTATGCGTTGAACACTTCTAATTTCCAATGGTTTATTCATCTCATGTACAATGTTTGAATGATGCGAACGTACACATAAGGAGCTAGAACTCTCTTCAATATTTTTCTTGCTTTTGTTATATCAGGAAGCTATAATAATCACAGGGAGTTCTCCGTATAAAGATATTATATAGTTTAAAGAACCTTAATTACAAAATGTTATGAAAAATCCAATACCTGTATAACCAGCGCATGTGTTTGCTTTTGTTATATTTGCTCTTCCTTCTTTATATGTATGTGTTTTCTGAAACAGCTTTGATTAAAACTATACAAATATGGGGACAACAGAATGTTCAAATGCTTAGAACTGATGAATAATCATATTGCAATCAGCAGATTGCGCAATGCATATAATTTCCTCATAGCCAAACGTGATAATTATGGATTTATTTATTGATCAGGTATAACAGTTAAAGAAAAATGAGTTCGTAAATATTTTAGAACAGAAATGCAATCAAAATGAGAACAGCAAACTCCTGGATACATTCAGCACTAAATGAAAGGATATAGTAATATTACAGACAGCAAATGCGTATTAAGTTGGCATTGTGTATCAAACAACAGTAAGATTATTCCACCATTTTGAAAATATGCCTCTGTGCACAAAAGGGAAATGTTTGTTATAAGATAATATTTGGTGGACAATATGTGGATAATCAGAATTGAAATCTGTGGGATATTCCAAGTTCTAAAATTTGCACCTGCCATTTCACTTCATAGCAATGGTTTAATTATGACAAAATTCGACAAATCGACAGTTTCATTTTCTTGACTATTATTTAGACGAGACATTTAGTCCATATAAACATGAAATAAAAAACACTTTAGTTATTGAGTCTGCGATTGTTACGTTCTTAATAAATCCATAGGACACTTCTCAGAATTGTGCTTTTCATCTGATGCATTGTAGTGTAGTATCACATTTTAAGCTGTGAACAAATTTAAATCTAATGTTGTATTACGATTTCGTGCAGTCCGTATCTTTCCAATGTCGATACACTGGCAAGTTGCACAGTTGTGCGATAGTTATTATTTGTTTTGGAGGGATTGAATACACAATGATGAGTTGGTTGTATTAGATGTTTTCGAAGGTCAACTTAATTATGGTTGTTTGGGTGCTATGGGTAGTACTGAATGGATTACATAATCGTAGTTGTGTTGGTGAGATTGGTAGTGTTGGACGGATTACATAATTATGGGTACAAGATAAAACCTTTATTTAGAATATATCAAAATTGTTGTCACACGTTTATTTTCGGCGTGTACATAATAGTAAATTAGGATTACACCACTGATGTCACTAATACTACTTATCCTGTTGTGCCATCCTATATATTCTTAAATGCTATGCAATGTGAGGTAATACAACTGATTGAGTTCGTGTTGTATGGCATTGTATAGTGATGTTTACCACCGGGGCATCATGCCGCAGATATGTATCATTTGGTCCCACCCAGTCTTATTATCTTGATATTAAGCTGAACAGTCGTAACACTAACAGAGAGCTGCTTGTCCTATTATATATGATTTTGGTCTGATTCGTCAGATGTTTCTGAACCTACGACATTCCGCATTCGAGACAGACGCTCTAACCACTTAGCTCACTGAAGCAGTCTATTGAAATGGTAAAAATGCATAATTATATCAATGATAACTTTGGGAGGAAACCTTATTCAAAGGAAGTGTTGGCAGCTTTCAATACAACCACTACTCAGTCTTTCAAAGTCGTGTTCTTTCTGTCTTCTATTTTGAAAAACAAGCTATCCAGCCTTTAAGTTTTAAGCAAACATAGAATAGATACAGAATAAAAAAACAGTCGATTAAATATGGAATCAATGGAAACTAAAATATATATAAATAATCTAGAGAAGCTTTGTCAGTAAAAGCAAATCTTATATATAATGGGTGTCATGAAACGTTTTATGAAAATCGTACGTTTACAGGTTTCTTTTCACTTGGTGTATATGTCAAGAAACATGAGGCCCCTGAGACGTACATTTATATCCAATAAATATATGAATCTCACTTACTAGCAAAGATTTGACATTAAATTGATGACGGTCATTTTTCTAATTAGGAAAACGTTGATTTCGGAGCTTATCAAGTTAATTTCATTAATTCATCTGCAGAGAAGCTATGCTTACATTGACCTTAGCCGCATTCGATCACTAGTCCTCAGGTGCATTCATCGCAAACTAATGTTGGTTCTTTCCACTATACCACATGTGTACATTGCACACAAATACGGCTTAATTGGTGATGACATAGCTACATTGGCTTCGACTGCAGATAGGCATCTAATCATCCTCAACATGTGTATATAATTTGTATTACATTTTCATGCGTAGAATGCCTAGCTAGAGTGAATCAACATTTAACTCTATTGTTTTAACATATAAGAGTTAGCTACTTAGGAATCATCTCTTGTACTGTATATTATTCGTTGACGTAACGTCCTATGATCAACATATATAAGGATTCTATTCAATATAATACGTGACTGTTTTAGGGAAATTAATTCTCATTTACCCCAATTGCAATCTGATATTATTCTAAATATTAACATAGACACTGATATGCGGTGCTCTATTAAAGGTGAATCAGTATACATTCATATGCAATAACGTAAGCCTCATACACTTTAAAGTGCTTAGCTTCGTATATTCTGAAAACATGCCATTGTTATTTTCTTTATTTGTTTCTGTCATTTAGGGAAGTCGGAAATGATGCTTCTGCAGCAGAAATCGCAAGTCCTCTTTCTGTTAGCGGGTTTACATAAAATTATCTGCATAAAATGTTAAAATTAAATTGTCACTTGAATGGAATCGCTGAAAACATTTGCTATCATAGGACGCAGGTTGTTTAAATTGCTAACAGTTCATAATTCCCTTATTCCTGTTATGTGACTGGAAGTTCCTGCTGCAGAAATTACTCACAATAGACTTAACGGAAGGAAGTCACATCACCAGAGCTACAGGAATTGCAAGATACAAAAACGTATTCTAAATGGTTATAAATCTAAAAAATCCAATGAACCAAGATACTAAAATGATCAGAACCATACACGTATAAATAAATAGTGCATCACTTTGTGGAAGTATCAAAGGAATGGTAAGGCCTCAGTATGCACTTTGCTAAGTCCAAAAACCAGAATCTCAACCAATACAAGCACCACCATGTTTAAAGATTGCTGATCCTGTATAAGACGGCAAAGTTTCACTATAATGCGCGGAAATGTAACACCTGTATAGGCCGTAATAGGTATACGAAACGGTAGAAATGATATTAAAATTCAATACCTATACGACATTTCATTTTCTGACTTTCATTGCGGCATTACTGTAGGTTATGGTATTGCTGAGTCAAGTAACCATGATTCTAATATACATCTCCTAAATCCAAGAAAGCGAATCAACGAATTTTGTTAAAGTAACGTACATGAAGCATATATATATATATATATATATATATATATATATATATATATATATATATATATATATATATATATATATATATATATATATATATATATATATATATATATATATATATATATATATATATGACTTTTCGCAACGTCCAGCTACGGAAATTGTACAATGCAATTAAGCTGACACTGTCAAGACATTATTATTCAAACATTCAAAAATTTCTCATCAAATTCTCACTTTAATTTTTATATAAGGATTATATTTCTACTTCAATTCCAATTTTACGCTACGGTAGGCATGGTATACTTACAATTCCATGATTTGAAAAAGATGTCTCATAACATACTTGAATATAAGATTTGAATTTATCTCTTGAAATATTGTAACCTTTTTGGAAATGATAATGCGAACAGTATTCTAATCACTTCGAACTTGTCTTGTTTCAGAAATAGTTACCACTTTGGAATGTAACTAGGATATTGATACGTTTCCTGGATATCACAATGGACGTTAGTATATTAAAAATCTCAAAAGTGCTGCCGTGTGGATGACCGATCATGGACCCTTACTATTAGAAGACTTTACGGATTTCATCCTTAGTATTAGGAAATAAGATTTCGATTCCGAAATGTCGCGAGGAAATATTTTATGTTCAATTGGTCTTCTAATTGTTCTTACTATTGGAATGAGTGAATCAAGGTCGTGTAATTTGGAGGGCACGTCTTATATATGTACAAATATATCACATATAGAAGATTTTCAACTTTACTTGCCAATCCTTGTACAGAAAGTAACGCTTATTGGAACGAGGACTATCAAAGAGTCCTTTCCTAATGACCTTTTCCAAGATATCAGTTGGACAAATGTATCGGAACTTTCCCTTCATATGTTCACACGTATACTTTCAATTGATAAATCCTTTTTGAAAGGACTGAACCACTTGAGATCTTTATCGATATCAGAATGCTACTATCTTCAAGTCATTGATTCTGCATTATTTGACTCTACTCCTGATCTTGAAACATTACATCTTGATGGGAACCTCATGTTGAGATTATCTGCTGTCGAAAATGCTCTGAAAGGAAAAGTCAATAAATTGAAGAGTCTGTCATTACATCATCTTCAAGCAGAAGTTCATGAAGCTGGTTTCATCGGTAAAAACTTTATGAATGCTCTTGAAGGAAAACAGCTTCTATACCTTGATGTCAGTTATGCCAATATAGCGGGAATTTCTTCAAATGATAGCTTACACGATGTATTATACAATTTAAGATATTTGAATATATCACATTCCAAACTTCCTTGCTATAGGTTAATGCGATTTGGGATCGGTGGTCCCCTCCCAAATCTTGAGGTGGCAGATTTTAGTGGATGTCAAACGTACATAACGAATCCTAGGGTAAACACAGTCAACATTCACAAATGTAGTTTGCCTCCAGAACTGAAATACTTATTTCTTGAAAATATGTTCTCATATCAAAGAGAACTACGCTTACAATTTGAAGAGCAATATACTAATTGCAGCTTGTGTAATCGTTTGGAAGTCCTTGATTTTAGCAATAACAGACTTACTCATTTCAACGTGACAATAACAGGAGTAGAGTGTTTCCTTAGACTGGTAAAGTTCAACCTTTCCAAGAACGGTATGGAGTACATATCACCATCAGTGGTAAGTAGTGTCTCAGCACTGAAGGTCTTGGACATGTCTGAAAACCAGCTGTATAAAATGCAACATATGGGTGATTTCAATAACTTACTGCGGAAGAACTTGATGCTGGAAATAATATATCTTCGAAATAACCAACTTAGTTTTATTCCAAACAACTTCCTCATTTCCAATACCAGATTGCTGCTTCTTGATTTAAGAGACAATGACATTAACAAATTTAGTATCAACTTTAGACATTTCTTGAACTTGAAGATCATAGATTTAGGTAAAAATCGGCTAGGAGGTCTGTTTTCTAGTATGTATCAAACATTGGAAGTACTTTATTCATATCAAGCAAACAACAACGGAAGCACACTTAGCTTCTTAAATAATAATCTTATTTTGCAGTCGCTTGATAGGAAAAGTATTACAGAAAGGTATAAATATGGTAACAATATCAACGTGAGTTTGTGTCTTGAAGTCAAATGTAAGACTATTCCACAATACCTAACGATTGATTTATCTGAAAATCCCATCGACTGCAGGTGTGAAAATGAAGGCTTTCTGAAATGGGCTGTCAATACAAAAATACGATTCGTCAATTCGGAAAGTTTGGTTTGTAATTATGGAAATAGGAATTCTCTCCTTGACAGGAAGTTACACGAAAGCGTTGAATTTGATTGTCTGCTTCCTGCCCTTCTCATCAAAGCTATTTCAGCAATTCTTTCCGTCATTGTGATTTTCAGCATTGTAATTCTCGTGGTTCGTAAGATTCACTTGAATCGTCGCAAGGCTCAAAATATTGAAATTCTAAAAAGGGAGATTAGAAACCGTCATCATAATTTCCGGTACGTGGCATTTATTCCCTACTCCAGTCATGATTACGATGTTGTTGAAAATAATATATTACCAGCTCTTAGGACCTCCATAAAGAAAAGACTGGATACAGACAAGGAAGTTCTTTGCACTGGAATGGAACATTTCATACCTGGTATGCTCATCATAGATGAAATACACAGATGCATCGATGAATGTTTAGTTGTAGTTCCCATTATAACATTAGGTTTCATTCAATCGCCATGGAGCCAGAACGAATGTTCAGTTGCGATTCAAAAACATAGAAAAGTATTGATTTTGATGGAGAAACAGACAGATATATCACATGCCGGGACAACGGTTACAAATCTGATTGAGAATTACACAAGAGCAACATGGTCGAATAAGGAGGGGCAATTTGTGATTCATCCGCCGTTGAATGTTGTTTGTGATAGAATAATTACTGTAGCTGCTGAAACCCTAAATAAACAAAAACATTATCAACGTCAAAGGCCAGGTAATTTAATTCCATTACTTGAGGAGAATCCACCGTAATAGCCCCGACATATATGCACAGTAAAATGTATCTGATTGATGGACAAGTAGAACGTTTTCTTAAGGTGTTTTATTCGATATATTACTGACAATTCACCCCGATCCTGAACGTTATCAAAAGTTTCATATATGGATGGAGAAGACCGTGTGTAACAGAGCAGAATAATGCGCTGTGTTTTTCAGACTTCACAGCTTCTGTTTTGTCTTCTTTCTTAATTTGCTACCTTCGCATAGATAATAAACAATGTCTTTGAAAAGTTCGTCATAATTCTGCTATAAGTTTACACAGACGTATTACCCTGAAGTTTTTTTTTATCGCATTCGACAAGGTCAGAGAGCGCGGAACTGAGACTATGTAGTTGAAACTTTGTCTCCTACTTGTATCATGCGCTTGTTTTATTAATTATATATACAACAACTTCACGTCTGTGGAATGTTATTGCATCAGAATGAAACAATTCTTCCATTGTTGTTTCACACGTGAATAAACATTTTACTGTCGTGAAGATCGTTGTTTTATTTGAAATATGATTTCAAAGGTAAACTTAAGTTCTTGATCTGATGAGACTGTTTCATATTATAAAAGTATATTCCCGTACATTAAGTAGACATAGTTTTGCTTTTTACGTTTCCCCACACCTAAAGCCATATCCAGGCTGCATATAAATTTTGTCCTTCAAAATCCACATGTATCATTGCAATCCGTGTATAATACGTTTTATTCGTTTTGTTTCAAAACATCTTGTTATGGTGTTGGTGTTTGTACATGTAACTCAGGAATTCAGCATGATGGTAGAAGAGCATAAATTAGTTTCTTTCATTGCGAATAGTCTTCAACACCCGATCCATGATTTAGCATTTGAAGAACTAATACTGTTTGGGCGAAAAGGCATACAAATGATAGCAAGGAAACAAAGATAAAAATATTCACGATACACAGATTGACAACTGTTATATCAAACATGTATAAGTAAAACATTGTCAGTTGCGCGTTTAATAAATTTAAGCCACAAATCACACGGCAAATATCACTATTTCCATAAGTATTGGATTAAAAAGTATGTGAGAGTTAAAAAAAATATTTGATATTACAGAACAGATTTATAAGATTTGTTTTGTAGTCTGTCTTAATTTGCTACATTCACCGAGATAAACTTGCACATGTTTGCAGCCACATGTTCCATCAGTTACACAGACTTAGTACCATGAAGTTAATATCGCAGTCGTTGAGGACAGAAAAGGTGGAGTTAAGACCATTTATTGACAAAACGTCTCTTCCTTGTATCAGACACCCATCTTAATAATTAGACTTGGTTTAACTTCACTCCAATAGAATGTTATTACATCGAAGTGAACTAATTCTTCTAAACGTATGAAACATATGTGGAAACATTTCGCTGAAGTGAAAAGCTAAATTGAAATTATTGGCCTGTTAAAAATATTTATATTGTATTTTTTTCCCCTTACATTTAGAAAAATAAACATTTTATGCTTTAAACTGCATGCAAAAAAAAATACATATTTGTCACTTTTTATAGCTTTCTGTGTTTTTGTTGCCAAAATGTTACTAGGATCGATGTTTTAAAACTTTTGTATCATTATGTAATCCCAATTTTATAAATTGACCACATCTTATACGTTTTGATAGAACGTAAGCGGCCATGTGATGCTGATCTGGAAATAGTTAGACATCGATAAGTTATGCTCATTAGTTTTGCTTCACTATTTCCAGATCATTTGATGTGAAGTTTTTTCTATATAAACCCCGTGATTTCCGTGATCGACAATTAGAAGTTAAAACAATGTAACTGCACATATCTTCCTGCACTTCAAGCTCACCCCTTTTGCCTATGGAGAAATATGGCAGGTTTCAGAAGCCCATCTTCGGAAATTATTGCTTTTCGCCTGGTCAAACTGTTTCAGCAGCTGTTTTTAAAGGTCAGTGTCATATGTCAAGCAAGGAATTCCCATAATGGACACGATTTTGCTTTGTAAGAACGAAATGGTTAGTAAATAATAACAAAGAATGCTGCAACAAAACGTGTCATACGCAAGAGTAATTCTAGAAAAGAAGAATAGCCTTTTACAAACTCCATTAACCATGTTATATATATATATATATATATATATATATATATATATATATATATATATATATATATATATTAAAATAGTGATCATAATAATATACCACTGGCATGACCAGCTATAACACTCCAGTATTAGTATATATAGAATCGAATGCTCTTGGATGGCGAAGATCGGTCTATGTAATCCCTTGCAGTTAAGAGGCTAATGAAAGAAAACTTCGATCTACATAACGGTTAGTGTTCTTTTGACGTAATCTGCTGTTCTAACGAAAGAAGGGAAATAAATCTGAATTATATGGATAAAACGATAATGGTTGGTGATTTACTGATGTGTTCATTTACGATTACCACATTCTGCAAAATTTTTATCATTCAGCTTGTTAGTACATTCTTTCGTGTCCAACAAGACGAAACATTTGGATAAAACGGTTCAAATTAGTGAGGGCAGATTTGCACATCACAGGTTATGGATGAAACAGGAATTTGTGTTAGCATTTTGCGGGAGAGAAATGACCAACGAACTTCAACAATTTGTCATCAGTTTTCCAACAGGGACATTTAAGATTTCGATAGGTATTTGTAACGATATTACAAGAAGAAGAAGCAGCCCATGCATATGTCCCAAAGAAATTACACGAGAGAGAGAGAGAGAGAGAGAGCATTTAAATAGGTTTAAACTCAGAACGTATTGTCTCATGTTGTGTGTATATACTTGCTTCAGACAATTAATAAGTTTTATTCCTTTACGCCAGAAGCGCTTGTGACACACGTTTTAACTTAGCATGTACAGATGATAAATAAATAACCAGCAATGAAAACGCGTCTACTTTGCAAAAAGCCAGCTCGGGTTTTAACATGTCTTTGCCAGTGTAAAGCAGTGTGTGCGTGTGAAAATGAATGTCCTTTAATGTTGTTGTAGTTGAGAATAGTGTAGCTTATCACAGGTTTATGGACAAATTACAATTGAAGGTACCGCGGCGGTGGCCTAGTGGTTAGAGCGACCGCCTAGGATGCGTGAGGTCATCGGTTTGATCCCCAGCCAAGTCATATCAAAGACTTATAAAAATGGTACTAACAGCTGCCTCTCTTGGCGCTCAGCATTAACTGGCTAGTGTTATGGACTGGTCGGCCTGGTATCAGGAAAATGTAACTGGGAGTGACATCATCCATACAGTGCGTTTTGGAAATGTTATTGGCACTTGTCGCCACAAAAATTAATTTTATTATGAGAAGCAAAAACGGCATGTATTAGTTTGGGACTTTTAGATTTTAGTTTATTATTGGCAAATTGCAGACAACCAGCATTTTGATTGTGCAGCCAGAAGATTGTGTCAGAAGCGGTTCTATCAGAAGTTGGTTTGAAAGGCGCAATTTCTAATTCGAAGCAGGTATTTTCTTCAATGTTATGAATGTTTGTGCCATTAATTTGTGCTAGTAACACGTGGCTTTTAAATTTCACATCTTGAGTTTTCTTTGTGCCCAAGTTTATTTTTTCGGCAGTAGTGGAAATTGTGCCATCTTTGTTCTCCCGTGTAATTTCTGCAAGGGCATATAGCAGTGCACCAATGTGGTGACATGCCTCGCCCTCGCTTAAAAGTTGAAGTTGCAAATACGCATTATATTGAATTTTGTCTTAATGAAAGATTTATGAAAACCAAACCCATATACTGCAGTCAGGGTTTTGTCTCTATTGTGATTTGGGAATGGATGGAATCACTTTACATCTGACGATACAGTGGCCGCATTACTCTAAAATATTCCTAGACTCCAAAGAGTGTACATGTCTATCTCCTATATAGGCTTTCGATCTCAGCTGATGTTTGCATTTCATAGTAAGTACCAGGTAATTGTAAATGTCTTTGTCAGTAAACGCTGGAATGGCTAAAACATCACTTGTCCAGTTTCCGAGTGACTCTATCTCGGCACTTTGTTCCCCTAGTGGGGTTGTCCTCACGCCTGTCTTATCCATTCATCTAATTCGTTCAGTTTCAACCTGACCACACCTTTTGGCCTATTAATCAATTCATTTTTGTTACCTGTTAACAACTGTTCATGTATACGAAATTAACGTTTCAGCCCTTTGATTGCGTAGCTACCAGTTTCTTCGGTGTTAATATATTGGTCCATTGCTCGCTCCAGGTACTTGCCAGAAGTTCTAATCATGGTACTCCGCGCTCTAGAGGACAGGGTAAGAAACTCAGTTTTCACATTTGTCTATAGTGGTTCTTTGAGTTAGAGGAGTTACACAGTATAGTCAGAATATCAATGTGCTTGACAAGGCACAGACTCTGATTAACAGATTAATGCAATCCAACTGTTCATACCTAAGAAATGCACACACTTTGATTAATATAGACAAATGAAATTGAATAGTACTTGTGCTTAACAAATGTATATACTCTGATTAATAGTCAAATGAAATTCAAGATTGCATGTACCTAAAAATGCAAGCCCTCTGGTTACTATAGACCAATTACATTCGAGAGTAATTGTTCTTAAAAAAAACACACTCTTATAAATAGACCAATGAAATTCAAGTGCATATGTGCTTAACAAAGGCACAATATGATTAATAAAGACTAATGAAATTAAAGAGTACATTTGGCTTACAAAGACAGACACTGATTAAGTGATATCAATGACACTCAAGAGTGCATTTGCTTAACAAAGGTACACACTCTGGCTAAGATTAAAGACATTCAAGATTACGTGTTCTTTACAAGGGAACACACTGATTATCATTTCTTTTCTTTGAACTTTCATGCTTTTGCATGTTTAGATGTTTCATAATTTTATAAGACTGCATATATTTGCTTTTGATTTTACTATAGCAACCTAATCCATTAATACAGATCGTCCAATTGTATAAAAAGCATGATCAGTCAATTTCCACTGTTTGTCATGTTTTATGAACATATCACAACGTATATTTTTCAACACTTAATATACCACTGTTATTAAATCTGACACACAAGTTAGTGATGCCTCACATTCAGATATGGGAATGGGGGTACTTTAAATATGTAATTATGAACTTGATACATATTTCTTAATTCGGCATGAAATTCATGGTCTATCTGGCCCAAAAATAGAACAAAATTTAGTACTCCACGTATGTACGGTTATTCAATATGAGTATACACACACACTCACACATACGCGTATTTATATACTTGTGAGACCTTGACATATGACTACAGTTCGAGGACCTGAAGAAGGAATGAAAGTTTATGTTAGAAATTTGAAAGTAAGCTTAAATGTAAGCCATGCAATATCTGTATCACTTCATTTTTGTCGTATACTTCTTTAAAAATTATGAAACTATATAATTATAACTATATACAGACATATACACGAGCTTAAATGTTCAAATCGTATTAAATATGTTATGTTTGAAAAAACAAACCCTTCGGCACTATTTTGCAACTGTGTAACCTCTTTTATTGACACAATCAAAAATTATCATCCAGTTGGGAAGTGTGAAATAACATTTTATAAAAATATGCATCAAGTCTAGATAGTGTAAAATAAAAACTTAAGAATATCAAACATATAAAAATTGTCAAATCATCTATTAAAATGAAAAATGTGATTTTTAAAAATTTAAGTTGACACCAAAGAAACACTAATGTTATGACTCAGTTTTCCCAATTCAAATTCACTGGAACTGAAGCTGCGATTGGGAAATATGCGCTTGACTCATTATATGACAATATATCACAACTAAAGTTTAATTATTAGGCAAACTAAAACGGGAGGTTAAGGACATTGCGTTCAATTCGTTTTACAGTTAATTTTTATTTTGTTTATGCCTTAAAATCATATGCCGTTATTAAATTCACATTTCTACTATTGTATATGCTACGAGATGAACATGTACAGTAATGAAAGCTAGACTATATGGAATACTATTTTGTTGTTAAAACAAAATGAGTTGAGAACACTGACTTATCCATTTGCTTAACAATAATCATCTAGTCACCATGAAGTCGGCGACATGCGTTTAAACTCTCTCTGACGAGCTGACTTTTGAGAAGGAGTTACATACACTTATCTTAATTCGTTTACTTCTTTTTCAAACAAGAGATAGTTATCAGCCTTCTGTAATTTTCATGTAAACAATTATACAAGATATGATAAACACCGATGGGTTAGTAGTGTTTAGGTTGATTGATTGGGCATTTAAAGAAATAGAAATGGCTATAATAATTATGGATACGTTTTTTATTAAGCATGCCTGTAAAATAAATCTCACACGATTTACATTATTAACATGTACAAGTATTACCTAACTACTATAAATAGGCGACATACATCAAAATAATCTTTGAAACGCCGATTGTTTAGGGTCAATAATCTCGGCATTTAATGCAGCCCGCAATCTGTCCATGGTTGTGTTAGGGCTTGAAGTCCGCGTACCACGAAATTTATACATTTTTCATTTAAATAAAAAGAGGCTTGTCAAACATCCTTTCAATGAAAAATGAATACGAGTGGTTATAATTGACACAGCGTACATACTGTACATATATTATATTTATATCACCTGCTAATACATGGGTTTGCACTGTGAATGGAGTTTAAGATTGATACCAGTCAACTGTTTACTGACCGAGCGAATGAGTTACTCGCATCCTTACCAAGCGTATCCACTAAAAAATGCAGTATGTGCCTTTTGTTGTTATTTAAAATCACCCTAGCAGTTTTATAAGCTGAGTGTTTTCTTTTTGAGTTTCTACTTTCTACATTGTCACAATTAATAAAAGAAACATTTATGATTTAAAATTGAAAGATGGTATTAATGAAGAAAGCAGAGCACTACAAAAACATGACTAACTCAATCATTGACATGAACGCTGAGCCCTTCAGGGACCAGCATACAGAAATAAGTGTGGACTAGAAACATGCGAAATGATGAACAAACAAGACGTAATTAAAATATTTTAATATATTTACAGTTGATCATTATTCTTCTTTAATAACTGTACTAACAACCATACGCTCTCTCGGTCTCTCTCTCTCTGTCTCTCTCTCACCGTTTGATCGGCTTAAATTAACATTTAAAATCACTCTTTAGTCCAGGGGCATCTTGGGATGACACAAAACGAAAATTCTCCTGTTAGATCGTCTGTTCATAGTTTTTCTCCCGTATCTTGCTATTATGGTCCAGAGAGAGAGAGAGAGAGAGAGAGAGAGACAGAGACATAGAGAGAGAGAGAGACAGAGACAGAGAGAGAGAGAGTGGGGGTGGGGGGATATTTTCATATTTAATTAATAATACTCGATTTTAGAACACTATAATAGGTTTAAGAAACAAAAACTAAATATTTTGTATATGGACCGCCTCGGTGGACTAGTGCTTAGTGCCTCCCAAAGTCTTTATCTCCCTTACTCCAGGTTTCTGGGTGCGGAAAGCAGAAAAGATTGCAGTGTATCCATTTAGAAAACGGGGATTATCAATATTTTTATCGTTATTTTCATACGTAACTAGTGAATGGTAAGTGGACAGAACACAGTAGCAACGGAGCCGGTGCAAGAATGTTTATATATGCATATCATTGCTTCATGGGCGGATCACAAATTAATATACCAACATTATTGTTATATCAAATTGCCAACACTATAAAAGCAATGTCATTTTTAATTTATACATGTATAACTGACAAGGTCAAATATAAACATATAGTACCTGTTGTCAAACGTTGCTTACAATATTCATGTTATGTCACGGATTACAATATGGGAATTGAACACTTTAACAGGATAGACTGATTATATGAACTATGGACCATTATGTAAAAGAAGATTGAGATATATGTAATTATACACAAAAAGAATGATATATGTGCTTTGGGGAGATTACAAAATATAAAAATTGCAAATCATAAAGAAATGCTAATTCTACGCGACCTCTCTTATTTATGTTTCGACTTTCCTGCGAAATAATGCCAGAGACTAATATGAACTTCTTCCTGGCATCAGGCAAGTAGATTCTGAAAGTCTTAATAACAATAATACGAGTGTGTATTATATTTTGCATCAAATTGATGACTTGTGCTAGTAACTGATGACGAGATTTACAACTATAGCAATTGTACGAGATAGGTTAGGGGAAGAGCATAAAATCAAATTCACTTATTTTTATTCCTACTTTGTGAACATCTGACATTATCAATATTCAATTGTTTACATGTGATATATTGGATTGAAACAGTTTCAGATCACATATCGTAACACGTTCATGATCTCTCCTCCAAGAATATCAAATTAATAGTACCAAAACAACACTGTTGAATCCATATTAGACATCATATCAGCACCATTTTTGTTTAGAACAGATTAGACTTTATACGCTTTTCTGGCTGTATTACTTTCTAATTTGGAGCAGAAAGCGATTTTCAAGATGCCTACCATGGTGGCCACACTTAACATCAGATCGGCACTGTTTTAATTTTGGACTATCCACTCAGAAGTAGCGAGAATAATGGGTGCTGTGTTGGCCATGTTGAATGTTTAAGTGGTATCATTTCCATTTAGAACCAATTAGACTACGTGTGGCAAACATTCATGGCATTCCTCAAGGTCGAGTCGTAGCAGCAGACAGTGCTTCTTTACAACGTTATCTTCACATTTTTGTATGATAAATCCAATGAGCATAGTTCATTTAAAGTGATCGTGTATGTGAATATCCTGGACCAAAGATGGGAGTGGAGTTCTGTACAGTTAATTTTATATTCACTTTCTCAGCTATCCTTGATTAAAGACATACTCTATTTAAGTTTGAAATACATCTTAAGACCAATGGTAGCAGGATAACCCGATAATGCTGTAAACTTTACATTCGTTTTAACTGTTCTCAAAAGATCCATTGTTACAACGGTTTTTTGCAATACAAGCAAAACTGGTGGTGGTTTGTCCTTGTACGTATTATACAGGTGGTACAATGCAAGGATTTTATCTCTCAATACAAATGTGGGAAGCGGTCAAGACTCTAGATACCGCTGACATATAAAAACACAACTTTAAAACCAATTAACAACGCTTGTGGTATATATTTAATTTGTATTTGTTTGCCTTTATGATTATTTGTTACGTATCTCTAAATTGTGATATTGACCTTGGTCAGTAATTGAGTTTAATACCTACCTGACAAAACTCTTATTTTTGTGTAAACAATATAATCCATAACTAATATGTATCTATGATTTTAGATTATATATTAAGATAAATATTACTCGAGATAAACCTTTACTAGAGCTTTAATTTAAGACACTCGTGTTCCTCTTGGGAATTCCAAGTGTACTTCTGCATTACATGTTCTTAACTGAAGTTTTAGCAACAGACATGACCTTGTTTAAAACTTAAAATATTCTCAAAATAACCTTCATCCTGGTTCTGTTATTACAATTTTGCTTTTTTGTTACAGTGGGAGAAGTAACAGAACGTCTCTAGTGCATGTCTTAACATCAGTTTCTGAGGACCCAATTTAGGTTGCATTTCAGTTAATATTTGAAAGAATTCATTTCTTTAAATTATTCACTGGAATTTAAAGGTACTCATTCTTACTATAAAGACTACATCACTATTTTGGAAATGTACTGAATTGATTTTTTAAGACGTTTTGGATTATATCACCCCGATACATGAAGACTGTTGGCACATTAACACATTCTAGGCTATTTACCTATCAAGTTCAATTTTGGAATTTGCATCACTACTGGAATTCATTTGAAGAAGAGAAAGACAACCGCAATTTCAGAAAGAGGAGAGAGAGAAAGAGAGAGAGAGAAAGAGAGAGAGAGAAGGAGAGAGAGAGGGAGGGAAGATATGCAAATGAAGTGTGTGTGTGTGTGCGATTTGGATATTTATCATACTTTTACAATTTTACAGTCATATCACTGCTGCTGTTTTATCGAGACACATTATCCTAACACCAGGATAGCAAGTGCCAACATTAAACTCTTAATGCTGAGCACCTAGCGCAGAAAGCTGCACCATTTTCATATCTTTGGCATGACTCGGTCAGGGTTCGAACCAGCAAAATCTCCCATCTTGGGCTAACGCTCTAGCCACTAGGCCACTGGAGTGGTCAATGGGCAACTGGAAATAAAATAGAAGAGATTAAAAGACAGAGAGAAAAGGAAAAAGGGGAAATGCAATTTAGATTTAAACATTAGAGCTGAAAAGTGAAAAGCGTCCCCTCCTTTACATGCACGCTTATGTTTTGATGCTATCATAACAATAATCGGTTAGTATCAATTGTTAGAGAAGAGGAAGTAGATCAATATGGCCAAGAGAGCATTGAAATATATTTGTACAAAGTGTACTTACTGGCAAAACTAATTAAATCTATACTTCATTTTCATTGCAACATAGTATTAATTATGATGTGGTTAAGAATGTATATTGAGTGGTGATGAATTGTTACCTGACATATATCATCACAGGTTAGGAATTTCAAAATGGAAACTGGATAGACCTATATTGGAACATGAAAGTGCATGCAATTTCTGATTGCTAAATATTGAAAAATAAGCAACATAATAAAGACAGACTTTCCAACGGTTCCTATTTTAAGAGATCATGGTCAAAGTCCTGAACTGAATGCAATAAATTGGTCGGATCAAACAAACCAGTTTGATTTTATTATTGAAAATTATAAGCCATTTCTGTTGAAAGGTTCTATATCACCTGTGGGCAATTCTAACAAACCTATCCCGTTTAAAATATTAAGGGACACAGGAGGTTCTCAGATTCTTTTATCAGGTACATTACCTCTATCTGAGAAAAAATCTGGTCACAGCATTAAAATGCATTATAATTTAATTGAGCCAGATATGCATGTATAAATATGACATATATTTCACTGCATACAGTAAATGTTCATCTCCACACATATGTTTAATATAAAAGATGCAACCCAAATAAAGTCATTTCAGTCAATATTTATGTCATTATAGAATAAATGCAAGAAACTGGCCACAGCCTGTATATTGAGTTCACTCATGAACAACATTCAAAAGGTTGGTTACAATGGTATTAAAGTGAAAATAGGTAAAAAAAAACTGTACCATTGAGGGTAATCAAAGGGTGTTGACAGATGAACGAAAGGACATAACTTCATCTAAAAATGGCATCAAAGGAAGACATATGCAATACTGCTGCATTGTTACATGCAAACATCATATTATATATCATTCCTGTCTGCATGGACAATCTCTATTATAATCAGATAATTCTTTTTTCTTCCAAACTTGAAGAAGCGTCACACTGTCACAATTTCCTTTGTAAAGTGTAAATGTATTTGAGTAATTCAAATAATTTCATCTTTACAGATTCAGAGTAAGAAGAAACATAGTGTAAGTTATCTGCGCTATAATTCCAGTTAGATTTTTTTCGTTAAGTCCAACAGAATGATAAAAATGAGACGTGGGCAGTCGACCTTTGAACACACTTAAAGAAGGAGCATAGTACAAGTCAAGGATATGTATGTGACATAATCTCATCGATTAACATTTTAAACATCTGACAAACAGAACAATCGCATAAACAGATTCATCTGAAAGATGATTAATAGGTTTTGCCTTCAGAATATTCTGACAAACTTAGGTTGTAGCAATAAAATTGTACTAAACTTGCATTAAAGGTATGCATTGTCCCATTAATCTGGCTCTATGGACACCTTGCCATAATATGTTACTTCATATTTGCCTCTTCCTTGTAGTGAATCAGTTCTTATAAATTGTTCCAGTTGTCTTTCTACAGCTGCCTTCTCCTCCATGTACCATGTTTTTCTAGTAATTTTCTTCCTTTTTGTTTTCACACTTGACTTGCTGTTTTTACCTAAACCAAAATATTCCCTTTTACTATCTGATCTTACATTCCCCAAACATTGATACCATTTGAAATATGAATTGTTCAACTGTTTACCATGTAAGAGCTGTTCCATTAAAACATACATGGAATGCAGGGAAGGCACGTTTAAAGTGGTTACTCACCCAAAGGTACAATTTAGAAATTTCTTTTCATTTTAATATGAACTCTGTGAAATCAAAGTACCGTGGTATATAGTTTTATAAAACTGCCTTCCCTGGTTACCATTTATGCTTAAATGGAACAACTCTAAGCAATGTAAAGAAACCAATACTGACAATAGGAAACATTAATATTAGTATCTTGAATGCACACTGACAAATATATTATTGTAGCATACAATTTATTTGTTTTAACAGCAACAGCTACCAGTGAATATCACCTACAAGCACAGTAAATGTAAAAGGTTTAACCTCAGTATCAAACCTATAAAGTTTATGAGTTGTAGCCAGTAAAAAATGTAAACAAGTTTAATTGTTAAAATCTCTAGCAACATATCAAATCAAAAATGGAATAATGCGATTCAGATATACTGGAACAATTAGTTTTGACATAAGATGAACTCAGTTTAATATTGTAAGATATAGTCATCACCATTTGTTGTTAAACAATTTTGAAAGTACAGATGTTAGCATTAACAGTGATTTCTTTATTTTCATGTCAACGCTTGTAGTATGTAATAAATATATTTCTGATGGTGCTATAATTTCTGAAATATAATTACTTTGATACACCAAAAGGTCCAAGCAATCTAATATGATACATTTAAATAACATGTTATAATCATGTAATTTCAACTTCTAGATGTTACTAAGTCAATATCCTTAATACATGATCTCGTCTTCCAACACAGATTATCACGGGTTCTTGCAATTAGTTGTTTGTGGTAATCGTCAAGAAAGGAATTCAATGCCTTAGTGGTTTTTCTGATCACATCTTGTTTTTTTTAAAGCATTGAACATCAATTTATTTCAAGTGTTAAACTCCAGGGGCAAAAGGTTTAATATATTATCTTCACAAAATTCTGCTGTCATGTAAATTTAATTTGCAATGCTTGTTGTTTTTTTTTTTTAGCTTTGTATTTCATTACATGCTTTTGTAATGTAACATCGTATGTTGGACTTGACCTTGTGCAAAATTGAGTTCATCTTCTGCTTGACCTGAACTGATTTTTGTTTAATACATAGTAATACATAGCTAAAATATTATCTATGTGTATAGGCTTAATATCAGGATCATTATTAACAAAGAAGTAAATATGTTTGATTGGGTCCGGGCCTAGGTTTTGAAAATCCCTCAGTTTAATTCACATAATCCAGGTTCTGCTTTCTAATAATAACTAACATTTTTATTTTTTAAGCATCAGGATCATTCTAGAAGGTTATTGTCAATTAGGTATTAGGTTTTGTTTTAGAAAATGCAAATAGTGACCTGAGGTCAAGTAGAGTACTATGTAATCTTGTAACTGAGATGATTTTTCAGTCATGCTTTAAGATCTAGCCCTTTCAAGTTGAATTATGAGTTGTGTTCAGTACTTTATTCCGGGCTGGAATCTTTCTCTTCATATTATTGAATTGAAGTGATTATGTTCTCTGGAAATACAAAAGTGCTCTGACAATAATCTTGGATTGAGACAGTCACTGGAATACATAGTGAAAACTGGAATTGAACTACTATGATTCAAGAAAAGGCTGTTACAACGTTGACACTCAACAAACTACTGCATACACATATGCACCTCAGTTTTGGATTTAACTTATTCAGGCCTTTAAATGATTATGACTTGAGTCTGTAATTATAGGATTATTTGGGATTTAATTCATAATACAATCAGTTCTTTTTAATTATATTTTCACTTTGTATTCTAGGGAAATAAATTTTTTGTTGAATTTTACAAAGCTTAATGCTTTTCACTCTTTTCTGTTACTTATCTTAAGAGCATATATCTTATATCTTGCTATCATCTGACCTTTAAAATTGGGACCTATCAAATATGTGAAAATGGTGAGCTATAATATATATTTGCATGTAGTTTCATCATCATATTTCAAGAAGCTAAAAACAAAACTTTTTATTGGATACGTAAAACACATCAGACAGGAAAAGTTTCGTTATGCATGACACTCTGTCTATTTATGATAAATATCTGGGTTAAATGTCAGTAAAAGGACATATGAATGGATCAAACAAAACTGCAGAATAATCAAACAGACGTTTGATAGCACAATGACAACATCATCCTTCCAGCTATTTTTAACTATAATGAGAAATATTGGGTTGCAATGGGAAGAAAGAATTATCAGCATGCAAAATGAGGTCATTCAAATCAAAGTGGTTATATTTAGACCAATTGACTGGAATGACGGGGTTCGAACCCAGAAACGCCCTCGACCGAGGCAGACACGCTAATTACTAGGCCAGCGGCACGGTTTGTTCAGGAAGTAAGACAATTACCAGGCACAATCCCACTATAGTTATCAGGGGAGAAAGCTTACAGAATAAGACTAGGATAACAGTGCTATGTTTCTCAGACAGCAACCTTAATTCTATAGTAGTCCATCATTCAAGCATTAATTTCTAATTTTAGAAACAAATATGCAGCCAGTGCTTCGAAAATCCAATTCTTTAGTGACCACTTAACGGGGCCTTCAATAGGACAACTACTTAAATCATAAACACCATTTAAGATTCAAATTAAGCTAATCATAAAACACATTCAATACTGCATATGTATTAAAAACTATGCGCTAGTGATTCGATTCTGTAGAAATCATTGATAAGGAATCCCAAGATAGAAACAACCATGCTACTGTTTTGACAAGGTATGCCCTTCTTACACACAGAGGCAGGGTTCTCAACAGATTTCCAAACTAAAGAGTCATATGACAATTAATTCCAAAATCTCAGGGGCATTTTATTATATTTTGATGATGCACTATTTTGAGTCAAGGTCGTAAACTCCCAGTTCTAGCAATATAACTGAAAATAGTGTTAAAGCTACTTTAAAAAATCCAAATCACACACACAGCTCCCAGTTCTCATGAGATCGAGTCTCTCAATGACAAAAAGTTACTTGCCATAAAAATGTATTACACTAATCATCCTGTTTTAATTAGTCAAGTTCTAATCAAAGTCCATAGAAACTATTCCGATGAGGCCAACCAACCTCCGCCTAAAACAGTCAGCTACTGAACATGTGTTGGCAATTTGGCAGACAGTAACACTGTTCAGAATACTGTAATGAAATGTCAAGTTCCATGAGGACCTGTTGTAACCGATTTTCTTAGGTGGTTCTTTGTTACTGTGAATACCTTTATAATACATTTTATAGCTGTATCAGTGTCCTTCATATTTTTATAAGCCCTGAGAGCCAGTGTCTAGAGCACTCACCGTTCCTGATCTCTGCCATCTCACTTCTTTCTGCGTGGATATGAATCTCAGGCTCGGTTAACGTGGGTACTTGAGATAGCTTGTCTGCAGGTTCTCGTTGGTCGCTGGTTCTTCCTCAGGTTTTCCAGGGTACTTCCTCTACCAGTTATACTGGCCTCCATGTATAGCCCATCTTGTGCTTAAACATGGCATTAAATTCTTCAAAAACATCATTTGTTATGTATGAAAGTACTATAATCTTAAATCTGATGATAAAAGCAATTTTACATAAACGTCAATTTCCAACAATCCTTTAACAGAATCTTGATATTTAACTCAATCTTACCTATAAACTTTATTTCTTTTGAAGATAATCATCATAATGGTAAGAATACTAATACATTGAAATCAAAATCTTCTCCTGTAACTTTGTCTTTTGTCTATGATTATCGAGGAATGAGTTATGATGTATGCATATGCACATTGCCCACTTATTTCTTTTTTAAAACGGGTCACAAGCTAAATCTGATAGGCTATTTTGTTACTAACTAGTAAGCAATCTTACTATAATACCATCATTATTTTCCCCAAATTTTATTATTTTTGCTTTCGAGACAAAATCTCTCCCCATTCAAAATTATTATAAATATAAGAAAATCTTTCGGAATGTAAAAGTGAGTTTTTTTCTTCTCATTTTTCTGGTACATTTGAGTTTTTATGTACTAGTGTTGTTACCTTAAAACACTGTTTTCTACTGGAGCATATATTACAATAGTGGCACGGGGAGTAGTAGACTTCTGTGAAGGTGCGAAGTTTGACAAATCTTAACTCTGGTAGTTTGGGATCCATATATTTATGAATGACGTCACCAAGATTTGTATGTGGGAACTATATATGTATGGTCAAATATCACCTAGCTCTGTGTATAGATAATACGTGTATATGTTTATGGCACAGGACAGTGACGTGTGACGTCTTCTGATGTTCAAAATTCCCAACTATTAATCATGTGATAATAATAACAGGGAGATAGCACATGTAATAGTCCATAACTCTGTATCACTGTAACAGAATATCAGTGAAACAAATATTACAACAAACCTATTTGCCCAAGAAAGCTGTTGTCAACACTGTGCGTTGATGTAATCAATGGCGATGTTGCTGACAGCATTATATATGTATGGGATTGTCCTAAGTCAGATAGAGTTCGTTAGGGCTTAGTAAAGAAGAGTAGAAATATAAATATGCTGACACAGTCACACTTGGGCTTGGCTATTAAGCAACGGATGGTGTGTCGTCAAAGATGAAAGTGATAGGAGAGTCAGAAGAGTAATGATAGGAAGGGCAGAAAAAAGTAAAAGAGTGTCAGTGTATGTTATCGTCCCTTAATATTCAGACCAATCCGGCTACAAAAGCAGCGATGAGATAAGGATATCTAACCAGCATCGGCCTGAGAATCACTAAGTCTTAATTGTAGCTTACTAGTTCATTAGAACGTGATTTTGAAACCCTCCTGCTTGTGAGATACCAAGTCAGGATTCAGACTATATTAACCAAGTTTGTTTATCAATGAGCCTGTCATGTACAGAGCCTTATTTTATGTTGGGGATATATTGTTTCATCAAGAGTGATAACTGTACTAGTTTGAAAGGGACCAACCATTTATTTTTCAAGGGTATCAGGTACTGACACAGGGGTATTCCATTTTCCTTTCCTTGCCGATCTGACTTTTAAAAATAAATTCTTTTTCTTTTTTGGTCTTTTTTGTAACAAAAAAACAAGAAAATGCACCATATTCTTCTTGTGCTAAAAAGTCAATGTTCTCTCTCGACAATTAGGATGAAAAGGAAATGGAGAGAGAGAGAGAGAGAGAGAGAGAGAGTGAGAGAGAGAGAGAGACGTAGAGAAAGAGAAAACCGGTTCTTCATTTACCATCTCTTATCACATCAATGTGAACTGTTTTGACATGGGAAATATAATAATCAAGGCATTAGTTATTATATAGTACATGTATTATATAGTACATGTAAATAGTACATGTATGACAGGTCAATTTTAAGCAACGATACGAGCCCCTGTGGGTGGAACCGGATACAAGCAAGTTGTCACAGATGATAACTAATGAAAGAACGAACAGCTCATTTAGACGAATATAATAAACAATTTTATAAAGAATCTATTTCTTTCTTACCAGTTTGATCCAGTACGTCATGCCATCTTCCAAGGTAGGTGCATTGTCTCGAAGCAGTAAAATCCATGTACACACGAAATCACGCGCCACAAATACCGCACTATATGAGCTGCACTGTCTAAGCTGTTTTTTCATACCTCACCATCAATGTTTCCGTGCATTATGCATGTCTAAATTGCGTCAATTATCATTTTGTGCACCATCATTAATATGTTCCAAGTATTTAGGATCTCTAAATCGTCTGATGTGTCTTTTCATGTCCCATCATTAATATTTCTCAATATTGTGGATGTCTGAATTATCTGTTCATGCTCCATAACTAATGTTTTCTAATCATTGAGGATGTTTGAATTGTCTTTTCATGCCCGATAATTAAAGTTTTCCATGAATTGTAGAAGTGTGAATTGTCTTTTCATACTTGATCATTAATGTTTTCCATGCATTGTGGATGTCTGAACTATCTATTCATGCCCCATGATTGATGCTTTCCATGCAATGCATATGTCTGAATTGTCTTTTATGCCCCTTCTTTAAAGTTTCGCAAGCATTATGAAGTTTTAAATTGCAAGAATTTTCTGTTCAAGCCCCATCCTGAATGTGTTCTAATCATTGTGGATGTTTGCATTATCTTTTCCAGTCATTGTGGATGCCTAAATTGTCCTTGTATTCCCCATCATTAAAGTTTTCATGCATTGTCGACCTCTGCATTGTTTTTTCATGCCCTCTCATTTATGTTTGCCATGCATTATGGATGTATGAACTGTCTTTACATGTCCAATCAGTAATGTTTCCTAAACATTATGGAGTTCTAAACTGTCTGAAATTTCATTTCATGGCCCATCATTAATGTTTACTAATCATTGTTTTCTTTTACGTCGGGTGTAGGATCGTACGTCAAGAGGCCATATTCTACATCCAACACTGTGCAGGGGTTGCAAGTGTGGATGGTAAAAGGATATCTGACACGTGCGATATATTCCTAATATTAGCATTGACTGTACCATTGCAGTCAATCATGGCTTAAGCAGCCACCAGTAGGAAAGTTGGCCTGTAAAGATGGGCTTTACATTTAAAGAGTAATTGTTTTTCTTTCCTTCAATTTGATAGAAATGATTGCCTAACATGTATGACATTAAAGGCGTATGAGTTTTCTATTTAGATTTAACGTTGCTTTACCAATTTAGTCATAAAGCTAACATGTTTGTTGTGTTTCCTCTTATCATAATATGCAGTACTGGGGAGTCATGCCGCAGCCATGCATAATCACGTACCATCAAGTGGTATGATCCTGACATTAGGCCGACCAGTCCTTCGACTATATTCTTAGTACTGATCATAGAAAAATGCATTTGCTAGTACCATTTTATGAATCTTTGACACGACTCTGCCCTGGGTCGAAGACGTGGCCTTCACGCTCTAACCTCTTAGGCCACCGGCGCAGTCGATAAAATTGAAAGAAATTTAGGCTGAAGTCCCTCACGAATGAACAAGAACATCGTAACTAAATGATATAATAATAGATAATACAAGAGATGCGGTTCTACAAACCACACTATCAGTTTTCATATTAGTTTATATTTAATACGATTTGAATAATTATTTACGTTCAAGAGGAACAAAAAAAGAAAGGGGGGGGGGGCGAAGCAGAAAATACTTGTCTTATTGGCGCAGTAGTCACCTAATCTGAGGTCTGTTTACTTTTTCTGACGTCATTCTCCTGTAGTTGTTCATGTAGGTGAGGACTGAACAACTGGCACGAAGTATCACATCCCGAGGTCGAGTTTTAAAAACTGATGTGCAGATATGCTACTTTATTACTATAACATATGACAACCTACATAAATAGGTGGGGATGATGATTTCCGGTTTTCCTAAAACCATTATCTCTAATACCTGTGTTTCTTTTGTATTTCTATATCAAAACTAGATATTTGAACTCACTTAATGTGGAGTTATTTCATTCCCTATATTATCCGTTAGAAAAGTATTCAGAATGAAAGATTAATACACTTGATTTCTATTTGCATCATTTAATTTAATATCTTCTGTATGTCTGCTACGTAAGTGATCTGTGCTTGTAAAAATGTAAACAAACATTACAAACAACCATGGCACATATACGTATATTGATTAGCAGTCCGGACCCTGATACAACTTGTTTAGCGTCGTATGACTAATGAGACTATATTCTATTAAAGTCTCAGCAAGACAAAAAGGACGAGCACAGGAAGTTTCGTTACATTCACCAAATAATGTAATTCCCTAGAATACAAAGTGAGCACATAAAAGAAACTCTCAGTCTTGTAAATGTTATCCCAAATAGTCCTAAATGTTCATATCAAAGTCCCAAATTATAGTGGTCCGAAATAATTATAGAATTGAGCTTGATGTTGTGCAAATAACACTGAATGTGTTGATATGTCACCAGTCTTGAAGCATCACCATGATATATTGCAGAATATCATTAAATGTTTTTGTAAAAAGTATATATGAACACCTTTCAATTCAAGCACATAAATTAGATAAATATTTCTTCTCAAAATAAGACTGAGCTCAACTGCAAGACTGATTCCACTCGACGACTTTTAAAACAGAATTGATTGAGTGAATGTTTTTAGTTTTACGGCGCACCAGCACTACTAGGCTATTTATTGCCATACAAATCGTTACGTGTAGCATTAACAAGAGTGTATATAATTTTTCTTATCAACCAGCGATAATAAAATCAAACAGTTGAAAGCAGAACGATAAGATGGTGCGGTAATAAATAAAACTTACCAATCAATGGGCATCGTAAATGGGGTTGTCCGATTATTTTTGCATTGATTTTATTGGCTGGGTTGATTTGAAACCACCGGACATAAGTCATATTTCCTGGTGCTGTAGCCACCAAATGTGTTGTCACAAATAATTTGATAAAACTTGCATGCATCATCATGGTTTTCAATGTTAAGTCACTGAAAAGACAAATTACCAATTTTGCTGTCTATTTGTTTGAGATTTGCTTTTCTCCTTGGTGATTTCGGTGGTTTGGGTATTATTAAAAGTTGCTTGAGTAGATGTCTTTGGTTTCTGTACTTAGTAATGTTAAAGCGTTATGGCGAATCGGATTGATCTGTCTAAGTCTGAGCGTCCGTCGTTGTTTTGGGTTGTTTTTATTACAATGGAGGGTTCCGGGCCGAGGAGGGAAGTTCTAGCTTGTACAAGCTTTCTGGCCTCTGGATAGCCGATGTTGGACGTATACTCAACCCTCTGAGGTTCCTTTTCCTGATTCTAGGTGTCACAAACCTTTGAATTTTAATGGTGCTCCTTTCCTCAGTTAGCGCAATGCGGAGTGGCTCTGCTCTCGGATTCCCGATGAGAAGGGCCTCTCTATCGGCCACATACTTGGCTTCTCAAGCATCGGTCTTCATGATGGCTGTATTTGTTATATTTGAAGCATCGAACGGGATTTGGTATATATTCACAACCCTAACTTGTAAAAATCCAACTTTGATCACATTAGGTACTGTGGGTTTGTTGAAGGCGAGCAAAATAGTGTTGGTGTCCTGCAGACTGTTGTTACGTTTAATACGAATCTCTACTGACTGCAGTGACACCTACGTTTTAATCCCTTCGACGATTTCTTGGTCGCTGACTCCATCCATGTCATGGCAACGAATGATGCCTTTTGATGCATTAAGCAATGTATGGGAGAAACAGATTACCGGAAAATCATTATTTTTTTTTAAATTTTGTGGATATTTTCTGTATGTGCTTTATGTTTGCACTCTAGAACCCACCACCTGATTTCAGTTTTTGAGACTTTTCGGCTTTCCGGCTAATCCATATATAGTCGTTCCGACCATAAACGGCGATAGTGTGGCAAGTGGATTAGCTTCATCCTTTGATTTAATGACCATGAAGCGAGGAAAGGATTCCACGCCACTTGATTCATCATCCGAATCTGAAATGGTTTTTGTTCTCTTTCGCTGATGTTACTTGTTTTGATTTTTCATTATTTTTGGTCGCTCACATGATTTGTCACCCGAGTCCAACATGGTGACACATTTCAAGTGCCAGGGATACGCAAGTGGTGTACTCGGTAGGTAAGATTACCTCCCGATTATGTCACCGACTTCTAGGAAGTGTTCTGAGAAAGGAAACCTAAATGGGTAAACAGTAGGGGCAATGGTGGTATCAAGAGAGGCACAAGGAGACAGATAAAGAAAATGAGCTAGTAAATAAATGCTACCTAGGGCTCGGCGTGACCAGCCGATTAGTCGAAACAGTGACCATCCCGACTACGTGTCTAGAAGAAGCAGAGGCCAAATCAGTGTATTGCGTCGGAAAGCCTCTGCTCAACTACCATGATCCTTTCCTCCCCCGGGTATGGGACGCAACCCACGGCAAACATGTGGTCACTACTTAGTTGCCTCTTACGATACGTAGTGAGGACACGTCGGTCCAGTTCTACAACCCCGGACCCTCAGGGGGTGAAACCACGATGATCAGGCATCAAAACATACCTACAATGTAAAACATATCATATTGCCTTTATTGAAACGAAGAAAATATATTTTTCCATTAAGTTTTACGACATCGACGTCAATCGCACGCAATGCATGTATCGTCTATTTTGAATTCCGATCGTGTATTCACCTCGAATACAATTTTTAAATGATGCCAGTTGACACAAGGGCTAGACAGAAATCACTCAGTGCGAAAATCCTTAATTAGACAACTATATGGAAAATGCATTGCATGTATAATTAATGTCCTTTTTGAAACGAAATCGTCTTAAGCTACACACATATGGAGACCATATACTGTATAAATATTTAGAACTGTCGAATATTCCGATGACAGTCAGTTGATTGCGCAATGTACATACTTTAGTCATGAACACATTTGATAATTGCTGATTTAAATAGCATTGATTTATTACAGTTACTTATGAATGGCCATGTAAACATTTTAAAATATAAATGCAATCAAAATCCAAACAGATAAATCCTGAATACATTCAACATCTGATAGATGAGACGATAGAGTAATATTGCGGATAAAACAAAAGCGTTATAAGTCGGCATTCGGTACCATGTAACAATAAATGTACAATTCAATTTAACATTAAGCCACCATGTTAAAAATGTATTTCTGTGCGCAAAAGGGGAATTCATTGTGGACGATATGGAGTAGAATCAGAATTGAACGGTGTGGGTCACTCCAAGTTCTAAATTTACATCTTACCCAGCCAAGAGACTACATCGTAAAAGTAAAACTATGTCTAAATTCGACAAATCGACCGTTTTATTTCCTTCAATATTATTTAGAATGCATGTTTATCCCGTATAAACATGTAAATAAATTCACTTTAGGCATTGAATTTGATATTGCTACCGTATTGTTAAATTCATTGAACAAACTGTCTGTAAAGTCATTCAAACGATGAAGTTCTGAAGTGTTATATCATTTTTAAGCTGTCAAAAATTTTCAGTTTATGTTTTGTTATAATTGTGTGCAGTGAATACATTTTGAATGCAAATGCTCTGACGGAGTACATAGTTGTGTGATTGTCAATGCGGGTGTTTGAATGATTGTGTAATCATTTTTGTGTGGGTTTTATGCGTTTGGTTTGTGGGATAACTTTATTATGGCTGCGTGAGTGCTATTGGTAGTGTTAAAGGGATTACATAATGATTGGTTCAAAAGTAAATTTTTATTTAGAATGTCTCAGACTTTAGTCGCAATGGGACGAGCTAGTGAGCACCTCAGCAATTGAAATGAGTAGAAATTAACGACTAAAGCGAGTCGCCATATCGGATGTCAGATACTGCCATTATATCAACCACAGCACTTATTGCCAGTACACCTCTAGGCAATGCTCTAGCTAGTAGTTGGAGTTTACCAGCTAGTGGATAAAGGACAATGTACCTATTAAAGTGGGATGAGTCTATTGATATAGTAAAGGAGAACAACGGTTTCTAGTTATGGATAATGAGAGGATCAGGAAAAAGCATAAATGGAGGGAGAGGAGGAAGGAAGCCATTATATTGCTTGCCGTCAATCTGTGCCAACACCTGCTGAATCAAGTCTATACTGGACTCACTCACTTCTTCCAAATCGCTCAATTGATGCAGAGCACCATACCCAGTTTGACAAAACCGCGGAAGAAACTTACTTTAGATGCTGAAACTCAACTGTAGTCAGCGTACCTATTATACCGATTATACTAGCAACACCAATTGCTTATCGACGACCGTCATTCGTCCATCAACACCTTTCAGCTGTATTGTTTTGCCTGATAATATCACAGCCATAGCTCCTAAACGAGCAGGAAATGATATGTCAACGACAGATTTTCTAAACAAATTCAGATATTCCAGTGAGAACATGTGTTAGATTGGATATAATGTTGTGAAATCCCGCTGAGATGTCTGCAAACCGGAATTAACATTCACGTTACGTAACATAAATCACAGGATTAGATAGTAAATACGCTAAATGAAAATATTTAAGGAAAAAAAGATAAATAGAATAAACACAAATGAGGAATAAAAAAGAAAGCAATATGGAAGCATACAATGCTGCCTAAGAGGCCAGACCTGCTAGCTAAATGATAAAATAAAAGAAACTTTCAGACAGGTGGAATTTAACCCCCATACACTCAGCCGCTTTCAAGTGTCATAGATCATCATCCAGTGTCTCACCAACTGCTCGCTGATGATACCCGAATATACAAATCTAGCCACCCAACTGAAGTTGACGGGAACATTTCTGATTTGAAATCATGGGTGACATGCAACAAGCTACAGATGACTGGTGTTAAAACTGAAGCCATTCTGATTACAACACAAAGACGTTCTCATTTTTCATCCTTTACCTCAAGCAATAAATATCAGCAACATGAACATTAAATTCACACAGTCCGTCCGAAACCTAGGTGCTATTCTCGACGGTACTCTCATTGCACCAACACATCCAGAACATATGCAAGGCTGCTTATCTTGAGATGAGACGCATTAACTCCATTCACAATTATCTTTCAGGTGATGCCACTACAACATTTGTGTGTTCCTTAGCACTTTAGAGACTGTATTATTGTAACTCAATGAAGTCTGGTTTGTCTCAATATCTACTCCAGAATTTTCAAAACGTTCAAAACACAGCTGCTCGTATCATCCTTAAAAGTACCACGATCAGAACACACCTACCCCTGCTCTGTACCTGAAACTGGCTATCCATTCGATCCAGAATCAAATATAGAATTTGTTCTATGTGCTACGTTTAACTGATGGGTTCCAATGTATCATACCTATCCGACCTCACCCATGTGTACAAACCAGCAATATACTGAAGATCATCTTCTGAAAATCGTATTCTCATGATTCCCAATATGAAACATGAAGTCATATGGACAGCGTTCTTTTGCATACCAGGGCTCAGCAACGTGGAGCGAATTGCCCACTGACCTTAGACACAAAGACACAGTGATCTCATTCAAGAGCGCTCTTAGACTCAGCAATTTCGACTGCAAAAACAGTCCTAATAATGCCTGCTTACCTTAACGTTTTTAAGCATGTTTTCTATTTTCTAATATCATTTTTTTCTCTTGTAATCATATCATTATAGTCGTTGGTCTGCTATTGTAAATCGCGCAGATCTTTAATGATTAGGTGCTCTACAGATTCCTCATTATTGTTATTATTATTATTGTTATTATTATTATTATTATTATTATCATTATTATTATTATTATTATTATTATTATTATAAGACAGAAATTAACATCTATAACACACACAAAATATAGTACAAAAACGCAGAAAAGCACATCTATAAAACGTACAAGGTATAGCATACATAAACAAACTAATAGTCCCAATAAACAATCCCGCCTACCCTGAAATAAACGACACAAAAATGAATACAGCACTCACAAGACATTTACCAAATAGGACTTCATTCCGACCGAAGAAAACCATCTTCAGACGAAAACTGGTTGCACTGGGAGGAACCAAATGAACATGCAAGTCGACAATGACCAGATGTATTTGTCTCTCTCTCACTTAGTTCGCTGCATTGAAGTTATCGCATTTATTTGTTTTTATTGGTCTTCACCAACATACTGGTGTATCTCCTAGGTGTACATAATTGAGAATAAAATATCCCCTTGGCCTCAGAACTGGGGGTCAAATTAAGTTCGCAAGATTCATTTTGGTATCATAACTGGTGGTTAGATTAAATATTAGGAGGTTGATTGAGTGCATTTTACGCAGCTTTAGCACTGTCAGACTTATTAGCACAATACAAAAGGCTAAAAGTAGGGTCAATTAAAATTAATAAAAGGTTTCTTATCGACCAGCGATTAAAAATAAAAATAAAAATAAAAGCAAAATGATAAGAAAGTAAAGGTAATATATAAAACTTCCCAATCAAGATGAATGTAAATGGTATATGTTTATGGAGATATCAATAAAAAGGAATTGAATATAACGGTAGGTAAATACATTACATACAAATGCTCAAGGTGAAAGCATACAAATTATAATTTAGCATAAACGTTCACTTCTTTCAGAAATCCTGTAATATAAGATAATTTATTGGATCATAAATTTCCATCATGTCATGCACAATGTTATACTGATAGCGCGTAGGTTGCAGGTTGAAACATTCTATCATAAATGTGTCCGGGTAACCAATATTATAATATATTGTGGGAGATAGTCAACTCAGTATAATTGATGAAAATATTGGTTAACAATGGGTTCTCCTGTTTTCAATCGTGTAGTGACTGAAGTACTGATAGCGAGTCGAAAATAATGCCATTTAAAATACGTTTGCTTTCGATATATTGCATAGCACTGTCCGTTGTTTTGATTTGGGCTGAAAAAATAAATGTACCATTTGGTAACCGAACTTGTGTTGTTCGTTTTCCACTAACGAATATTGCTTCCTTTTCATTATCCTTTCATCTTTCAATATGCATGTTTGTGAAGTTTTTAAATGCAGTGAGGTATTCATGACAAGAGTTGTGAAAGATGGAAAGGTTTTCCTCCGATTTGGTTCCATCGTGTAGCATAAAAATTACTTCAGGTTGCCTAAGTAGCCAGGGATGTGATTCGGAGAAAGATGTTTTCTGAATTGTAGAGAGATCAATGTTTATACTGTCAAGGATATATAATATTCTAATGCCAAAGGAAGGTATGATGTTTGGATTATTTTCGTGTAAGGTTTTGTATTTGGGTGGAAAAACAGTCAAAACACAGGGTTCAGAGGGTTTGATATTAATTTTAGAGCAAACTGTATATAAAGTATTTATCCACGATGTTTTAAAAATGGCTTGTTTGCTTCAACCAGAGGGCTTTCAAATGTGGATGTCTTAAATGATTCTAGAGCGAGTCTTTATCACTGATGATGAATTGGGTCAATCATCGTTAGGTGTAACGTTCTAGCTGAACCATAAACAAAACAGCTTTTGTCCAGTTTGGAGCGAATAAACGTTCTATATAAATTGAGGCTTACCTTTCTATCAGCACCCTAGTCAGTGTGCGCTACTACTTTAAGTAAATCTAGAGATTTCAAGGATGTAGCTTTCCTGCTGGTTAGGTGTGGAATAAAGGCAGTGTTCTGTCGAAGATAATACCTAAAAACTCCCAGTATGAGTTTAAGTCACCATGATTTCGTCGTAGCTCACATAAATGCATGCACACCGTTGGCATTGGCTCATTTTCGAATCTTGTTCATAAGGTGTTGTAGTTGTCTTTAGAATGTATGCATGTGCTTAGATCGATAACATATGAACAAATCATTAACGTATAGGTAACTATACCCAGGAGGAGGTAAATGCTTGGTAACACAAGTAATGTTGATGTTGAAAAGCGTTGCAGATAACCTGGGATACATCCATCTCTTGCTCGTATATATCTGAAAGGGTAGAACCCACTAGTACCTCGAATTCCATGTTTGAGAGAAAGTTTGAAAGAGGACAGAAGGTCTTTTAGACCCAGATTGCGCAGGTCATTTTGTACCATGTACTTCCATTTCATGTCATAGGCCTTGTCTAAACCAAATAAAACCGCTACTAAATGTTCTGTCGCGAATAAATGTGTCCAGTGTAACTAGAAGGTTATTGGTGCTGCGGCCATATCGAAAGCTACTCTGAAAAGGAGATAATACATTAATAGTCTCCAGGTGCCATGTAAGCTGCGAATTGATCATCCATACAATTACTTTGCATACAAAACTTGTCAGTGCAATGGGGCGATAGTTGGTAAGATGTATGCTATATTACCTGGTATGGGAACCGGTATTACTGTTGCTTCTTTTCAAGCTTAGGTCAATTACCAGTAATCCAGAAATCACTGAATAGATTTAAAAACGTTAATAATGATGATTCCGGAAGGTGTTGCAGAAACTGCTAATGTATTTCTTCTCGCTCAATGAATGTGTCATCGGCTTTGTTTAAAGCCCCAATAAGCTCCGATAGTGAGCACAGCTGGTTGTACATTTCCGATTTGAAGTATGTGAATTTTAAACGTGACTTTCCTTTTTGATTTTTATTCTTCGGAATAATTAGATGATGATGAAACTTTTGAGGAACTGTCAGCAAGAATATTTACTGTGTCACTTGTTGAATAAAATTGTTATTGTTCAATTTCATTTGTCTGAAATAATTGTGTTTTTTCTACATTTATTTTGAGGATAGTGTCATAAACTCTCGTAATGGAGGAAAGAGACTTTAAAGAAAAAAGGCATATATTCCATAATGCTCGTTTGATTTTGTATTCATGCGGCGTGCTTTGGCCAGGATAATGCAGTACTTACTTAAATTTTACGGCTTGGGGGTATAGTATGAGGTTATCTTTTCTGGAGGAAGTATGGGGTTACATTTTTAGTTGTAGGTTTGTCGACATCCAAGGAACATGGAGCAATTTCTTTTGCATCGATGTCCTCAAAATCCCAAAACCTATTGTGCAGCTTAATGGGGTTCTTAGACACCTTGTGCTGCCTGTTTGTTTGTTTGTAGTTTCTTTTTATGTTTTAAAGATTTAAGTAATGGGGAGGTTGTTGAAAGTTGCATGAGTGGAGATTGCGTTTGTTTGTGCCTTGTAGTGTGGAATATTAGCAGTTGATGTTGTATCGGGTAGATCTGTTTGAGTTTGTCCATCCGTGGTTGTCTTTGGACTGCTTTTTACAACAGTTGTGAAGGATGGGCCACGTAGATGGGTTCGAGATTCGACAATCTTGCTGGCCTATAGGAAGGAATGTTCGAGGAATATTTTACCCTTAACCTCTTCGTCTCTAGTTTCCACGTCTGGCAGTCTTTGGAATTGGTATTGTGACCGTTGCAACAATTTGTACAGTATTTGTTCGCACCGCAAGTTGCTTCTCGATGGCAGGTTTCAACGCATCGACCATATACAAGGTTTCTGGTGCATGTCTTCGTGGCGATCGTTGTTCTGACACTTGAATAAAAGAATAGGATTTGGAATATACTCTTCGCCTTCAATCTGCATAAAAGTCTAATTTTACTACCTTAAGTAGTGTCAGTGTGATTAAGTCAAGTATGATGATGTTGGTGTACTGCTATAGTGCACCGTGTATGATATAAATTCAACGAATTGCTGTAATGCCTTGATTCCTCATTTACTCGATGATTGTATCATCGCTGACCACAGCAATGTTACGGCAGCGAATGATACATTTGGCTGAATAAAGTGTTGAATGAATGAAAGTAGTAACTGGAATAGCCTAGAAAGTCATGCTTCGTCATCATGGTCAATTAAAGGTTTCGATCGTTGTAGTTCGTTTTTGTTTTTGCTTTCCATTACGTCTTGTTTTATATGCATCACCCATGTTCACCCACCCTCCGCGGAGACCAACATGGGGACACTTTTCAAATGCTAGGGATACATATGTGGCATACTCAGCAAGCGAAGATACCTCTCGATTGACCCGTTAAGCCACCGCCTACTCGGAAGTCCTCTGAGAGTAGGAGAAAGGAAAAATAAATTGGTAGACAGTAAAAGCAACGGTGGAGAGATACAAGGAGACAAATAGAGAAATTAAGGATGCAAATTAAGACCTCCTAGGACTTGTCCTGACCAGCCGTGAACGGGACCTCCCGACCACCCGTCGAGAAGAAGTTGAGGCCAAAGTAGTGTATTACATTGGAAAGCCTCTGCTCAACTACCAAGATCTTTTCCACCCCCGACACGGAACGCAACCCACGTCCAAAAGGTTGCATCTGCCAATTGGACCAATTGGACCAATTCTACAACCCCGGACTCGCAAGCTGTACATGGCAAATATCCTCCTCCATTCATTATTGTGCTAGAGATCAAACGTGTGGGTAAAATGTAAGAGACGTTCTTGCATGCGAAAGGGTAAAATTTATGCATATGTAACGCACGGTTAGACTTTTGTTGTACCATTTGTACCACACTATTGAACATTTAATCAGCAATGTATTATTCTCAAGATTTGTTTCCCCCCAAAATCTTTATACTTCCTCTGCCACTAATATTATACACATAGACCCACAGAGAAAATATATGCCTGCTAAACGTCTGCATACACCATGTATGTGATTAAGTTTTCTTGTTAATAATATTCTTCAATTGTATATTTGTGGAGGATAAAAAAAATATCACACCCAAAGTACATGCTGAATATGCGTGACATGATTTAAAAGAACAAACTCGAGTCATAAAGTTACTAAAGTATGTATTTCTACACCTCTCACAGTCTGCGTCTTAAGCGCTTAAATTTCATTTTTTTTCCAGCATTGTGGTACTGACATATCGTTTCAGACAATACATCGAATCTCTTTAGCGCTAAAGTGACACGGTACTGAAGGATATCTCTTTGTATACAAATTGGGTTTCTATATCGGGTAAGAGCTCAATATCATGTTACACATGTTGTGGGCATTTCCCGTCTTGTTAGATGGTGACATACGTCGGGATAGAGTGCCGCAAGCACCCAATACAAATTTTCTTCTAAAACAGACTATATCACGTTACCTATAATACTAATATGACAACAACAAGATCGACAATGGTAAAACGATCGCGTTGACTACGTCATTACACACGTTAGGCTAACATGATATAAATACCTTGATGGATTTGCATAGCGATCCATTATGAAACAAGTTGTAAATTTAAGAAGACGGATAATTACACCTGAGATAAAGTTTTAAGTTATCAAACACGGGTACAAATACAACTCAAGCAGAATCGATTGTGAAGGAGAAGGTATGTTCTTTTTTATATTGAATTTTTCAGGTTAATATTGTTGGCGTTTTGTGGTACTTACAGTAGTAATAGTTACAACATCGTTAGGTACTGTAGCAGTAAAAAAAATCACAATGGTATTAAATATTCAATTAGTATTGGTGGCAATATTATAAGGTTTTATAGTAAAAATAACATCAATATTATAATGTCAGATCACGATCTATTTTATTATATCTTTACTGAATGTCCAGGAACACATTTAACCCGTATCTATTTTACGTTCATAAAACTGCATCTATATATCCTGCTCAAGATTAGATATCTTGCTTTAAAACTAATTAAATCTTCGCATCAACACTGTTCATCATCAACGACAACAACTTTGCTTTCGCCACCAGCGACCAGGCCAACATCGCTGTTGCTGTTATCATTATGAGCCTTTAAAGTGTTCCTATTGCAGTTATCAAAATAATAAAAAGAAGTCATTCCTCTAACGACATAATGAGTCTCAATATTGTGCATTGCCTGATAGAATCCTGCAAAAAATCAAAATGATTTACTCTTTCAACCTCCCTAATCTCATCTCGCTATCTCCCCCCTCTCTCTCAATCTCTATCTCATCCATATTACCGAAAGAATATCCGTCATACAAATTAGTACTTATCACATCTATGGGCATATCAAAACCACGACGACGAAGCTGATCACAGCATGATAGCAAAGAAAACAAAATGATCATTCCAACTTTATTGAAAAGAAGAAAATATTTTTATCCGTTTGGCTTTGTCAAGAAATGATGCCAATCGCCTGCTATTCACGTATTTCAAATTCCTATGGCTTATTCACCTCTAGATCACACACGGGCTTTCTAAGATATATTTTGCTTTTGTTGGATCACAAAGCTGCATTAATAAAAATGGTTTTGCCTGTACAATCTTCATTATTGTTTGATAATGACGTTAATTTGTCTTTTAAAAGATTTAAGGAAATTGCACTACATTATATAATCAAATGCATTTGTTTGCTCTTGTCGTCTGCACCCTTTCTACTTTTTATGTGTGTGTTTTGTGAAACAACATAGTCTGAATCTAGGTAAATAAAGGGACCATAATATGCGTACATATTTACAACTGATGAATAATCCCAATTAAATGAGTCTGATTGCGAATGCATATACCTTAGTCATGGAAAAACGTGATAATTACGGATTGATATAATGATCACGTATAACACTTAAATGCAAATGACTTCTTAAAAGTATTAAAATGTAATGCAGCATATGCGAACAGCACAATTCTGGATATATTCAACAGTAGGTAGATGAAAAGAAACAGTAATATTACAGAGAACAAATGTCGGCAATGGGTATTAAACAGGAGCAAGTGCACAATTTAATTTAACATAAAGACACTATTTTGAAAATATATCTCTGTGATTACAATGCATCCTTGTATCAATTATAACTGTCATAGCAAATTGTATTCAAATCAAAAAGTTTATTTTTCGACTAGATCCATTATTCAGAATTTCAAACTCATGCTAAATTAATCTCGCATTGTAAACAAAAACCCTACCTACGTTTCCATTTTAGGCAAAAGGAGAAGCGATAAAGAATAAAGAACATTCCGTTAAATATGGAAACAACGCAAACTAAAAAATATTTTAATTAATGAATAGAAGTTTAGTTAATGAAAACCAACCAATTGTGCAATGGGTGACATGGAAAGTTTATGATAATCTAATGTTTAGATGGACGTCAATCGCCAGCTATGTGTTGAACACTTCTAATTCCAATGGATTGTTCACCTCTAGTACAATGTTTAAATGACGTGAACACACAAAAGGAGCTAGAGAGAACTCTCTTCAATATTTTTCTTGCTTTTGTTATATCAGGAAGCTATAATAATCAAAGGGAGTTCTCTGTATAAAGATATTGTATAGTTTAAAGTACCTTAATTACAAAATGTTATGAAAAATCCAATACCTGTATGACCAGTGCATGTGTTTGCTTTTGTAATATTTGCTCTTCCTTCTTTATATTTATATGTTTTCTGAAACAGCTTTGATTAAAACTATACAAATATGGGGACCACATAATGTATACATGCTTCGAACTGATGTAACATCCTATTGCAATCAGCCTGATTGCGCAATGCATATAATTTCGTCATAGCCAAACGTGGTAATTATGGATTTAAATATTGATCAGGTATAACAGTTAAAGAAAAATGACTTCGTAAATATTTTAAAATAGAAATGCAATCAAAATGAGAACAGCAAACTCCTGGATACATTCAGCACTAAATGAAAATATATATTATTTTACAGACAACAAACGCGTATTAAGTTGGCATTGTGTAGCAAATAACAGTAACCGCATAGTTCAATTTAAGATTATTCCACCAGTTTGAAAATATGTCTTTGTGCGCAAAAAGGAAAGTGTTTGTTATAAGATAATATTTGGTGGACAATATGTGGATAATCAGAATTGAAATCTGTGGGATATTCAAAATTCTAATATTTGCATCTGCTATTTCAGTGCATAGCAATGATTTAATTATGACAAAATTCGACAAATCGACAGTTTCATTTTCTTGACTATTATTTAGACGAGGCATTGAGTCCATATAAACATGAAATCAAATACACTTTAGTCACTGAGTCTGCGATTGTTACGTTCTTAATAAATCCATTGAACACTTTTCAGAATTTTGTTTTTCATCTGATGCATTGTAGGTTGTATCACATTTTAAGCTGTGAACAAATTTAAATCTAATGTTGTATTACGATTTCGTGCAGTCCGTAACTTTCCAATGTCAATACACTGGCAAAGTACACATTTGTGCGATAGTAAATATTTGTTTTGGAGGGATTGAATACTCAATGATGAGTTGGTTTTATTAGATGTTTCGAAGGTCAACTTAATTATGGTTGTTTGGGTGTTATGGGTAGTACTGAATGGATTACATAATCGTAGTTGTGTTGGTGAGATTGATAGTGTTGGACGGATTACATGATTATGGGTACAAGAAAAAACCTTTATTTAGAATATCTGAAAAGTTTTGTGACACGTTTATTTTCGGCGTGTACATAATAGTAAATTAGGATTACACCACTGATGTCACTAATACTACTTATCCTGTTGTGTCATCCTGCATCTTCTTAAATGCTATGCAATGTAAGGTAATACAACTGATTGAGGTCGTGTTGTGTGGCATTGTATAGTGATGTGTACCACCGGGGCATCATGCCGCAGACATATATCATTTGGTCCCACCCATTCTCATTATCTTGATATTAGGCCAAACAGCCTTAACACTATCCTCTTATTTCTGAGCGCCAAACCAGGCACAGACAGCTGCTTGTCTTATTATATATGATTTTGGTATGATTCGTCAGATTTTTGAACCCAAGACATTCAGCATTCGCCGAAAACGCCCTAACCACTTAGCTCACTGAAGCGGTCTATTGAAATGGTAAAAATGCATAATTATATCAATGATATCTTTGGGAGGAAACCTTTTTCAAAGGAAGTGTTGGCATCTTTCAATACATCAATTACTCAGAGTTTCAAAGTCGTGTTTACTCTGTGTTTCCTTTTGAATAAAACCTTATCCAGCCTTTAATTTTTAAGCAAACATAGAACAGATACAGAATACAAAAAATTCGGTTAAATATGGAATCAAAGGAAACAAAAATATATTTAAATAATGTAGAGAAGCCTTGTCAGTAAAATCAAATCTTGTTTACAGGTCTCTTTTCACTTGGTGTATATTTCAAGAAACAAGAGGCCCCTGAGGCATACATTTATATCCGATAAAAATAAAGCTCAGATGACTCTAACTTACTACCCTGTTTAATTAATAATAATAATACTAATAATAATAATAATAATGATAATAATAATAATAATAATAACAATATAATACTATGAATATAAATAATAGTAATAATATTAATTATAATAGTGGTAATGATAATAATGCTTATCACAGCAATACAAAGTACACTCAGACAAGGCGACGACGAAAGTGTTTATAATATGTAGGTGATATTTAAGCAAAGATCTGACATTATATTCATGACTGTCATTTTTCTAATTTAGAAAACATAGACTTCGAAGCTCATCAAGCTAATTTCACTAATTCATCTGCAGAGAAGCTATGCTTACATCGATCTTAGTCGCATTCGATCACTAGTCCGCAGGTGCATTCATTGCAAACTAATGTTAGTTCTTTCCACTATACCACATGTGTACACTGCAAACAATACGGCTTAATTGGTGATGTCATAGCTACATTGACTTCGACTGCAGATAGGCATCTAATCATGCTCAGCCAGTTTTTATAATTTGTATGATATGTTCATGCGTAGAATGCCTGGCTAGAGTGAAACAGATTTAACTATATTGTTTTAACATATAAGAGTCAGCTACTTAGGAATCATCATTCATCTTTTGTACTGTATATTATTTGTTGACGTAACATCCTATGATCAACCTATATAAGAATTCTATTCAATATAATACGTGACTGTTTTAGGGAAATTAAATCTCATTTACCAAAATTGCAATCCGATATTATTCTAAATATTAACATAGACACTGATATGCGGTGCTCTGTTAAAGGTGGATCTGTATCCATTCCTATGCAATAACGTAAGCCTCATACACTTATAAAGTGATTAGTTGGTATATTCTGAAAACTTGCCATTGTTATTTTCTTTATTTGTTTCTGTCATTTAGGCAAATCAGAAATGATGCTTGTGCAACAGAAATCACAAGTCCTCTTTCTGTTAGCGGTTTTACAGAAAATTATCTGTATAATAAGTTAAAATTAAATTGTAAATTGAATGGAATCGCTGAAAACGTTTGCTCTCATAAGACTCAGGTTGTATAAATCGTTAACAATTAATTGTTCCCTTATTTCTGTTATGTGTCTCGAAGTTCCTGCTGCAGAAATTACTCACCGTTGTGTTAAAGGAACGGAAGTCACATCACCAGAGCTACAGGGATTGCAAGATACAAAAACTTATTCAAAATGGTTATAAATCTCAATAAATCCAGTGAATCAAGGTAATGAATGATCAGAAACATACACTTATAATAAATAATGTATCACTCTGTGGAAGTATCAAAGGAATGATAAGGCCTCAGTAAGCACTTTGCTAAGTCCAACCACCAGACTCTCAACCAATACAAGCATTATCATGTTTAGAGATTGGTAATCCTGTAAACGACGGCAAAGTTTCGCTATAATGTGCGGAAATGTAACACCTGTATAGGCCGTAATAGGTATACGTAACGATATAAATCATATTAAAATTAAATACCTATAAGAAGTTTCATTTTTTGACTTTAATTGCCGCATTACTGGAGGTTATTGTATTGCTGAGTCAAGTAACCATGCTTCTAATATGCATCTCCTAAATCCAAAGAAAGCGAATCAGCAAAATTTATGAAAGTAATGTACATGAAGTATATATATATATATATATATATATATATATATATATATATATATATATATATATATATATATATATATATATATATATATATATATATATATATATATATATATATATATGACTTTTCACAACATCCAGCTACGGATATAGTACAATGCAATTAAGCTGACACCGTCAGGACATTATTATTTAAATATTCAAAAATATCTCATCAAATTCTTATTTTTTTATATAAGGATTATATTTTTACCTCAACATACTTGAATATATAATTTTAATTTATCTCTTGAAATGTTGTAACCTTTTGGAAATGATAACGAGAACAGTGTTCTAATCACTTCAAACTCGTCTTGTTTCAGAAGTACTGACCAATTTGGAATGCAACTAGGATATTTATACGTTTCCTGGAGATCACAATGGACTTTAGTTTATTAAAAATCCCGTGAGTGCAGTCGTATCGATCAAAGATCATGGACCCTAACTATTAGAAGACTTTACGCATTTCATCCATAGTATTAGGAAATAAGATTTCAATTCCGTTATGTCGCACGAAAATATTTTATATTCAATTGGTCTTCTAATTGTTCTTATAACTCTTGAAGGAAAAAAGCTTCTATACCTCGATGTCAGTTACGCCAATATAGCGGGAATTTCTTTAAATAGCAACGTACAATATTCTTTATACAATTTAAGATACTTCAATATATCACATTCAAAACTTCCTTGTTATAGTATAATGCGGTCTTATACCGCTGATTCCTTTCCAGTACTTGAGGTGGCAGATTTTAGTGGGTGTCAGATGTACGCTTCGAATCCAAGAGCACACACTGTCAACATTGGCAAATGCAGCCTACCTCCAGAACTGAAATACTTCTTTCTTGAAAATCTTTTCGTATCTGGAGGAGGATTACGTGTACAATATGAACAACAATACACTGATTGCAGCTATTGTAATCGCTTGGAAGTCGTTGATATGAGCAATAATAGACTTGCTTATTTCAACTTGACATTGACAGGAGTAGAGTGTTTCCTTGGACTGGTAAAGCTGAATCTTTCTAGAAACGGCATGGAGTATATATCTCCATCAGTGGTAAGCAGCCTCTCAGCGCTGAAGGTCTTGGACATTTCGGAAAACAAGCTGTATAAAATGCAACATACGGGTGATTTCAATAATTTACTGCGGAAGAATTGGATGCTAGAAGTAGTATACCTTCGAAAAAACCAACTTAGTTTTATTCCAAACAATTTCCTTATTTCCAATACCAGATTGCTGCTTCTTGATTTAAGAGACAATGACATTAACGAATTTAGTATCGACTTTAGCCATATCTTGAATTTGAAAATCATAGATATAGGTAAAAATAGGCTATGGGGTCTGACTTCTGGCACGTTTGAAGCATTGGAAACACTGTATACATACCAAACAAACCAAAACGAAAGTAATCGGAGCCTCTTGAATAACAATCAGCTTTTGTTGTCGCTACAGAGAAAAAGTATAGCGGAAAGATACAAATATGGTTGCAATCAGTCTATGAGTTTGAGTATTGAAGTTGATTGTAACACCATTCCACAGAAACTATCCATTGATTTATCTGAAAACCCAATCGAATGCAGGTGTGAAAATGAAGGCTTTTTAAAATGGGCTGTCAATACAAAAATACGACTCATCAGTGGGGAACGTTTGGTTTGTAATTATGGAAATAGGAACTCTCTCCTTGACAGTAAGTTACACGAAAATGTTGTATTTGATTGTTTACTTGCTATCCTAGTCATCAAAGGTATTTCAGCAACTCTTTCCGTCATTATAATTTTCATCATTGCAATTCTTGTGGTTCGTAAGATTCGCTTAAATCGTCGCAAGGCTCAAAATATTGAAATTCTAAAAAGAGAGATTCGAACCCGTCGTCGCAATTTCAGTTACGTAGCATTTATTCCCTACTGCAGTCATGATTACGATGTTGTTGAAAATAATATATTACCAGCTCTTAGGACCTCCTTAAAGAAAACTCTGAATACAGACAAGGAAGTTCCTTGTACTGGAATGGAAAATTTCATACCTGGTATGCTCATCATAAATGAAATACACAGATGCATCGATGAATGTTTAGTGGTAGTTCCCATTATAACATCAGCTTTCATTCAATCGTCATGGAGCCAGAACGAATGTACAGTTGCAATTGAAAAACATCGAACAATATTGATTTTGATGGAGAAACAGACAGATATATCACAGGCCGGAACAACAGTTACAAATCTGATTGAGAATTACACTAGAGGTACATGGTCAAAAAATGAGGGGCAATTTGTGATTCATCCGCCGTTTGATCTTTTTTGTGATAGAATAATTGCTGTAGCTGCTGAAACCCTGAATAAACAAAAACATTATCAACGTAAAAGGCCAGGTAATTTAATTCCATTACTTGAGGAGAATCTACCATAATACCCCTGACATATCTGCACAGTAAAATGTATCTGAATGTTGGGGAAGTAGAACATTTTCTTCGGGTGTTTTATTCGATATATTACAGAGAATCTTATCTAAATTTCATATATGGATGGAGAAGACCGTCTCTTTTGTCTTCTTTCTATATTTGCTATCTTCGTCTAGATAATAAACAATGTCTTCGAAAAGTTTGTCATAAATTTGCTATCAGTTTAGACAGAAGTAGTACCATGAAGTTTGTATCTGATTCGACAAGCTCAGAGAGCACGGAATTGAGACCATTTAGTTTGAAAATTTGTCTCCTCATTGTATCATGCCCTTTTCTTATTAATTAAATATAAAATAACTTCACGTCAATGTTGTTCCATCAGAGTGAAATAATTTTTCCAAGGTTGTTTTATGTGTGAACAAACATTTTATTGCAGTGAAAATCGTTGTTTTATTTGAACAAAGATTTCACAAGTAAACTAAATTTCCTGACCTGATGTGACTGTTTCATATTATACAATTATTTTCCCGTAGATTAGGCAGCATATAAATTGTATGATTTTACTTGCATGCAAGAAATAATGATTGTATTTACGCATATTTTTTCGTTTCCCCAAACCTAAAGCCATATGCATAAAAATTGTGTCTTTCAAAATCCACATGTATCATTGCAATCCGTGTAAAATTAATTAAGTTTTATTGATGTTGAGTTTTGTTTCAAGACATAATGTGTTTGTGGTGTACATGTACCCAGGAATTCAGCGTGATGGTGAAATAGCATAAGTGAGTTTCGTTCATTGCGAAGAGTCTTCAACACCAGCTCCATATTTAGCATTTAAGAACTAATACTGTTTGGGCAAAAAAGCATACAAAAATGATAGCAAGGAAACAATGATAAAAGATTCACAATACACAGATTGACAACTGTAATATCAAACTTTTATAAGTCAAACATTGTCAGTTGCGCGTTCAATACATTTAAGTCACAAATCACACTGCAAATATCACTATTTCCATAGAAATTGGATCAAAAAGAATGTGATGGTTTGGAACATATTTGATAGTACAAAACAAATTTATAAGATTCGTCTTTCTTACTTTGTTACATTCACATGTTTGCAGCCACGTTTTATCAGTTACACATACTTAGAGCCATGAAGTTAATATCGCAGTCGACAGGAACAGAAAAGGTGGAGTTAAGGCCATTTATTGACAAAACGTTTCCTCCTTGTATCAGACACCTATCTTATTAATTAAAAATGAATTAATTTCCCTTGAGTGGAATGTTATTCCTTCAAAGTGAAATAATTATTCCAAACGTATCTCACATATGTGGAAATATTTCGCTGACGTGAAAAGCTTTTGTTTCATTTTAGCAATTATTTCACAACTTAAATAAAGTTCCTGGCCTGTTAACATTGTTTTAATGTAAATTATTTTCAATTTTCCCTTACATTTAGCAAAATAAACATGTTATACTTTAAATTGCATTCAAAAGTATTACAATTGTATCACTTGTTTAAATAGTTTTCTGGGTTTTGTTGCCAACATGTTACCAGGCTCGCCTTTTAAAAAAAAAAAAAACATTTGTATTATTATGTAATCCAACTTTTTATAAATTGAACTCGACTTCTACGTTTTGATTGAATGTAAACGGTCATTTGATGCTGATCTGGAATTTTGCACACATCGACAAGTTATGCTCACTAGTTTTGCTTCCCTTTCTCCAGGTCATTTGATGTGATTTTTTTTATTTATCAACGCCATACAACCTATTAATAGAAAATACACGGCTCTACTTACCCACTCCCGTGATTTCCGTGATCGACAATTATAAGTTAAAACAATGTAACTGCCATTATAAGTTAAAACAATGTAACTGCCGTTATAAGTTAAAGCAATATAACTGCACAGACCGTCCAGCACATCAAAATTCATTCCTTTAGCCGTAGAAGACATAAGGCAGGTTTCAGAAGCCCATCTTCTGAAATTATTGGTTTTCGCCTGGACAGCTTGTTCCATCAGATGTCATTCAAGGTCAGTTACACATGTCAAACAAGGGATCTCCATAATGGACACGATTGTGCTCTGTAAGATCGAAATGCGTAGTAAAGATTAACAAAGAATGCTGTAACAACAAATCCCATACGCAAGAGTAATTCCATAAAAAATAACCTTTCTAAACAGCATGAACCATGTTATATATATATATATATATATATATATATATATATATATATATATATATATATATACCACTGGCATGACTAACAATAACACTCTACCTCTACCCCATATTACTATACAGAGAATCGAATGCTCTTGGCTGGCAAAGATCGGTCGATGTAATCCTTTGCAGGGAAGAGGCTAATGATAGAAAACTTCGATCTACATTACTGTTAGTGCTTTGTTGAAGAAATCTGCTGTTCTAACGACAGCAGGGAAATAATTTGGTATTGTATGGATGAAACGATAATGGTTGGATATTTACTGATGTGTACATTTACTAGTACCACATTTTGCTAGGTTTTTATTATTCAGCTTGTTAGTACATTCTTTCGTGTCCAACAACTTGCCACTGTATATCACGAGCATTTGTGTCATTCTGTATATGTCTTAATTTATAAAATACTATTTGTCATGAATATTTGGTGTTTCAACAAGTATACTTATATAGACATATTTAGCTCTCAACGATTGTATAAGATATGCAACGATAATGATAGCGGAGGGATTCCAAACGGCTACTTCTTGCTCAATATTTGTGAGTTCGTTATTGTCGGGTTATGAATAAATTAGTTCATAATGATCCGCGTTTGGGTATATCAGTTCATCGTTGACCACTTACGGATATCTGATTCAACTATTTGTACGTATTATATGTCGTTTCTATTTACACATTTTCGTATCATTCGAATGACACAAAACGTTTGCTATAAGATATATGTGAATCTTTCTTGTTAAAATAACGAGGATTTAGACAAGACTGAGTAGTAATAACGGTAGCGGCTTAATGCTGTCTTGACACTATAGTTCCACTTTTTTGTAAGACCAATAATAAAGAGGAGTGTGAAAGACAAAAATGAGAGTATATTAGTACCACAAACATGCTGGCATATGGAATGAATGTAACCTTAATACTGAAGTCCTCACACATGCATCATCTACCTGTTGTTAGAACTGTAAATGATACCTTGCCTTGGTCTCTATGCATTAAAAAAAATTCTCAATTCTGGGGTCGGTGAATAGACGATTTAGATAGCTTTGATATCCTTAAATTTCACTTTGCACTTCTTAGGTTGGTAATAAGATTTAAGCAGTTATTTATATTTCTCGGTGTTCAACATAGTGGCAATTTCTGACTGTGTAAATATTGTCCTCTCAAATACGTTCTAATATTAATCAGCAGTTTGATAAGTATTTTGACTGACATTATGTACCTCTCTGTAATTTTAATTGTGGGTACTTTAGCTCCTAAGCTTTCAGATTAAAGTATATTTTTGTTGCATTTCATTAGGTTAGTTGCAATTTTTTGTCAAACCTGACTCTTTGTATGATGCAAAGACATCGTATAAGCCTTCTGGTCAGTCCTTCTCAGTGTCTGCATGTGTGTCAAGTTCTTTTGTTAACCTTGTGTGCCATGGATAATGTGTAGGGTAATTGTCCAAAAGATAAGGACATTACAGTATGTGCTAACTATATTGGGTCTGTTCCAGCTGTTGTCAGAAAGCTAAAATCACAGTTCAAAGCTTAAGCTGAATTTCGTTTTCATTGGATTGTAAAGTAACATTAAAACATTGTATCGATATATTTGAGACTCCAAACATGTTTCGATTATATGTAGAGTTTGGTATAGACGAATGTGAAAACGTGATTTACCTGCCCTTAGGACATAACTCCTTGACGTCGGAGGAGCCAGCAAAACTAACTTTCGACAAGTATTGATTTCATGACAGCCATCTTCAATTATGACTTTGTAGATGAATTATAAACATCTCAACGGTTGTCCAGTTTCGAGCAAAATAAAAGTTCCATCTAAATTGAGGACGACCTTTCTATCAGCACCCCAGTCAGTGTGCGCTACTACTTTAAGTAAATCTAGAGATTTCAAGCATTTAGCTTTGAAGTTCATTAGGTGTGAAATGAAAGTTTTCTGTCGAAGATAAAACTATGACTTTGTTTCCTCAACAACTGGAATAGGTTTTCCGTCCAGAGTGTGTTTAGGTTCATCCTCATATCATCGTATCTGAGAGAAATGCATACATAACATTTTTGATTTTGAGAATTTGAAGCCATTAGTATTGAGCTAACCTTGAATATTGTTTATACCTTGGTGCTGTTGTCTTTCAAATGTATGCATGCATTTTGATCAATAACATATTAGAAAATCATCAACGTATCACAAGCAATCCACACCATAAACCAAACACTTGTTGATGCTATTGATTTTGATGTTGAAAAAGTCACATATATAATACTGCCTTGGGGTACACCAATCTCTTGCTCGTGCATATCATAGATGGTGGAGCCTATTCGTATCTTGAATTCTCTGTTTGCGAGACAGTTCGATATTTTTGATCCAGATCGTGCATGTCATTCAGATTCCCGTACTGTCAAGACGTGTCATAAGCTTTTACTAAATTAAAACAAACTGCTGCTAAATGTTCATTCTTGATAAATGCGTCGCGAATAAATGTTTTCAGTCTAACCAGAAGATTTTTAGTGCTTCGACCACATCGGAATATTTTCAAAGAAGATATTAATGATGATTCCGAAGGATGTTTCAGAAAGTGGTCATGTATTTTGTCAGGTCCATTGGACGTGACATCGGCATTGTTTAAAACCTCCATAAGCTCCAATAGTGAGAACAGTTGGGTATACTTTTCCGAGTTCACGATTTTAAACGTGACTTTACTTTTGAGATTTGAATCTTCGGAGGGTTTCTGAATAATTAGATGATGAGCCATTCTTGAGAAATTCTGAAATAATATTTGCAATGTCACGTTTTGAAATTAAATTTGTTATTGTTCAATTTCATTAGTCGGAAATAATAGTGTTTTCTCTTTCCATTTATTTTTGCGGATCATCTCTCAAGCTTTCTCAATAGAGGAAAGAGATTTTAAAAAAGGAACATATATCTTCCATGATGCTTGCTTGCTTTCTTTGGTCGTGCGGCGAGCTTTGTCTAATGCGTTTGATACTAGGATGGTGTTTGGTGGTATGTAAATATAATAAAAGGTAGATCACTCCATGTAGAGTAACGCTTTCAGCAGTCGCTTGCAAATTTGTGCATAGAAGAATGAGAATGTGAAGGACCCTAATCCTCACAATAATATAAACCCCTCCTGAGGTCTGTCATCAATTGCAAAGTAGGTGTTAAAAAGGGAGTAGTTTGTAAGTGTGATGTTATCCGTATCTTTCAAGCATGTTTCTTAAAGACATATTACTGCAGGATCATGCTCATTCAGAAGCAGATGCATATAAATATCATTGTATTTGGTTTTAAGTCCTCGACAGTTCTATTGTATGACCTTTTTCTTCATTATAAATCTAAAGTGGCTATTATGGAGCTAGGTTAGATCTTTCGCGGAGGCAATCTATGTGGTTATTTTTCCTGAGGAATTATGAGGTTCAATATCTTTTGCTGTTGTAGGTTTGGAGCGACCCTGAGAACGTGAAGCAGTTTCTTCTGCATTAGTATCCTCAAAGTAGCTAAATATATTGTACAGCTTAATGAGGTAATCAGACCCCTTATGCTGCATGTGTGTTTGTTGTCTGTTTTTATTGTTTGGAGATTTAGGTACGGGGGATGTCTTGTTCAATGTTTCCTTCTTAGAGATTTTGTTTGTTCGTGCCTTGTAGTGTGGAATATTAATAGTTGCTATTGGATCAGGTAGACTGGTTTGAATTTGTCCATCCTTGGTCGAATTTGGACTGGATTTTACAACCTTGGAGAAGGTATGATGATGAAGATGGGTTTGAGATTGGACAATTATTCTGGCTACAATTTTGCACAATGTAGGTAAGCTTTGCAGACTGTTTCTCGATGGCAGATTTGAAAGCATATGCCACATACATGGATTATGGCGTATCTGTCGTCGTGGTGACCGTACTTCTGAAACATGAAGCCACGAAGACGGTTAGGAATACACACTTCGACTTCATCAAGCAAAACACCAACTTTTACTACCTTCTGTAGTCTTGGTGTGCTAAATGTATGAATGATGGTGTTGTTGTACTGCAATTGTCCACCGCGTTTGATACGAACTCGATGAATTTCACTAATGCCTTGATTCTTCATTCCCTTGATGATTTCGTTCTCGCTTATCCTCGCGAGGTTACGGCAGCGAAAGATACTTTTGGATGAGATTAGTGTTATATGAGAGAAATTAGTAACTGGAGTATCATAGGAAGTCTCAATTTTCTTGATGTTTTCTGTTTGTACTTTAAATTCACCTTCAGCGAGCATGCTACCTGATTTAAGTTATCCCACGCTTTTGTGTATACTGACCAGGAAAAGTACAGACTTCTCGACTCGAAATGGTGATAGCACAGCAATCGGTGTTGTCGGATCTGTTGTAGGAATAACTGTGAAGTGTTGGAATAATTCCACTCCACATGGTTCGACATTATAGTCAGTTAAATGTTTGGTTCGTTTCAATTGGTTTTGGTTTTGTTTTATTATATTGTCACCACCCATGTTCACCCAACTGTCGCGAAGTCCAAGAAAGGGACGCTTTTCAAGTACCAGGTATGCATAAGTGGTGTAATCAGCAAATAACGATACCTCTCGATTTAACCGTTAAGTCTTGAGAGAGTAGAATGAAGGAGAAATAAAGGGTAGAGAGTAGGGGCAATATTAGTATCATGAGAGATACATGGATAATGATAGAAAAGGTGAGCAAGTAAATTAAGACCTCTTTGGGCTTGTCCAGAGCAGCAGATTTGTCGAGAGCTTGCCGTCCCGACCACCCGTCCAGAAGAAGTAGAGGCAAAAGTGGTGTAACACTTTGGAAAGCTTCTGCTCAACAACCAGGATCCGTTCCTCCCCCGACATGTGATGCAGCCCACAACAAAAGGGTTGCTTCTACTTAATCGCTTCATGGCTAATACACTTCATTATTCATTATTGTGTTAGGTATCAAACTTGTGGGTAAAATGTACGGTAAAGTCTTGCATGTGAAAGTTTAAAATATATGTATATGATATGTATGGTTAGACTTTTGTTTTACCCTTTGTAGAACAACGATGAACATTTCATCAGCAATGTATTATTCTCAAGATGTGTTTCCCTGATAAATTTGTATACTTCCTGTGCCACTAGTATTATACACATTAACCTACAGAGACAATATATGCCTAATGAACATCTGTATACACCATGGCTGTGACTACTTTTTCTTTTTAATAACATTGTTCAATTTTACTATTTGTGGAGGGAAGTAAAAATTCACACCTAAAGGACATTCTCAACAAGAATGAAAAGAACAAACTTGTCATAAAATTAATAAAGTATGTATTTCTACACATCTCATAGTTTGCGTTGTACGAGCTTAACTTTTAACACCATTAGTTAGTGATGAAACAAGCCCATATCTGCAGATATGCATGTTTTGCCCAAATTCCTGCCCTTCTCTTTTCAATATGAAATTGATATAACAATATAGAAAGAATGAGAATAATAATGATTACCATAATGATAATAACAATTACCAGAAGGGATAGTCCAAACGCTGCTTATCCTGATTATGTCCTATGTTTTCTTTAGGGTCATCGTTCTCGTCTCATTCGGGCTCAAATTTGTACGGCCTAACCTCAACAATCAATCTCTTTATATGTAAGTTTGCCATTTTCTAGGAATTCACCTTCCTCACACGACGAAAACGAGATTAACGACTTTGCAATAAAGTCATAGAATCATCACTAGATCCAGGCATCGTCGTCAGATAGGCTAAACATCAGGGACACTATGTCACTTACGTAAATCTTATTTTCCATAAACCATCAATAAATGCACACATTATCTTCATTTTCATCTCTGAGTTAAAATATCCGTTTTAATGAACATGTCTGAGTTATTTGGCGAAACATTCATATATATGATGTTTACTGCACTATACTAGACCTTGAAGAAGCTTATTCTTAGCTGTATATATTTATGCGATCCAGAGGGCAATTTCCTCTTGTTAAATATATGCCATCATAAGCACCGTCATCATAGCCAACCTGATTACAGCAGTACACACATCGGAGTGTTTCTGTCTTCTTCATAAAGCAGAATATTCATTCTCGAACATTTCAACTTTCAGGTTTGGTGAATGGGTTATTTTGTCCTTTTGAAAAACTACATTACTTATATAAGATCATTGCATATGTTATCATGAATGTATCATTATCCTTGAAGAATTATTATCTGTAAATATGAAACAGTTCATTTAAGATATGTGATATGGCAAATCTATTTAATTTTTCACATCAAAACTGTTCAGCATCAAGGTCCACAATCTCGACTTCGCCATCAGCGTCATCGCTATCATCGTTGTTGATGTTATCATATCAGCTATCTAAGTGTTCCTATTGCACTTGTCAACATAATAAAACAGCAACAATTCCACCTATAAATATAATGCGAGTCTCAATAATGTGTAATTGCATATTAAATATTACAGAAAGCAAAACGATTTGCTCTTACCGCCTCCCTCATCTCTCTGTCTCTCACTCTCATACAAATTACCGTAAGAAAATTGGCCATACCAAACAGCCCTTGTCACATCCATTGACATAACGATACCACGATGAAAAGGCTTATCCCAACATAAGAACAACGGAAAAGTTATCATACCACCTTTATTTCAAAGCCGAAACTATATTTACCTGTATCACATTGTCACGAAGTCAATCACCCGCTATTCAGGCATCCCATATTTTAAAAATCCACTGATTTATTCACCTCTAGATCACATAAGGACGAGAAAGAAATCTCTTCAAGATGTATCTTAGCAGCAGGGGGGGCGAATCGGACATTTTGTCCAATCGTCATTTGGCTTAATTAATACTTTCTGCACTCAGCGGATCCGGTGTCGTCAGCGCCCGGTAAAAAGAAACGACGTCGTCGTCGGGGGGCCGTCCAATCGTCATTTGGTTTAATTAATACTTTCTGCGCGCCGATCCCAGCGTCGTCAGCGTCCGGTAAAAAAGCGCGACGACCGCGTCGATGTCATTGCCCCCCCCCCCGCTGCTAAGAAGTTATTTACAATGATCTTACAAACAGAGTGATCACTAACTCCTCCTCTTGTAGATCAATTAGGTTATTTGACTGATCGGTAAGTCTAAAATTAATTCTCGTTAAAAACCGATTATGGCATCGCATATAGACCGGATTAATTGGGCTCTCAACGATTAAGAATCCGGGAGGGGCTGTTGGTGAAAATGAATAAAGGATATACCCCTGTTGAGCTTGATTTGATTGCTTGGTATCTACCTGGTAACTCCCTTCGATAACATCGCACACTAGATTGATTGCTATCACCGATGCGATATTTACGTTGTATGGGGCAATATGCCTACCACCCTCTCCGTTATCGTGTCTGAGGATAGTTGATGGACCGAAAAAATCATTAAGAGACTTTCTTAGTTCTGGCGCGTTGTATCCTGGAAACTTGAAATCGGGTAAATCGGCTTCTGTGATATTATACTCGGTTAGGAATTTTTGTTTATTATCATCGCTGCTATCGGATATTATTTTAACGATTCGTTCATTGATATATTCCATGTCTGATATAAGTTGATTTAACACCTCAATGTGTTTTTGTGCTTTTGTTTTCCGTAGTTGTTCTAGTTGCAATCGGTACTTACGATTAATCTCGAGAAAAAAACTATCGATATCATTTAAATTAACTGTGAACACGACGAGCGATTCAGGAGTTTTCTTATACATAAAATACCATTCAATGGTATTCCTGTCTTGAAATATAAACCTGCTGGGTAATAACGCGTTTTTTATAATAGACAAACCATCTCGATACCCGGGATTAATCTCATGATACGATTGCACATTCGTGTGAAATTCCCGCGGACTTTCATGAGGTGGATTCTTGGGCCAACCTAGTATGGTTCTTATTGAACTGTTATAAATATCAACCATATACCCCGGTGTGCTTATTTCAATCGTCGACGATAACGTCGGTTCATGAACCGTAATAGCGATTTTTGATTCTTTTCCTGTGATCGATTTTATCCTGCGTTGAAATTCTTTATTGATTTGGTCTACTTGGTATGACCCAGTTGGTATTGTAACCTCCTTCCAGTCTGGGGTCCCATTGGGTTTATTTGTCCATGCAAAAACCAGCGAGTTATTAGGTTGTTGTCCGTTAAATGCTTCCGCTCGGATATTAGGCCAACTGTGATATACTCGCAATTTTGCCAGCGCTATTTCCTTCACTGGAATCGGAGAAGGGAAGTTTACACTGAATTCTGGCTTCGTTGATGTTATCGATATCATACTTGTTTGTACCGGAGTGGTGTTCTCCGCGATCCGTTGAAGTAATTGAAACCCTTCGGGGTTCAGCGACATTATTATTATTCGCTGTTTCTAGTGCTTAATTTCAACACCGAATATTAACAACCTGCTTGTTTTCAGGAGAATGTTTTGAGCCCATTGAAGTGGTTTCAGCGACGTGGTTTCCAGCTTCCAGTTGAAAATCCTCGATTTTTGACATCGCGGAGTCATACAACTGGACCATTGTGGAGAATTCAACATCGGATATAAACGAATTATCTATCGCCAACGAGATCAACCCAGATAATTTCGAGTACGCGTCGGATACTATTTGATGTTTTACTGTATACTCGTTGAGTTTTTTCTGAGAACACGATGATATCTTTCTAGTGATTGCGTTGGCGACTCCAGCAATTGTTGTCGCCTCGGAGATAGCGATTGGAACAGCGATCGGGGCCATCATGGTCACCGTAGATAAAATAACACCGGTACCGGCTACTATACCTGACACCGAGTACACGACCGCGTCGATGGCGGTTATTTTTCGACGGTATTTTTTTATTTTTACACGGTATTGTTCGGAAAGCGTTTTCAAATTCGCGGAGAATTCTTTTACGGTATTGAATCGATATTGATGTGACGTCGGTGATACCTCTGATTCAATTACCTTGGTGGTCATTTTTATTTTAAAAGAGCTAGTGTTTTTAATTACTTAGATCCGCTACAAATTCCACATACCATGTAATGTTTGCCCTGGTTAAATTTCTATCAACGGCTCTAATTGTAAACGGTTCAGTTGCGTCCTTGTCTATAATTGTTGATATTGTATTGTTAAACCCGAATGAACTCGATGATAATATATTAAACTGCATCATTGAAACCAGTGTCAATCGATAAATACCCTTAACAGTTGCGGTAATATTTACTATATTCTGTGTAGGAGTCCAAGTGAATGATCCATGCCGAATCGTGTATACTGTGTTGATGGTGTTCTCATGAGGGATTTTTATTTTTGTCATTTCCGGTAGTCTGTCTTTGATATCTGTAACATCAGCTCTGATTGTTCCTATTTCCTGTGTATGCGCGTCTATATTCCCCTTAATCGCTGCAACATTAGTTTTGATTGTTTCTATTTCCTGTGTATTCTCGGTCATACTTTTTTTGTTCGCTGCAACATCAAGTTTGATTGTTCCTATTTCATATGTATGCACGTCTATACCTTTTTTGTTCGCTGCAACATCAGTTTTGATTATTCCTATTCCCCGCCAATACGCGTCTACATTTTTTTTGTTCGCTTCAATATCAGTTTTGATTGTTCCTATTTCCTGTGTATGCGCGTCTACACTCCTTTTGTTTGCTGCAATATCAGTTTTGATTATTTCTATGTCCTGTGTATGCGCGTCTACATTATTTATGATCGTTGCAACATCAGTTTTGATTGTTTCTATTCTTCGTCCATGCGCGTCTACATTATTTATGATCGTTGCAACATTAGCGCCGATTATTTCTATTTCCCGTTCATGCACGTCTACACTCCTTTTGTTCGTTGCAACATCAGTTTTGATTGTTTCTATGTCCTGTCCATACGCAGTGATATCATTTATAGTTATTGTAATTTCATCCGGTTTGACATTTTTTCTACCAAAGAATTTATCAACGGCGTCATCAACCCTGTCAATATTTTTTCGTAACGAGGTAAATTGGCCCGACAGCTTTGTAAACTCCAAAATACTATTTTTTATCCCTACAAGATTCGGTTCGGTCACCGTCGGGGTTTCAAAAAAACTAGCAGTAGTGAGTTGTATACCGGTGACAGACTTTTGTATCCCCTCGAACAGATTTGCTTGCGCGTTAAATTTATCATAGAAATTTTTTAACGAATTCGACATGGATATATAATTGTCGCCCAGTGTATTTATTTTTCCATTTATCGTCAAGATGGATTCACCTGATTTAAGTCGTCCGTCGCCGGTATATAGCGCGATAGTGTTCTCGGTGTCATTACGCTGTCGTGTTAAAACGTCATCCAGCGACACATTACTGGATTTCAATTTACCCTGGCGGTCTTGAAATACAACTATTTCACCTGGGTCAACACTGGTTGGATTTAACGTATCAGCGATTTCATCCTCGTTTAGTTTTTTTATGTCATCGGTGGCGAGCGTTTCCGTGGATTCTTTCAGCGCCGAAACCGGTAGTCCCCAGATATCAATCATTATTATTGTAAAAAAAACACAGTGTTTTTAATTAACCCGCCGGGCCTCTACGACCCCACTAGTGTATTCGTTTACAACCACATGAGGTGGTTTCCGCGATGATGAAATCGCCGCGAGTACGTTCAATACCTCACGGCCGCATATCGGTGGGTCACTTAATTGCTGTGTTGGCAGCGTGGAATAAAAAACCGGGGCTGAACACGCCCGGATATACCGCATGAACTCGTTCGGCGGGCTAGCCCGTATGAATCAAAATAGACGATCGCAAGCGGATCAATTGCGTATGCAACCCAATGAGTTTCCGCTCCGGAGGATTTATCGAGGTTAATTATACCGGTTTCAATATTCCTTGGTTTTGTCGGTAATTGATCCCTCATAAAAACACCTCTGAAGTTTTTTATCGCTAACGCGTTTGCGGCATCTATTAAATCAAAATTAGACATAGGAGTCATTGACTCTTGCGTTAATAAACGGTTCCCGGCAGTCTTAGACCCTTCCCCGAGTACCATGAATACGGGGTTCCCGGTAGTCTTAGACCCTTTCCGGCTACGAGTCGTCCTCGTTTCTTTTTTTTATAGCCTTTCCCGGTTGCCTTCTTCAATGCCATTCCCGCCGCGGTACCAACGGCTCCTAACGCAGCCGCCTTCGCCACTGCTGGGGCCGCCGCGGCAATCAACGCTGGAATCGCAGCTAACAGCGGAAATATCCCACCGGTCTTTTCCATGTTTTTAATCGCTGCGGAGGAAAAATCTATTTGAACACCCTTTTTATTCCTCATCGCATCATTGAAATGTTTTATTTGACGCGCCGTCAACGATATCTTATGATTACCACCTGCGATCTGTGAGGCTTTAACGTTATTGTGGTTCCACATTGTTTAGCCGACTTTGATCGTAATTTCTTGACTTGACCATCGGTCAACTCTACACCTACAACACTATACGACATTTTTATTGTAAACGCGTTTATGTTTTCAATTACATGTTTTCCACTGGTGCATCAACGATTCTCATTCGTCCACCAACACCTTCCAACAGCATTGATTTATCGCTGAGAATGACAGCAACCGCTCTATAATCAACACCACCCGGGGCTATACGAGCTCGGAAGTGTATATCAACGACGGACTGTCTCGTTAAATCAAGATGTTCCAGCGAAAAGTAATAAATCGGATACAGGTTTTTAAAATCAAGTTGTGATATTTGCAAACCGGTGTCGACGTTTTGATCACGACCCATATATGACAGCAATCGATGATACACACGTGCGACATGGTTGTTGTCGTAATTAAGCTGTATATCCTCGGATGGTTCCTGTTGTCCGTTTATTCTCAGCGAAACCTCCGTGACTCCTAATCGATCAAATATCATATGGCTGCGTTCTTGATTACCCAATCGATCCCTATTCTGTAGCGCTATAAATATATGACGCGGGGCTGAAACGCCTTGTTTTGATGCCAGGTGCCATGTAAATGTATCAGCGACATTATCCTCTTTAGCATCAGTTGTTACCGCTAGCCAACTCAACAACGATTTCCCTCCCTGTTCCATAAATGATAACAATCGTGCTTCCGTGGTAACTGATGGAGTCAACACTGGCATCCACAATACTATTTTAGTTAAAACGACTTTACCGTTAGTGACGCCAGCAGCACGCCATATTGCATTATTATCATCGCCCCTTCGCGTTAGAGCGATTGTATGCTTAGCCCCATAAATAACTTTTCTGACATTTCTACAAAATCCGAATATGTGATGGAGTGGAATCGCGCATGAAAACTGTCGGCGTTGTCCTTGTAATGTTGCTACTCGTGTTGCAAACCCTAGATTAAAATTATCGTTAGTACTTTTTATAACAGTGAAATCAGCGCCTGGTTTTGCTTTGCGGTCTGGATTGGCTGCTTCAGCCTGTGGGTCAACTGCGGTATTTTCTTTCATCAGCACGTTAATGTACTGAATATGATCAGCGTTATTAGTGGTATCCTTTGCGAATATCATAGATGGGCCCGCCGATCTTGTATAATCATCTGAGTATCTTGCTAGCCCAATTATCGTCGTTGCAACATCAACCTCGCGTTCTATTGATTCAATTTCTCGCCCGTCAATAAGATATCTGGCACTCTCAAATAACGCCATGATACCGTTGTTGACGAAGCCAACTCGAACACGACCGTCATTTGCGTATGGTGCATTATCGGCAGCATTTGTTACAAGTTCTCCCTCAATTTCGATAAACGCTTCACACGGCAAAAAGTATTTACTGGTATCTTGGACTTGAAGTTCAATTCGCGATCGTAGGTCGGCTTGTGGTGGTTGATAGGAATAAAATTGATAATCACGGACAGAATCATCCCTGCGCACTGGGGCGTCCATATCAAACGCGGGATCAGCGGTTCGCGCAAACATTTTATTATTATCATGTGAGTGTTTTCAATTGAAATTCATCAACGTCGTTTTCGTCGTAAATTCTTTAAATTTTGTTTAAGGCCACTTCCCGCTATCGCGTTCATGAGCGCGTTGGTTGTTGCATCGGTGGATGGCTTTGCCGCCAACGACTCTAGCTTTTCTTCCACGGCGTTATTTATTACTTTACTGACATTTGCAGGCATCACTGTCGTTGATGGCATCACCGGTGGTTTCTGTTTTCTTTTTCTCACCAACGATGCTAGTTTATCTCGTGCGGCAGAAAACGCCCTTCCGGCAACATCTCCAATAGCACTAATACCCCTATCACGAATAATATCAATGGCCTTCATAGATAATTGTTTGGCTAACGGCGCCACTTTTGGAGCCATTCTTGTAAATAACCCCGCAATGGTGCTACCGAGACCGTCTCCGTACCACGCGCGGTATACAGGCAATCGTGAGTTTACCACGTAGACGCTGACTGGTTTATCATGGTTGTAGTGTATAATCATCTTTATTATAAAAACACCAGTGTTTTCCAATTACTGATTGGTCAATCGCTGTAATGACCGTGGTCATCAAAACCGTCCACGAGTTCGTCTATGAGCGTTCGAAATACATTAGTGTCCATGATACCACCGGCAAATAACCGCCTGCAAATATCAGCGGCCTCATTGATTATTTCAGGAGAGTTATTTCCGGCTCGTTTTCCTCCGATTAGTACTTCCAGCCGTGATATATCACTGAGAACATTACCAGGACAAGTAACGTCTTTACCAACAGAGTATCCTTTTCCTTTTTTTGGTTTCCTACTTTTAACATTCTCGAGGAATGCTTTGTAATCGGTATCACCACGTGGTATTATATCCTTATATCTACTTGCTAAATACACTATTCTTGTCCATTTTTCCACCGAATTTACACTTTTCTCGTAGCCGCTATTGATATGCTCATCTCGTGTGCCCTTAGCAAAATTTGTAACAGTAAAATTAACTAATTCTTCATCGTCAAGATTTCTGATTGTGTCTATTGTGCTCTTTTTAAGTACATTACGGGGTATATTCCCCTCTTTCTGTATTTCTTCCGGTATTTCTTCCGGTATTTCTTCCGGTATTTCTTCTTCTGGTTCTCTTGCGATGGCGCCTAGTTCTTCTTCATCGGCCATTGTAACATAAGGTTCTTGTGGGTCCGTTATAGCGAGTGGTGGCGGCCTCTCCCTCCGTTGGTGTGTTGTAGCAACCGCTATTTTCGCAGGAAGTGTTTCCAGAGACTCTTTTGTTTGCTCGGTCTGAGCCGCTATCTTTTCAAGCGCACCGAGGACGGGAACAGTTGCACTCGTTATCGGAGCAAAGAGTTGTTCACTTCCAACAGCAAAATCAGTTTGTAGTTGTTGCCGCGTTTGAAGTTGTTTTCGGACCCTGTCTCGTAACGGTATGAACTTTTTAAGCGCTGCTAGCCGCTCTCTGGCTAGCCGAGTAGTAAGTGATTCGCCTACCATTATTGCAAATTGCTCCGTAATTTCTAATTTCCCTGTGGCAGCGTCAGACGCACGTTACCACGACCTATCGGGGGGAAAAAAAAATGTATACAACGTAAAAATTCACTTCCGTACGCTACATGCCAGGCTCCACGGAGTTTTCGTCTATAATCCTTCTAATGTTTTTGATCTTACTAGAAATCTCCCGCCGTCGTTCAAAAGCCTGTCCGAGTTTTTGTCGTATTTTTTCAACGGTAGTAAACAATCCAATAAATGCATTTACGTCATTGCCATACAGGTTTTCATTGATCGTATATTGTAATCGCTTTATAAAAGAATACTCACGTGGCAAGGTATATCGACCTTTCTTTGATTGCTCGTTAATAATTTCATAATCGGACAATATTTTTTGGTTATCAAGCTTATCAGATATTACAATTCCTTGATTTTTTAATTTTGAAATTTCAGTTAAAATGTTATTGATGTCTTCGATATTCATATTCTTATAAACATCTTTATTTCTAATATAAAAAAAAATGTTTTACAAAATGAACTCTAGGCGCATAAAGGTGCTGTTAACATCTTTACTGCCTAGAGAAATATGTGCGTGATTATGGACTCGTATAACATGAAGTTGCCACCGCATCTTCGTGTTAACAGAGAGTATTATGATTGGACGGCACATACATAAAATACCCGTTTGGCAACCCCGCTGGCGCCCTATGACGTCAGAGAGGCCCATCGGTTACTTAATTAAGGACATCCATCAACAACACATCTTGGAACCCCTTGGGTGCCTTCGCATCCATCTGAGCCCAAGTGAACCCCGAAACATACATCTCCGGGAGGGAGGCCTAGGGTGACAAACGTCATCGTAGACCGCCCAGAAGATATGCTTGGGGGGACATCACTACATGTACTTAATTAAGGATGGATATATTTACAATGAAATGATTGATGGATGATGGGACGGCACAAGACAGCACAAACATAAAACGGCGGGGCGGAACTCTACGGCCGATTCGACCAAACAAAAGCAACCCAATTAAATTAACCCGGTTGCATGATTGTGAACAAAAGACAACCACACGCCCGGGTCAAGTGCGTGTGTTAGTTTTGATTGATCGAATCGGCTTTCGAAAGCCGCAGGCTTATAACGAGTCGTCTTATATATAAGGTGACTAATACAACCGCGTCAGTCACAAGGTGTGTGTTAATTTGAATCGTTAAATCCTTGAATACTTTTTAATGGTGTTTCACAGCATTTAAATGAAACCAAATATTTGAATAAAACATTAAAAAAAAGAATACAGCTGTTAGATAACAGCGTGTATTTCATTAGTTTTCATCGTAAAATGATTAATTAATCGTAACATTAATTGGACTTCAAGGGACGTAACACTTGTCATGCGACGCTATCACAAAACGAGTTATCTCCCTTTGATGTTATATATGAAAATCGAATTCTGTGACCCGTCTTTTTTGAGATCGCTGTTTGATATGCTCGTTCTGCTACTTTTCGTACTGAGGCTCTACAAATATCGAAATATTTTCCTGCCTCATTCATCGACTGAAATATTTTTTCCTCGTGCGTTGATGTATCAAACGATTTGACCCCCCTTGCTTGCTTTGAAAACTTACCAGTCTGGCCTTTTTTATTATTTTCACTCTGAGAGATGGCTTGCAGATTACACAGTCTGTTATTTTGAGGACATCCATCAATGTGATCAATAACAAGACCGTCGTTGATCAATCCGTTAAACGCTTCATAGATTATTCTATGAACGTAATAGCTTTTTTTCCCGGCACCAAACATCAAATACCCCTGATTATTTACGGTACCAACCGGCTTCTTCAGTCTGCGGTTTCGAACAACGCCGTCGCGAGATGCCTCGTAATTAACGAGCACAGGATGCGGCTGAAATTCTTGGTTCATTTGTATAATAATACTACTTGTCTAATTCATTATTTGGTTTAATTATAAACCTTGCAATGTAGTCTTGAGGAGTTTTGATGATTTTGTCCTTGACGGAGTCAGCGGTGTGGTCAATGACGGCGTTTTTTATTCGCTTGTCATAATAGCGTTTTAGTTCCCTGTATCGTTTGCCGCCACAATTGATACATAATTGTGATTTTCCTCTTACACCAACGTGGCAAACCAAGCACGGGAGGGGGCCAAGAGAACCATTACGAACGGTTTGTAAATGATACCCGCAGAATTCACCTCTACATGATTTATTGCACGGGGTTGTCGACCCAATCATCAACCATTTGCGGTGATTCATTATACTATATTCTTTCATTTAAATACTTGTTTTAATTATATGGAGGAGTTCGAGAGATTAGCAGCAATTAAGCCCTGGAAAAATATTAGGTTTAATCTCGATAGAGTCCTCAAGGGCGCACCAAAAGCGTTAATAAACGATAGAACCCTGTAGAATAAAATACGCGATTTTATCAATGAATTCAAGCGTGATGGTGCATCTCATATTTGGTAAACATTTCGAATTGATGGCGTTGTTGATGCTACCATGAACGACAAACGCGCGGCAACGATAATATCACACCTTGACGGTAAAAAGTATTTTTTCAGAGTAAAATTCATTGTCCGGGTGGAATCAGGTAATTGGATCATACGTGATAAATTTGAACCGGTTCTCAGCGACAAGAAATCAGTCATTGTTAGCCGCGACTCCAAGCCAGGGCTGTTAACCGGAATTGACAGACCATACTATGAACGAGCGTATCCTGAAACAGCAGTTGTCTATGGAATATACCCGTTAAATAAGAAACCTGATATCGGAAAACTAGCGCCGATGAAAGAGTCAACGGGGATAAATTGTGTAGCAGAACGAGTAATAAAGCATTTTACAAATGCGTGTCGAGGAAATAAACTGACCGATTTACGACGTAGCAAAATAAACCAATTGGAGGAGACAGTGCGCGAGCGAGGAGCAACCATCAGCGACATAGCGAGATTAGAAACGTCGTTGAGATTTCCAATAACCGTTACAACGATAACCGGTGAAGTAATATACGAATCAAAGTATAAATCAAAGGGAGCCCCAATCAAAATTATTGATCATAACGAACACGCGTGGACGCCCGCGGTCACAATATTTCCACGGGATAGAACAGTAAAGTATATCCCGGGGGAATTCCTGGGAGAGGATGGTTTTCTCGCGGAGAGGAAACTATTTGATGCTATTGCCTGCTTGTGTAAAAACGACCCTGTATCAGTGTGGTTACTTCGCAGCGCTGAAAACGATGTGGATACCTTTGATCAGTTTGTAAGACCAAACGGTGAATTATATCGCACTGAAGCGTTTCACAACAAGATGAAAAAAACCGCCATGGAATTTGAAGAGCATGATGAACAACTGCTAACAAATTGTTTTACGATTCCATCGGTTGCGGCTCATGTTGCAGCAAGGAAAAATGCGTGGAGACCAACGCGCAAGGAATTTCTACCGGTTGTTTGGAATACTATCACGGTGGACTATGGAACACTGAATACAACCGCGACGCTATGATTTCGGTTGATATGGTTGCCTGTTATCCAGCGAGTTTTCTCGGGAATGGATCCGCCGCTGAGTACTTTAAACGATTTGGACACCCCAGACATGAAATGACTCGTGTTGCTATTAATGGACCACTGCCTGATTTTGATTTAACCGGATTCGCTCGCATAGTTTCATTTGAATTCGCAGCAGGACTTCATCGCTGTTGTTATATTTGGATCGGTAGACACATGGCTGAAAAGAGATGGCTTCCAATAGCGCTGCTACGGTTTATGATTGATTGTAGCATGCTTGTATCGTTGATTGTCAGTGACGCGATTATATCATACCGGGCGCAGACTGAAGTCTGGTTACCAGAACCAGAGCGTCTAGATAGCATAATTGACGAATCCAGAAAACACATTGATGCCGACGAGGAATATATCATCGAATGGTCCAAAAGGATATTCAACCAACGAAACCGCGAGGCAAAAGATCTCGGTAGAAGAATAATTGGTAAGTTCACACAAGGTGGAAAAAACTGCGACTACAAACGATATTGCTCACGGCTGATTATAGATGACGCAGAATGATTTCGGAATCAAGGACGCAGTGGCAAAAAATAGATACGTGAACTGCAAAACAGCTCTGCTGTCCAATGGAACAAAGTTGGGTACAGTTGTTACTTACGCCGATGGAGACAGCCCCGCCTATCCGCATTTGAGGGCGTCTATGTTGGGTTACGCCGCTATCAATTTATTCTCGATGATAAATAGATTTCCAGACACCGCGGTTAGAGTTGCGATTGATTCCTTTTACATAGACGTAAAGTATAAGGGAAACATAGCCGAGTTTACTAGTCCGGACGAGAGCTGGGGTATATGGAGAATTAAAAATGAAATAGGACGCGATTATTCCCCGTCAGCAGATGTCACCGTTGAAATAATTACTTAGGCGGTGATAATCTATCAGAATGGTCTAATGCACCACCGTGTTCTGATCCAATTTGTAGATATAAAACAGTTTATTTAAGCGGCTGTGGCGGGTCAGGAAAGACGACTCGGGCAATTGAATTATTTCGAACGCGGGCAAGTATAATCGTGCTTACACCGACCCATAGACTAGAGCGAGAGATAAAACAACGAAATGTTGATTCCGTTACTTATCACAGCTTTTTTCGATACAGCGGCGGTGAGTGGACTCCTGATCGAATGGGTGAAAAATTTATTCCTGAGGTTATCATCTGGGATGAGATATGTACTGTTTCGTTAGATGTTTTACAAATGTTTCTTGAGTGGTTGCTGCGCGCGAATACAGCGGTGATAATGTGCGGAGATCATGGCCAACCACCACCATTTGTCGGCGAGGGTCCACATGATTGGTTAAAGGGTTTTGTGGACTATTATGAAGAAACCGATACTGATTACCGAGCACTTGATGAACAACTGCGCGAGGTTAAAAAATTAATCAGATTACAGCCGGATAGAGTTCAATGTGAAATAATCCGCGAGGTGATTCCGGAAACGCCGTTAAATGAATTCTGGGAAACATGGAGACCAAACGATTTGATTGTAGCGAGTAGAAAGATAGTCAGAGACACACTTCAGCGGAAGTTGTTTGCGTTGCATAAGGAAAAGTTTCCAACGCGCCCAGTGCCGTTATGTTATAGACCCGCGGACACACGGCGGCAGAACATTGAAGTTGAAATCCCGGGCCCGACAGCGTCAGGGACAAAAAACAAATTCTTGTGCTGAATGATATTGTGCTCGTTGATATCAACGTCGTCGAGGACGCGCTACGTGCTGATAAATCCCCGTGGACGCTAGGATACGCAACGACAATACATTCCTCGCAGGGATTAACCATCACGGACACAATTGTTTGGATGGTTGATAATCGCATCGAATGGTCAAATCTAGTCTATCTTGCAGTGTCCCGAGTACGGAGGATAAATCAGCTTCGAAGAATTGTTATTGACGAAGCCAGTGACAACGATGACATCATCGATGCAAGCGTCATTGATAGAAAACTCTAGGGTTACCGCCAACAGGATAAAAAAAAACAGCGGCGTTTTGATATTGATGCCGAATTAATAATTGCGTTACGACAACAACAGAATAATCACTGCGCGAGTTGCAATTGTGTAATGCGCTGGCGTTATTCGGATAAAGACGCTTGCCAATTTACCGTGGACAGGATCGATAACAGTCTCGGTCATGTCAAAAACAATGTGAGGTTGACCTGTCTTGAGTGCAATAGACGCAACGGCGCTAGTTAAGACCACGCGGGGGCAATTGAGTATCGTCAGGTATCACTTGAAGTTGCTCGCGTGTAAACCCCCGCTGTGGGGCAGTTGAATCCAGTCTATAGATCGGTGGTCTACCAGTTGATCGTGTTATCGTTGATATGTTATGTGTGGTAACACTCCAAATAGGATCAGTAGCTCTTTTTTTACCGCCTTCAAGCTCTCCTGGTTCATACAGATATCTAACAGTGACATCGCCGAAAATCGGCTTGGAAACGCTATCTATTTTTGATCTTCCGGGTATATACTTTTTTTTAATCGCGTCGCTGGGCTCCATGTTGATTGCTCGGGTAATCTCGTTATTTAACGCTGCAATTACGCCTGGCAACCTTTTGACCCATTCACGAGATCGTTTTTCTTGGATGAATTCCTTCGCGTATTGATACCCAAATAACAGTTCAGCAAGAGTCCGATTGAATCGTTCAACAATTGCCTGATCACGATGTAGCGCAGTATGACCTCGTCGTATCGCGACGCTATGATGTTTCAGCGTTGATAAAACAGCGCCGCGAAATTCACTACCAGGATCAACTTGTAATAGATTTGGCCAGCGCAGAGGACCCCTTCGGTAAATCCGCTCAAACGCATCGGCTACTTCAGTTGCCGACTTTGTTTTTAACGGCTCCGCTTGTTTGTATCGACTCGCAACATCAACTACGGTTAGCGCGTATTTGTAACCGTTGTCATGCGGCAGAAATAGTATATCAGCCTGATGAACTTCATTAGGTACGGTAACATCAAAGCGCGAAAAGTTGATTTGTTTAGGCGGTGGTAGATACATTTGCCATATAGCCTGTTTGGATAACCAATTAGCCGCAACGGCCTTTGTTACCTTTGCAGGGCTTGCGAGTTTACCAATTGCGGCCTTCCCCTTCCAGTATTCTCTCGGAGAATAATAGATGGATTCCATGTTGTTATTATAAACGCTAGCGTTTTCAATTACCAGCGCGAGAAGCTCCGCTTCCAATCATTAATTTACCTTTCATAGCCGATTTTACCAACCATGAAGCCAATTTTTCTTTGAATGATTTATCAGGAATAGCATTTAACGCGTGAATTAATTTTACATCCGCGATATGACGCTGTTGCAGATCGCTACTTTTGTAGTAGGCAACACCATGAGCATGACACGCCTTATCGATAGCGTTTATTGGATACTCGCCGGGTTTGGGCTGATTTTGATCATCGAGTCTGATATCTAATCGTGTTCCGGGGCCACAGTAGCTATATCCTGGGAGGTGCTTTTCTCCTGGATACTTTGCCCACGGTGTTCCGGGGAGTTTTGATAACTTGGCTGCAATATCACCTCCTCGCTTTTTTTTAAAACATCCCCGGGTCTAATAGAAATAAATGTAAATTTCTTTGTACCGCAACGTGCACACTTACCAGTAAGTGCCGATCTGTTATTTCTTGTTGTAACGGTTGTCATATCATTTGTGCCAGTACGCACTCTACACTTCACACAATATAAATCCATAATTTATGTATAGAGATATGAATATAATTGATTTTTCGGCGACTAAAACAAGAGAACCAGTTAAGCATGTTGCAGCGTTACCAAACTCGATCCGGATGATTATCATCGGACCATCTGGATCCGGCAAGACGCAATTATTACTTAATTTAATAATGAGATGGATGAAGTGGGATAAGTTGTATTTAATCGCCCTTAGCGTAGATGATCAACGATGCTACGAGGTGTTGAAAGATTTTAACGAGAATGCATCAGCGATCGCTGAAAAAAATGTTATTGAGTTTATTACAGATATCAATGATGTACCAGGTATTGATGATATTGATGGCGATGTTAACAATCTAGTCGTGTACGATGATGTTATGTTAGACAATCAAAAAAACCTAGCTAGGATATTTTCAAGAGGCAGGCATAAAAACACCGACGTGATATATGTCACTCAACGATACACTCAGATTCCAAAAGTAATCAGAGACAACTGTAATATTCTTGCTGTATTCAACGGCGTTGATACAAACACGCTACGAAATATTTGGAAGACATGGTGCGGCGGTGACATGGACTTTAATGGTTTTCGAAACTTTTTTAGTCATGCTCAGTCGACACCACATGGATTTGTAACGATAAATTTACATGATCCTCGGACACGATATCGTATTGGACTTGACCAAATATTCGGTTAAATTGTAACTAATTTTCATTGTAAATAACTTCTTAGCAGCGGGGGGGGGGGGGGGGGCAATGACATCGACGCGGTCGTCGCGCTTTTTTACCGGACGCTGACGACGCTGGGATCTTCGCGCAGAAAGTATTAATTAAACCAAATGACGATTGGACGGCCCCCCGACGACGACGTCGTTTTTTTTTTACCGGGCGCTGACGACACCGGATCCGCTGAGTGCAGAAAGTATTAATTAAGCCAAATGACGATTGGACAAAATGTCCGATTCGCCCCCCCCCCCCCCCCCCCCCCGCTGCTATCTTACTTATGTTAGATGAGAATGCTATATTAATAAAAGATTGTTCCCCCTACAACCTGTATGTAGAGTGAGAATAACCTTAATTAGTCATTTCAAATATTTTATGGAAAATGCATGCCCTGTATACGTAGACGCATTTGTTTGCTTTAACCGTCTGCACCCTTTTATTTTATTTTTATGTGCTTGTGAAACAACATCGTCTGAAACAACACAGACGTGGGGACAATACAATTAATAAATGTTTAGAACAGACAAATAATCCTGATTGCTGAATGGATATAATTTAGTCATGAAAAAACGTGATAGTTATGAATTGAAATGTTGATAACACCTATATACAAGATAACTTTTAAAAACTTTTAAAATGTAATGCAACCAAGTTCGAACAGCAAAATTATGGATACATTAAACAGATGAAAGATGAAAAGAAATAGCAATCTTACAGAGAACAAATGTTGGCATGAGGCACCAAACAGCAGTAAGTGCACAATTACGTTTAAAATAGTTAACTATTAATATACCATTTTGAAAATAAACCTCTGTGCGCAAAATGTGACTTCATTAATGAATAAGTATTAAATAACATTTGATGCAGGATATGAACAGCGTGGGTCATTTCAAGTTCTTATATTTGCGTCATCAGCACCCATGAGATTACATAATACAATTTTATTATGACCGAATTCGAGAATCAATCGAATCATTTCATTGAACATTAATTAGACGACATGGGCAGGCTATAGAAGCACGTAAACAAATACACCTTAGGCTTTTAATCTGAGATTACCAAGTTCTTGATACATTCACTGAACCATTATCAGAAAATTGTTTCATTTGATGCAGTGTAGTTTTGTGTCATTTTTTAAGCTGCGAACACATATAAATTATAAAATCGTGTTATGATTTCGAGCAATCAATAAGATTTAAATATTAATACTCTGAGAAAGAAAATAGTTGCTTCCATTGGATGGATTAAATAATCATTGTTGTGTAGGTTTTAGGGATTGTGTTCGAGGGACAATTTAATCATAGTTTTGTGTATGCTATGCTTAGAGTGTTTTGTATGTTATGCTTAATGCTGACTTGATAATATAATCGAAGTTTTGTTGGTAATATGAGTTGTGTTAGAGGGATTACATACTCATATGTACAAGACACAACCGTTCGCTAGAATATCTAAATGTTTTTGTTATATAATTAGTTTTGGCGGGTTACAGAATATCAAATTAGAATTTATTGCACTGATGTTACTACTGGTGGAGCTCTGTCATTCCATATTGTCTTATATCCTATGTAACGTGAAATAATATAACTGATTAAAACTGTGTTGTGTGGCAGTTGATAACATCGGGATATCTACTAGCATTGTTTTATATTACTTTGCTTTGACTCAGCATATGTTTGAACCCACTACATTCTGCATCTGTGGCGGACGCTATAACCACTTATTCCACGGCAACTGTCTATTTCAATTGTTAAAATGCATCTTTGTATAAATTATTACAGTTGTAGCGAAACATATTCAAAGGAAAATTTGTCTTTTAGGGCTAGATTCATTATTTTTCAAAGTCATGCTAAATCTATATCACATTGTAAACTAAGACCCTCCCCACATTTCGATTCAGACAAATACAGAAACGGTCAAGAATAAAGAACATTACGCTATATATTAAATGAAAGCAAATAAACACATACTTAATTAACGAGCAGATGTTTAGACAGTGAAAGTCAACCTAATGTGTCGTGGGTGACTTTAAAAACAGATTTGACATTAAATTCATAAAGGTCATATTTTAAAGAAATTACGACTACTAAAGATACCAACAAAACGTTCTCAATAAAAACTATTAATGTTTGGCAAGTTTTATTTTACGCACAATACTGTATGCATACTATTACCCATGAGTCTCAGCGTATTGAATCCAGCCAGGTACACTCTGTTTAATTAATGAACATAAGTTTAGTTTGTGAAAGCCAGCCTGTTATGCTGTGGGTGACATGGAAAGTTTATGAAAATCTAAAGTTTAGATGTTTTCTTTAGGTTGAAGAAACAACAGGACCTGAGGATGAGGGCCATATTCCTATTAAATTAAAGCTCAGATTTATCGAACCTACTACTATTACTACTGCTACTACTACTACTACTACTATTAATAATAATAATAATAATGACACCATTGCTTATGAGACCAATACAGCGTACACTAAAACTTGTCATAATATTCAGCCAAGGCACCTCAGCAAGAGATGTCTTAAGAAGCAGGTGTCATTTAAAAAGAGACACTACATTCATAAAGGTCATTATGTAAAGAAATTACGAATACTAAAGTCTCCAACCACATATTCTCAATATCAAGTAGCAATGGTAGACAACTTTTGCTATACGCACACTATTGTAATTAGAATAATACCCATGTGCTCCTGCATATTAAATCCAGGTATATTCTACGCGAAATAATCGATGCAGAACTGAGCATTCGATGTTTGGGATACTGAGTTGTACGGGATAGGAGCTTAAAAGTATTCATTGTCTTGAGTGATTAGGTTTTAATTTTTCAATCTCGATTTAAAGCTCGTACCATCATTCCATATTGCTAAATATCTCCCTTTCTGTCACTGAAGAGAGTGTGAATGCATTCGTCTTCTCCCAGTTATTCAACAAATCCTGGGATTTTCTCTCACATATACTTTGACTTAGACACTATTTTTAAGCTGTCGTTTGAAATGTACTTGCATATGTAAAAGGTAAACGCTTTAAACGAAAATAAAATAGTAAGCCTAAACTTAAAAGTAATACAATTGCATCATACTGAAAACACATAACTTGTATTTTAGAAACACACCAAGCTTACATCGAAAAAATAGAAGACTTAGAGTTTGATTAAATAGAGCTCAGAATCAAACTTCCTATATCATGTGCATGTTCTGTTTCCGTTTTATGCAGTTAAGAAGATTTTTTCCGTTATAAGATATTGCGAGAAAGAGGATGCTTTTCAGGCATGCAGCGTGATGTCCCACCAAGTCACATTATCCTTATACCAGGCCGACCAGTCCTAACACTAACCTCTTAATGCTGAGCGCCAAGCGAGGCACCTGTTAGTATCATTTTTTTAAGTCTTTTGCATGACTCGGCCGGGGATCGAACCCACGATCTCTTGCATCCGAGGCCACCGGAGCGGTCCTGAATATGTGTGAATACGTGCTAGTCATGAGTGTGCCTATATAGTGAATACTGCGTAGAATGTTAACAAGAATATGAACATGCACCAAAAATTAGTAAAATAAAATAAATGATAAACATACATTTTTGTCGCACCTTTACTGTCGCCGAAAGGTAAAACGATGTACGCTCATGCATAAAATCAACCTTTGGGCTAGCTGTCGCGGAATGGTTCATATATCGCCCAAAGGTTTAGTATATATCTCCCTCAGGTATAATTTATATGTGTCACCTAACAGTATTATAAACAGCTTAATTTCGCTATAACGATTACCAGCGACACAGAAATAAAGTGATCGCACGAGTTGGACGGTCTAAATATCGGGTTCTCGGCATCCATAAAGTATTGGCTTATGTGATCACATAACGTAATCAGGCGACTGTATTATTATACTTATTAAACGAGACTGGAATAACCGACCGTTGTCCGGAATAGCATAGTGGTTTTAATCTGTACTGTATAAAGTTTTAATCTAAGACAGACGTGGTGAGATATAGATCGATATAGTATATATTTGATAGGAGATATTGTTGTTTTATTTACATGTTTACTGTATATAACATTCATCATTGCCTTTGTTAGTCTGTTTTCTACGACGACGAAGAAAACAAAGCCAGAATTACAGTAGTGTTAGAATCCTTTTTAAACAGAGAACATTACAACCTACTGTAAGAGTTTTGCGGTAGGGGTTACGAAGGAAATTAAATCAACGAAAACATATTGTCAAGTCAAACAAAACAAAAGGCGGGGAAGACAAAGATAATGCAATACAATAATAAATATTTAAATCAAAAAGAAGAGGATAAAACAAAAGCGAGGAAAGTACGAAGCTTTATAAGATCACAAATTAACTGGGACAAAATAAGGGCAGAAAATCCTCCAGTTTATATATTGAAGCATGAGGGATGCAAATGATTGAAGTAAGAAAAAAGGGAATAGCAGGCATATAAAAAAAACTAAAAAAGATAACGTTACGACAACTAAACCAACACACATAATGGAAGAAATATACAGCTTTTAAAATGAACTAAACATTACACAAAAACATCACAGTGGGTGATGGTATAATACGCTGAAAATATAAAATTTTCGCAAATCCCCCAGGACTCTTGGTCTCTATGTGGAAAATTTATAATATCATATGAAATAATTGCAACATTCACACAACTACATCAAGGCAAATCAATTAGTTATGGTGGCTAAGCGACATTTTTGTATATTAAAATATATCTTAATTCCAATATTAAAGATACTATATGTTAATATTCTATTGAATAATGAAATGACGTCCACGATGAAAGAAGGGATGGAAACAAGACTTAAGTATAAGGGGAAATTATATGTAAAAGACTTAATGAGTTGGATATCGATATCGCTTTTAAATACAGACTATAAAATACGTAGTAAGATCCTTTCTAACAGAACTAAATCATGTATCGAAGACATAATTAACATTATATTCATAACACAATTCTAACCTTAAAAAGCGATTGATTTGTTTGGAAACTAAGGAGAGGAGGGGGCCTTGATCTTATAGATCAAGAAAAGTCTTTTGACAGAATAGAGTATAGTTACATATATACAGTTTCTTACATACTGACAGTGAAATTTAATATAGACCTTTCACAAGAGGGAATGGTTCTTTAACGATGATATTATATGTAATAGCAATAGAAGCCCTAACAATACATAACAATAGAATTGTAAAGGAACTAACAACGTACATTTAGAAAAGGAATTTATGGACTTTGGGAAAGTAATAGGATCTAAAATCAATCATGCAACAAACGGAAATTCTTTTAATAAATAACTGGCAGGGAAACCACCCTGTATTAAAACCAGAACTTATAATGACACGTGTAAAAGTTTTAGGAGTGACATGTTTGTGTTTTGTGTGTGTGTGTGTGTGTGTGTGTGTGTGTGTTATAGTATAACAATTCAAGACGAATGAGAAAAACTACGAACTAACTTACAAATGTAGGCACATGCTAATTTTAATATAATGATCGGATGCAGGTCGCTCAGACACAAAAATATTAAAATATGGTATATGTTTAACTAGGTAGATTGAAAGGACAGTATGATAGGTACCTTGACAAAAAATAACTTTCATGTAAGGAGGGAAATGACATTACTTCCGCAGCGAATATGTATTGAATAATGATGGAGGGATGACTAAATATCATACATCTTATGCATTATGAATTTAAAAATATTTGAAATAGCATTAAAACAAAACATGATAAAAGGAATCTGTGTGAAAAATATATATTTCTCTGTGTATACGTTTAAAGGAATGATTGGGATACACAGAAGAAATAATATAACCAAATTAATAGAGCTACCAATAAAATGAGATATATCAAATATATATTTCTAAAATATATAGTGAGATCAAGAAAATATGGACTGAGGAAAACTATTTCAATATATGCAAACGTTTAATCCAAGAATTTAGCCGGCAAACAGATTATATAAATCCTAATGAAAACCTGAGAAAATATTAAGATAACATCCATGCAAATCATGATATATATGTATATATATATATACATATATATATATATATATGTGTGTGTGTGTGTGTGTGTGTGTGTGTGTGTGTGTGTTTACGTGCGTGTGTGTACGTGCATCATGTTTGGATAACTGGAGATGTAGAATTCAGAAAATATCTTAAAAAATTAGCAGTATGCTTCGTTATGTAAAGCAAATAAAGAGAAAAAGATATTACTGCAAAAAATTACAACTCCGTATGGTATATTTCACATAGAATGCCTATTATACACAACGTATAAAAATACCAAAGAGCTATACACTGAACTAAATTTGCATTACTTGTATCATAATTACATGTGGAAGAGCATCTTTTCCCACGTCAAAGAAAATAAAAAAAAAACACGACTTGGTAGAAACCATGGTAAATCTTATACATTAAAAAAAACATATTTGTCTTTATGCTCCGGCTGCCAAACAAGAGGTCACGAGTTTGAAACTCTTGGGGCATTCGCATTATAGCTTTTTAGATTACGTTTTTGATATTTATCTTCAAACTTCTTTTTATCTCTCTCTCCCAGTTTATTTATTAATTTTAGTTTTTAAATTCTCGTCCTAGGACTGGCAATCTGTATGCCTAGTCATATATAAACACCCACATTTATCTTTATGTGAGTCGAGGATGCAGAACAAGAGGTTGCAGGTTCACAATTTGCGGCTGCATCGCAATTCTCTTAAAACTTTATTTTGTACATGTAAGTTCAAACATTCTTTTAAAGTTGCTGATCCCAATTATTTTACATGTTGTCTCTTTATATCCCAGTCTTAGGACGGGCAATTGACCTCGTAAATTAATACCGAGTGGTCATCTTCGCCGAAACACAGAATAGGGGGATGAGGAATGATGCTTGTTGGTTCGTGCATTTCCAGAAAGGGCAGTCAGACATATCTCCTCCAGTAGAAGAGGCCCTAAGATAGGATCTGCACGGCTTCTCCGCTAGGAAGGGGATGAAAGAAACACTCTGAGAAAAGATTTATCACATATTAAATGAAAGTCATGGGCCTAGGTCCCCATGTCGTCTAAGATGCTCGTTTATACGATCACGGAATATTCTCACCTTGCTCGCTTTTCGTGACTCGAATTTCGAATCTTGGGCTCGATGAAAGTGTATATCTGAGGTAGGTTGCCTGCAATTTCCAGTTTTTTCGGTGCTCTTCCTATGGGTTACCCGGGTTCTTCAATCACGATATAAACTAGCCGCCATGTTTAGTCTATTATGTGCTGAAAATGGCATTAAGCCCACAAAAACAACAAAAGTTACAGCACCAACAGCAACACCAACAACAACGTCAAGAATAGGAAAATTCCAGATCCTAGCATAAATTAACACGAACGCTGCATACAGGAAACAAAGGAAAACATAAACGTGACATTTTCAGTAGGAATGTTATGCCTATGCTACTGGCTAGCTCGGGTATTCGAATTTGTATACGTATCCCCAGTTTGGCTTGCTAACATATCTTTAAGGGATGCCAGACCAGTTTCCCACACTACTGCTTGATATGGCCATGATTGCACCCGCTTAATATGCAAGAACAACGCACTGAATGGGATTCTGCCTTCTCATTGGCCAATGAAAATAAGTTATAAATAAACGCAGGACGTCATTTTCTTTTAACAAATCTGAGGACAGTATTCCATTTAGGGAATTTCACGTAGTGACATATTGCAATAAAGAGTCGTAATGGAGTCGTGGAGATGTATATGAAGACAGATGTAAACGATTGTTTTTGTTCCTATTATTGTCATTGTTTTAATTTCAATTTGCATGTATTTAATGTTGTGTTTAGATTTATTTGAGAGTAATCAATTATTTGAATTACTTAATGTTATATGACTGTATGGACTAAAGAAACATGGTGAGATTATTTTGAATCCTTTCAAACCGCTCCAGTGGCCTAGTGATAGAGCGTTCGCCTAAGATGCGGGAGTTTGCAGGTTCGAACCCCGGCTGAAGTGCTTTAAAAGTGGTATTAACAGCTGCCTTGCTAGGCGTTCAGCTTTAAGAGTTTAGTGTTAGGACTTGAATGTAATAATGTGCCAATATCCTTTAATGTGCTGAATTGCTAAGAATCTTGAATGTGATGAAGTGCCTGCAGTTTATATATGTTACAGTGACATTATCTAGAATTTCTTTGCATGAGTTCGTGTGTGTGAACGTGTGGTTTAGATTTTGAACGTAGCTTTAACAATTGTTCAGTCATATCGCTACGATGTCTGCAGTGTGGCAGCTTACAGTGATGTCTAGCACTGTGGAATCATAGCGCAGACATTTAACATGATGTCCCACCGGGTCACATTATTCTGACACCAGGCCGACCAGTGCTAACAATAACCTCGTAATGCTGAGCGTATAGCGTGGCAGCCGTTTGGATTATTTGTATGTCTTTGATATGACTCAGCCAGGGTTTGACGCTCTAACCACTAGGCCACTGGATCGGTCTCAGAGTAGGATGTACAAAACTGAGAGTCTTATCAGGTCGTTCTTTGTGTATCATGATAGATTCTGTGGTACATGATAATGTCAGGTTTGCTTCATTACAACAAGAACTTACTTTTAAAAATGTGTTCTCACTAACATTTTAAATTTTTTAATTGGATGTTTTGAAGATTCGACAGCCACTCGGGGCCCAGAAAAGAAGAAAAGAAGAAGTGGGCCTAGTATAATGTAACATTAATTACAAAAATAACAATGGTAAAGGCAACGATAAAGATTTATTTGTTTCTTCTTCATGATGGTTTTCAAGGTGCTGTTGTTGATGATGGTGAGGCTGATTGAAGCTTTTCTTAGAAAAGTAATGATGCTGCATTTTGCCACAAAAATATACACGTTCTACTACATTTTGTTTTGGTATTTGTCTACGTGATCCTGTTGATTTTGTTTTGGTAAATGTACACGTTTATTTATGCAGGCACGTCGACATTGCCTACATATATTTGTGATGTGCAAATAAAGCGTATCAACAGTGTTTGTGGAAGAATGTAAAAATTAGACTTTATGCATTTTACGTTCATTTCTTATTCAACATCTGATTCGTAATTTCAAATTCGTGGTTTATATACTCGAGCAAGTCATCCAGGGTCTGATGTCCTGGTGTGTCATCGGAAATTGCACTTACCTCACATTTCCTCAGCAAGATTTAAACAAATAAAGCACATCAAGTACCGTTTAAAACCATCACAACTTGTGCTGAAAGCTTGTACAATGGCCCTGATAATAGCGTTTTATGGCCTTTTGTAGTCGATGGAACCAGACAAAGCAGTTGATGATACCGATCTTGGCTTAAAACAATTCTACCTGTACGCTAGCAGAGGCCGTTGAAGGAAACTAGGTGCGCAGAGATGCGAATCAAACTAGGAATTTTAATGTTAGGTTTGTATATTATCCTATGCTGATTGGTACTATAATATATTTTCTCTGTCATTGGTTCTCTTTTTCATTACCATTTATTTATATAAACACTCAGATAGAAACATAAACAGATTATGTCGTTCTTGCATCATATTGCAAAACAACTTACTCGAGCCTTTTGACCTGTATATAAATACACACACACACACACACACACACACACACACACACACACATATATATATATATATATATATATATATATATATATATATATATATATATATATATATATATGTACACACACACACAAATTATTCATGACATGGCTTTTAAAGTGTCGGTGTAATGCCATTTGATATACCAATACTAATACGCATATATAAACATTCTTGGAACCATGTGCTGATGATTCTAGGTCAATGATGAATTTTCACTCATTGATCATTAGTGACGTATGTAAATAACGATGATAAGTATTAATACTTCCCGTTGTCTAAATGAATTTAATATGCTACACAATTTCATAGCAATTCTTCCTGTTTCCGTCGCCCATCCTATCTCATGAATTCATGTATAATTGACAAAATACGCACACATCTGGAGTGATATAAAAGGTTTTCGGGGAGAATGAAAACCTTGAAACTGAACTTACACAAAGTAACCAGCAAGAATATGGTTCGTCCTAAATGTGTGTATACACATTCCTTGGAATGTATATGCAGTGTTCATATAATCAATGGTACAATTTTGCAATAGGCAGATGACACTCACTGTACGGTAAATTTCTTGGTGACGTGGCACACGTACTGTAAGGTATTTAGGGCCTAATGCTCTCTTTTTGATTGGATGTTGTTACTGTTGTTGTTGCTTCGTAAGGCTGTTATAATATTCTAACAAACGATGATAAATAATTAATTAAATATGAAAATGTCTGTAGGCCCCCTCTCTCCCTCTTTCTATCTCTCTCTCCCTCTTTCTTTATCTTTCGCTCGCACTGTCTACCTCTCTCTCTCTCTCTCTTTCTCTCTCTGGACCATCGTAGCAACTTAAGTACAAAACACCATGTAAGAGAGAGAGAGAGAGAGTAGATAATTTTCCGCTTGGATTTTCGCTTGTGTAATGCGTCGATATCACTGGAGAAAGTTAAGGCTAACCGACCAAAGGAAGAGATACAGATAGAGAGACAGAGCGACACAGAGATTTATATACACAGAAGCACAGAGACAGAAAACAATGTTGTGTTCAGTAGTAATGTTAATTAAACCAGAACACTGACATTTTATCATCTTGCGCCGGTACGTGATTGCTGAGCGATAAGTGTTTGTATTGCTCTATTTTCTTCATTAGAAGCATCTTTCATGTTTAAATCTTAAGTCTGTCTTATCATGATTTATTCAATGTGAACAAAATAGAAAAAAAAATAAAAATAAAACAAACAATGAACTTATCAATATGCAAAGTTTATCGTGATTGTGAAACCCCCCAAAAAGACATAGAAAACCATTTTTTATTGGAAACACTAGACAGTGATGTGAGACGTTAATTCACTCGGTCAATTCATAGTTGCATGTAGTCAATCTTAACTCCATTCAGATAGCAAATATGTGCAATTGTATGCGATATAGCCTCTTTCCTTTTACTGAAACATTGATACATCCCGTGGTGTATCACTTGCATGTCAGTCGCGTCTTTGCTGCATAAAATGTAAGTCTAGTATATACACATTGCATTCCCACAACGAGTTTGCCAGTTAAATAAATATCCCGCCACCTCACTTCAGAACCATTGACCTTCAGAACCAATGACCTTCCTCACATTAGTGTCTGTTTTCAGCCCACGAAAGGTTACAAAGCAGCAGCTGATATTTGTTTTTGTTTTCCTTAACTTATATGTTTCTCACCTAGTGTGAAATATTAGAAGAATATGATAATGTCGGCAATGTGAAATATTGGAGAAATCGAAAATAAATTTTCTGCAATGTGAAATGTTGGAGGAATCGAAACAAATTGCGAAATACTGTAAATTCACGTACTACCAATTCTCGTTATAATGAGAGTTATGAAAGTTTAATTTAGAAGAATGAAAATTGCATTTATTAACATAAATATTAGGAAATGTCTCACAAAGATCCATTCGAGTCACGAAAGAGTAATTATTACTGCTTATTTTCCTTTTGCAAAACATTACATTAGAGTCCTTCATTCTCTCTCTCTCTCTCTCAACGTTATCCATTCACCTGTCTGTCGCAAGTTTATCTTTTTCTTCAATAAATGTTTGACTGCTACCGGAAGTTTAGATCGACAGATTCGAAACAAATTAATTTCTTTGTTGCAAGCGTTAAAAATATGCCATCTGAAAGTGGATGAAGCCTGGATGTTAAACGTGTTATTGCAAACTCTGGGGTGGATGTTAAATGTGTTATTGCAAACTCTGTGGCGAACCTAAATACAAGTATAAAATCTCAGAGATGATCTGAAACTCTTGGCTGCAATCTATGAAATAGATGCAATACGTTTGGGTGGAATCTTTGAGACGTATCTTAAACTCGTGCCTGGAATATATGTGGTACATCTAAAACATTCGGTTGAAATCTCTGTAGAGGATCTAAAACACGGAATGGACTCTGTTTGTTGTTCTAAAACATTTGGATGGATTTTGTAAATGCCTTATTTCAACAATAACTTGAGATTTGCGTAGTTGATGTCGATTTAAAAAAAATTGTTCTCATTAAATGTATTTACGCATGTCAGGAGTATTGAACCTGTGATGGTCACTCTCATATCGAAAAATAATGACAGAATATGCCATTCTGGCAACCTATTGCGAAACAAATTAATTGAGCTTTTTGCCCTGCCCTGTATCACAATCACACATGATAGGATTTTCTAACATATTCAGCATAATTATGTGTGGAACAAAGTCCAGTTTCTCCTATGTTTTGATGTTATCGCTGATGTTGTATCCATATGTGCATCTCACTGGTAAACGACTTTTATCCTGGAGCTGTCTAAGTAAAATAGTCGTCGTGAAGACCATATTTTTTCATCCATGTCATGAAATATAATTATTTCCTCCAAATGTCTCATGAAAGCTGTAGGCAAACGTTTTAGCCGCTTCTTTCACAAATCATTCGACCTTAAATCCCATTAGCTAAGCAGAACACAATTAAAGAACGTACGTTCGTTTTCACTCAGATCAATTATACGTATTTTGGTATTTGATGAGAATAAGGTGAATGGTATATCACTAAGATATTTATTGTGTAGGCAAATTATCTAAAGGTCTTTGGTTTTCGACGACATATAAGTAAAAGTGTCCATAGTCTGTATCTTGTGAAATTGTTTTTTGACAAGTCTAGAATCATCAGAGAAGGAAAACTTCTTATAAAAGATGGCGATATATAAATACCATATTGTTGATCGCTATTTTCAATGCCCATAGTTCATGAAAGTCATATGATCCGGAAAAAAGTAACATTTTAAATTATGATCTTATTTTTTTAATCACATTGAATATTAAAATGTTTAGTGGAATGATAGAAAACTTAATTCACTAGTTTAAAAACTCATTATATGCATGTAATTGCACATAGATATTTCAGTTCGTATTTTTTTGTGTTCTTTTTCATGCAGCATCACAACAATTTAATTTATATGAGACACTGATTTTTTGTTAAACATGTAAAGTACACTTTACATGTTTATCGTTTTCGAATGAATTTGTACAGTACACTTTAGTAGTTTTGAAGGAGCTTGTACACTAAATTTTACATTTTTATCCTTTGATGATGGAGCTTTTGCGGTACACGTTACATGTCTACAAGCTTGATGGAGCTTGTACAGTAGACTTTACATGTCTATAAGTATGATGGAGCTTGTACAGTAGACTTTACATGTCTATAAGTTTGATGGAGCTTGTACAGTAGACTTTACATGTCTATAAGTTTGATGGAGCTTATATAGTAGACTTCACATGTCCATAAGTTTGAAGGAGTCTACACAGTACAGTTTACATGATGAGCATTCACATTGCTCGTATTTTGTGTATTACAACCTTAAACAAAACAGTGTGAAAAGATCAGCTGCTATTTAGATTAAATGACCATAACCCTGAGTGAGCAATTATTGCTTTAATTCTGCAAAAATATGTCGAAGGAAACATGGTCTAGTTCAGAAAGCCATATATGCTAATCGAGCTCAGCTTTCGTTTTTCTGTCTACAGAGAGGAGCTGTACAACTCATGAAGACTGCGAAGTTTGTTTAACTGCTAATTATATTCTGCATCTGTGGTTGTAAATTTTAATTTGAAGTTATCGTAGTTATTTTTGTGTTACTGTGGTTGTTTTTGTAAGGTGCTTATGCAGACATAAATAGACTGACGGTACATTCGAGACTGAGAGAAATCCCCGGGATATACCAATTTGTGAAAAGGTAATTTTACACCAGTGATATCCAAAGATCAGACACTGTTTAGTGCCAACATAAACATAGCTGGTAAATGCAATGATGAATGTGCCAGAAAGGCAATCGAAGAATATGTGGAACTGCGCCTTAAAATGTCTTTGACCTTGGTTAAACCACAAAGCTATAAGAACATCGGAAATGGGCATGCATTTACCATGGCTGTTGCCGCGAAACATATTAGGTATAACATGATTGTAAAATGAGTTGTTGAGCGATGCGAACTCTCGCACACGTCAAAACTGATCAGGTCAATGAAATATCGCACGTTTGTGTATCGCTACACCATGGTAGGTATGCCTCCATCTGATACCAAGAGATGGATATTCCCCGACGGATTTCCTATTTTCGCATACTTATACCATATATATATATTAAAATGGACTTTGGTGTTAATTCTTTGGGAATGTCTTACCATTGTCCTCGCAGAAAGGCTGTACTAGTTGGACATTAACATGGACTTTAAAATTATAACGCTCTTTCAATTCCCGGAAATTCATTTGGAACTGAAATTGTAAATGCATCAATGGACGATATCTGGTCAGAAGTATTTCACCTCCCGACTTACAATGCCCCTAATTACTACATATGGGGAAGCAAATTGTCTTCGATAGAGTTTAATATAGGTGGTTGGTCAAATTAATTATATATGATTGCGATTGTACTCTGGATAGACATAGCATGTTGTAAGCCAATCGTGTGTGTGATTTTATTATTTAGTGTAGCTTTGACTTATCGAAGCCATGTAATCCACTCAAGGGATCATTCTATACGACGTATTAACAGTTTAATACGTTTGCCATTGTCTGTGTAACCGTTCTGTAAGTGTATGGTTCAATCATTCTACAATGGTTTGATAATTATGCACGCCGACGTGTCCTCGACGAACAACACATTCTGTTTACTAAACAGTGCAGTAGAGGCTCCGAGAATTTTGGAGGAACCTGTAACAGCATCGCTTATGTTCGCAGTTAATCTGCATCAAGACGTTTGGGCTCATCTGCACTAAAGTCCTGATTTTCTTTTGCAAAAAAGCCATTAATACGCAGTTCCAGAAACACGAGAGATCTTCATGAGAAGATACATAATTGTTTTCAAAGACTTTCCTGCACTCGTAAAGATAAGGCCTCTGAAGCTTGTTGAAAAAACGCAGCTTGTGCGTTAATCGTGAGTCCTCTGTCGCCTCTAAGCTCTATTACAGTCTGTCAACTTTGCAATCCATAGATTTTCAGTTATTTTATATTTGACGGGTCGGTAGAGGTGTAAACAGATACGTGACGGGTGTGTTCCAGTCATGGAGGGGTTAAAGTTTCGTGCTGCTGACTTTGGACGCATTGGGTATCACATGAGTTTAAACAGTCCAACTTACTTACTCCTCTAGTCTGCCTATACTTTATCTGGCAGATACATTACAAATAGAACGAAACTAACTGGGACAGATGCAAACTTAAACGAAACTGCAGAATATCTGTAGCGAAAGAATACGCACTCATAGAAAGCTCGATAACTCGCCCACTAGGTTCGAAGCTCGAGATGGTTTTCATGAGGTCTGTGATGGAAGATATTCAAGAGCAGGTTAAAGAAGCAAATGCTTTGGGATTGTAAGTATAAGGATGACATTGTTACTCAAACACTTCGTTGTTTTGGGACACCACAAGCAAGCTGCCTTGGAAAATACGAACACTGTGGCAGATCATGCCATTATGGGTACTGTAGGACACACGCAAAATATACGTAATGGCCCGGAGGTACTACCATGCTTGAAAAGTACCATCGGAGCCAAATCACGTAATCAATTTTGGCCCTCGTGTGGATCAGTCCTTGAGTACTATTGATTACGTAGACAGAAATAAATATTCTTAACGCTGTGGCAACCAAATTATAAGCACAGTATGATCCTGAATCTTTATGACAGCAGCGTCATCATCGACACAATTGCAAGGGGCATTGCTAAGATTCTCCAATCGCTCGAAAAGTGCATCAACGTAGAATCGGGACGGACGCTCAAATATATATTGCCATATCGCCCGTTTTGTTTTCCCATTTACATATCAACACCATAAGTGTGCTACAAAGGTCAAATTTTAACGTGAAGAATTTGGACTATAGTTGTTTTGAGTGGGAATTATCGGCATTGTATCCGGATACAATGCCGATAATTCCCACTCAAAACAACTATAGGACTACATAGTCCTCATAATTACCGGCAACAGGAGGATAAAAAAAAAATCCACACTAAATAAAATTTGAAACGCTGTACCAGGTAACGCTTTTAATGTTTTCACGTGCGACGAATGATTATTTCAATTGTCACTATCATTCATTGTTCGTCACAAATTAATTTTGATTTATTTGTTGATGCTGAGTGAATTAAACAAGAATCTGAGTCGGATTCGCAATAAACATGGATCAATGATCTAAATCGGCCTCTTAACCGTCATAGCAGAAACAAAATTAAAACGTATGCATGTCTTTACTGATCAAGAGCGCCTCATCAGTTATGACTTGTACTGCGGCGGTATAAGTCAAAAACTAAAAATAACAATCGTGGCAAAGCCTAGGAAAAAAAAAACACCCTTAAATTTGATGCAGTGCAACGCAATATAAAGGCACCCTACATCATTTGTTCAGATTTTAAGAGTTTGAATGTGCCGTTGGATTTAGGCACTAGGGCTGAACAGAGAGTTCAAGTCGCAGAACAATTTTCTTGCGGATATTTTATGTTTTGCTTCCATGTTATGGCCGATAGTTTTTATTGTGCTGAGAACGTGAGCAATTCAGGCACAGTGGGGTATTCCGCAGATTTATTGAATTCACAGCGAAATTGATTCGACAACAGCTAGATTCGCCAGCATGAGTGGCAATAAGGGAGGGTAACATTTGTGAATCTGCTGCAGGCACTTACTGCTTGCTGGTATTGTGAAGAAAAAATTTACTTCTGTCGAATTCACTATCTGAACTGATTCTTTAGGCTATATGCTTTTTTATAATGAGAGCCACCCAAGTCAATTTTGGTTTTCGTGCCTCCTTGGATGATCAATTTTGCGATTCTTTCTTCCAGTGTTTGTTTAATCGCGTTCAAGTCATAAACGTGAACCAAGTAGGCAAGTGGAGGCCCACAGGTACCCTTTGATTCGTGGTATGCAAGGTCATGTCTGTAAAACTCCGCATTGATTGTTGCTTCACCATTGTCTTATATTAACTTGGGCCATACAAACATAAACTTCTTTGCTCCAAATCAGGCATACGTTCGCATACAACTCAAGTTGGATTTAAGGAGCCTTTGTATCATGACACCGTACACAGTTTAAAGATATGATTGCATTATAGCAACAGACAATTATTCAATGGTGTAGTGCAACATGAAATTCGCAGACTACGTTTCAGTCATCGATATCTCTACAAAAGCCACACTTAGATCGTCAACTCATTGTAACAAAAACGTCTTTCTGAAAGCAGTTTGTGCATTAAACACTGGCCCTGCTGGATCCGATAAACAAATATGTTGTAGTCTATGATTTTATGATGGTCATCCAGTGATCGGTTGTATGTGATTGCACCATCGGTCGATGTTCAACCGTATAATACTGTGCTCAATGATTTCAACAAAGTTTTGAGAAGAGGTAACAATGCCACAATTTCAACAAAGTTTTGAGAAGAGGTAACAATGCCACAATCGATTTCTTTTCCACTATCGGCGATCGCCCTACCATTGACAATTATGGATGTAAGCAAACACAATTTGGTTGTGTACGCCGATGTGTTGCTCGTGAAACAGGTTTATCATGCGTAAATATTTTCACGAGGCTGATAAAGAAAACATTCGGACGTGATTTATTTGTCTCATCAGATGATAATTCGTCGCATGGACGAGCATGGCCTTGGAAATATCCATTGGACATAATACGCTGAATCAACTGCGTGAATTGTGTGCGCGGATTACTTTAACCCTTTTGATTGGGAACATCCATTTTACATGGTTCGCATTTAACCATTCGTGGGATCAACTACGTGACTAGTGTACTAGTTTTCTCACGAACAATTTGACTTGTGAGCCACGTAATTCGCGTGGTTTAAACGTGCTCTTTTAACAAATCATCTTTCAAATTTAAAAAAAATGTCCGGCCACGATACCATATAATCGTACGGAAGACGTCAAAAAAGGCGCAAAGCAATATATATGGAGAAGAAGGCCACAGCACAATCAAAAGAGCATTACAGTTTCCACAGACTGCACCAGAATTCTCACATCGGGGTTTAAGCAAACATCTCATTAATCCAAAAAGGAAAATTGTTGAATGCGCCGAAGACATTAAAGAGACTAGCAAAGCAACAGTGCAATAAATGGCAGTTCTTTCGGGAACAGACCAAGCCCATCTTCTAGGTCGTATTATAGCCAAGCACAAGAAGGATATTAAGAAAGATACAAGAGAAACTCCAGAAAAGATAGTTCGTTTGCCACAGGTGGTTGAGGAAGTCAATGAAGACGATGAGGAACATGGAGAGGTCTAGAATATATTCGCCGAAGGAAACCAGGCACTTAGGTATTACGGAAAAAAGGCTCCTGGCAAAATACCAGATGTGCCACCGAGTAGGAGTCTGAGATGAAAACAATGAATCAATGCTTTAACGACGTAACTAACTCGTCAGGGAATGTTTGAAAATCCAATGCTTGTCGCTCTTGACAGATCTACCAACTGTAATGGGAATCTGACTGTAAAACAGAAAAAGGTGAAGAATTATCAATATATTCTTTTAAAAATTGCAACTACAACCGTAACAAATGCCAATGCAAAGTTCAGAGCTTCGTGCCGCTTACTTGACTAATTCCGGAACATACATAGGAAAAACTGGAACAATTATAAACACCTGCTCAAGCACCTGAGAAATTTAGCGTGTCGCTGCTGAAACAATATGTCCCTCAATTTAGATCAAAGAAATAAAGAGACGAGTGGATAACTATGTGGAAAGTCTACACATCTTGGTCAGCAACCTTAAAATGGAGACAGTCGCAACGTATCTCCAAAGAGACACGATTTACTAGCCCAATCTGCATAAATAAAAGCTATGCTTGAACAACCTGCAGATAGACGTCCTAAGCTCATACCGGAAGAAATGGGACTGATGCGCTGCACATTCGTACAACGCACACTCAATTTGACAAAACAATTTGAAGAATATTGGACAAAGCAAGAACATAAAATATATTACCCTTGGGTTATTGCACGCCGATTATTGATCGATGATAACGAAGTTGCGAATTCACTGTCAATACCTGTGGGATCAGTTTGTGCGGTCAGCAATGCCCTAGAAATCATCGAGAGCCACTGATCTAGCTATGATGTTTCTGAAGTTTACAACTTATCACGCTGTCAGTAGAGCAAATATAATCAGCCAGTCTCGAAATCCTGATGCCGATTCTGATGCAGCTGTATAATTTGTATCGTTTCCTAATCCTGAGTTTGATCTTGAATTTGCACAGCGTCGAGCATATTCTTATGGAGACTCATTTTGGTTTTCAAGTGGTTGACATTACCTTCATGCAACATATTTGTTTTGCAGATATGCTTGCAAGGTGATTTCAGCCCAAAACTCGTTCACCTTGATTCGTAAAAGCACCTCCAACGGTGCCATTTGGCGCGATGTATTTAAGCCTGCCATCAGGTAAAGTTGTGTTGGGTGCACTGACGTTGTGAATGCACGTGTTATTGCTTTCATTGGGCACATAGTACCGCTCGTATTCCGCTTGGGAACCACATCAACAATATTGTTTTTCGCATATATCACAGACGCACACCTACCATTAGTATTACTGGGTAGTTTACCTGGCAGATACATACCCAACCGTCTTATTGCACTAAAACACTTCTCATTGTCGGTTAGCATTCAGCGCGAGATAGTGTCCGGGCAAATAATAAAATGGTACTCGACAACTTAAAAACCGCTGAGCACTCCTTGCGGTTAAACAACGAAGAACATCGGCATAAATTCTGCTTCATCAATCAGTTGCCAACCAAAACTCCCTTGCAGGTCAAAATATGTGGTCGTTCATGGACATCGAAATATGCCAAACGATTTCCCTGAATTAAATGTGTACCTCTTAGCAGATTTATTGCTTTTCACTGGAACATTTGGAGTTGTTCAGACAGTCCAACGTGCTATGTCGCTTCTTGAGAAGACGCTATTGATGAAGGATCCTGGTGAGGGAGACCAAATAACCTAGGTAAAATTCATAATTGAACCTTTAACGAATTTTAATAGTCATGTCCTACAGCAAAGTGAAGGCCGCCATTACTGGAAATCAATTTAAGAAAAGAAACTCACAATAAAAGAAATTGTGGTGTCCACTAAGATTAATTAAACTTAAAATTTTACTAGTCAGAGGTGGCGCAAATAGCGAAATTAGGAATATTTCCATTCCTTAAAGCGATTCCAGCATTGATGCCAGCGGTGGCCTCACAGGTTGCAAAAGCTTCTACGTTGGGAGCTGTCGGACCAGCATCACCATTAGTAGACTGATAAGTAAGTAAGACGCCTTCGATTACGACGTATTAGTCGTCGAGTATCCTCAGGCATAAGTCATCGATTACCCGGTCGATGAAGATCGCGCGCTTGCCAACCAAACTTGATTTATGCGCAATAGCTATATCGCTGAAACATCTTCCTGTCTTTTTGTGCAAGGTGAACTTGCAACGATGACACTACACAAAGGCAAATTAGGCATCGTCAATCTGGAACCATCCACTGGTCCTGGTACTCACTAGGTCGCATACATGGCAAGACCTCAACATAGTTTGCAGTTTGATTCGTATGGACTTGCACCTCCATTCGAAGTTGTAAATTATATAACTTGGGGTAATGGTTAGGCAGTGACAACATATTTGTCTACTGCTGGTTCATTCGATAATGCCTGTACAAACACAACTGCATGGTCCTGTATGCATTCATCTTGACGTTCAAGCGTTGAGTACACAGGAACTTTCACCTATCCCGAAAGCTCCTATTGTTTCACATTACAGTATGCGTTATGGTATGAATTAACTAGATATATCAACATTTACGAGCCATATCCTGCTCGGCGACATGGTGCTTATCTGGATCTGAGCCAATTTCTGAATAATTTATCCTCGTTTACCTGCCGCGTTGTATTTATTTTCGATCCATGGTAGATTTCGATTTTTCGTAACCCAGCTAGCAAACTGAAAAAAGTCAAAAATCTTACACATGCAAGATATTATTGTTAAGTTGAATGCTAACTTTGAGGTAACGATTCTCCCTAAAGTCACTAACAGCGGTAGCATTAAAGACTGCTGCGTGCTGGTTGGGTTGTAGTTATCAAAAAATATTTCGATAATACCAATGCTGCAACAAGACACAACGTGCAACATTATGAACCATAGGTTTTGTATTTATCCAAGTATATCATGGATTAGGTGATCTTCGGCATGCGACATGAACATATTATTACAGTAAAGGAACCTAAGATAAATCTGCTGAAAAAGATATTCACGACCATTTGTTGTATGTACTGTCTCCTGGAATAATTTTCTTATGACCCACCAGTGATTGATCCTTACATGAAACTCCTTCCTTTGTTTAATGTATTACATGATCAGAAGATTATCGCCAGAATAAAATTGGCAAGGACCAGTAAGCGAATTCTGGTGCTAATTCGGCATATTATCGGACTGTGCATGGCGTACCTTAAAATACTGTTAAAGTCTTCATTGAATGAAGCAACTTAAAACAATGCTTTCGTTTATCCATATTTGTGAAGAAAACGTATCAGCTTCTTAGTACGCATCTATTAGAATCGGATCTAAAATATTTCCATCAATAATGGACTGCATTCTTTCCTCTGACCTACCTACTAGATTAATTAGGTTGATGTTTTCGTGCAAGAAAAGCATAATTATGTAAACCGTCTAGTACTTGAAATGAAACCTCAAAGTTAATACATTCGTAATGACATTCTACTAGTAATACAACTACAAAATGTTTGTTGGAACATGACTACTTAGTCATTGATTTTGATACCATATATGGTAACAGAAGGGTGGGGAGACTGAAAATTGGCAACCTCAATATATGAAAATATAATCTGTTCAATATCATATTTGAGCAACCTATAGAAAGTTGTTATGGAACCTGTCCCATTGTAATATAAAAGCAATCAACTTTCATCAGTGTTCACTGCGTAAAAAAACACTTTGAAACAATGATCAAGGTCGTAAAGACAATATACTGACCGCTCCGGTTGCCTAGTGGTTAGAGCGTCCGCCTCGGATGCGTTTGTCGTGGGTTAGATCCTCGGCCGAGTCATAACAAAGACATATAAAAATGGTACTCACTGCTGTCTCACTTGGCGCTCAGCATTAAGATGTTAGTGTTAGGAGTGGTCGGCGTGTTATCAGGATAATGTGACTGGGTGGGGCATCATGCTACAAGTCTGTGGCATATTGCCCCAGTGATAGACATCACTATAAACTGTCACACTGCAGACATCGTAGCGATATGTCATAAAAATTGTTAAAGCTACGTTAACATTACAAATCACACACACATACACACACGCACACACACACACACACACATACACACACACACACACGCAATATACTGCTTGAAGCATTGCCGGGTTTCAGTCAAAATACGATATTTATGTTTCACACGCCAGAAAACTCAAGAAAATAACTAATTCCAGGATTTGATAGATAGATAGAAAGATCCCTGAGTTTTATAGGATATCTTATCACTAGTATTTCTGAACTTAACACATAGATAAATCATTTGAGATTCACGGTGCATTTTATTATTTGTATTTCTAACATGACTATCAATGAATAAACTGCTGAACGTCGTCAAATTAGCTCTGTTAAGCTTCGATTTGAGAGTCCTTTGTTAAGCATCAGAGATCAGCATAAATGCATGAAATATCGGTTTATGTTATAGCTATGAAATGAGACTGTTGGGAAATTGAAGTGGCCCTGCTTCACTGTGTTAGTCGCAGTTGTAGGTAAAACCTACGTTATATACAAGTATTGCTGAAACAGCAATCATACAACAAGAGAGTGCTTCTTCTTAAATTGATCATTATCATTCCGCTACATAAATCGTAAATTACTTAACTTTCTATAACAATTCATAATACGTGATATAAGTTCTTACACTTTTCTATGCCAACAGACGCATTCTAGTTTAAAGTTAATTATTTAATAATAAGAGATCATACACAGATCCAAGTATTACCACAAGCCTGTAATTTTCCCAATATTATGTACAATTACTGTTGACAAGCATAGATTGATATCCCTTTCAAATGTTACACACGTCATTTGCAATCTCAAAACAAGAAGTTGGGTGTAAAACATAAAACACTATGGAAGAAACCTGACTATAAACTTCATTATAGACGGATAAAGGACTCATAATAATTGAATTGGATACTTCTCTCAACGGATCGGTAAATATTAAACGCTTACATACCGCAGTTCATATACGACAAAGGGAGATTTGGCAGCTAGATTTAAATAAGATGCAGCTTAGACGGCACCCTCGTGTAACATTTTGATAAGAACTTTGCCAACATCGGACCGACCCAGGTCAAAAGCTCTTTTTTCGGCATCTATAATATCTGTTGCAATATGTGCCATTGTGTCAGTCATATACATATCATTGTTAAGGGCTGAATCATTACTCATCAAAGAAAAGTCACTAAAGTGTTAATCAGAAAAAGGAAACTAAAGTGTTGAGAATGTCAGCCAGTTAATTACAATATCTGATAATTGATATATAATATATTGATGACATTTGCTTCATTCATCAAAATCTGATCCATATATATTATCTTGAGTTGACGATTATAATAACATGATCACCAGAGACAATAGTCATATTAGTCTATATTCCACGCTTTCTATACATCAGATCAGAATTATGCCCTACAAAATAGTTACAAACTCACTCAGTCAAGAAGGTACATCCCATAATAAATCGTCATGTACCTTTCTCATTATGAAACTCATACCAGATCATCATGACAGTGGACCATGTTGAAATTTGATCAAAATTGGATAAAAATCGAGGTTTCAAAAATAGTGAGCTTTTGGGTAGATCATCTGAAGTCATCAATACTTTTGCCATTTCATTGGCAAATCCAACACGTACCATATGTTTATTGATTGCCTATAGCTTATATTTTTACCAATACCTGTCCTAAAAGCAATCACATTTGTAAATATGCTTCCGATTGCAGAGTATATGACTGACTTTATCTAACAAACCTAACAAGTTGATTGCAATTGTGCCAGTGCAATCGCAAGTGCCTGACCATTATGCGCTTCAGCTGTAGTTGGAAAACCAACATAAAATTCCAGCTACGTTGACGTCAATAACATTATTGAGGAAGTCGGCGGCGTTGTGTCAGCAATGATCAGTTCCAGTCGTGTAGTTATTTATGTGTTCATTATTATATATACAGTGAATTCTAAATTTGGCGTTGACAATGATGGTAAAGTTATTGCTTGCACTGGTATGTTTGCGTTCTTTTGATACAGATAATAAATATCCCTAATTGCAGCGAATTTATTTTCGGATTACAACGTCATTTACCCTGCTGACAGGATCGTTGATATATCTATACACGCATATGTCACCGCTGCGTTATTTCTGTGTGCTCCTGCATTTTTTTACCGTAATATGTAGATATATGTTTCACCTTAATGTTAAAGATATCAGCAACGCCGTCAAAAATAGCGACACCCGATTCCAACGATAGGCGAAATCACGTGCGTCGCTGATAACGAGCAGATTAATGTCGCTGTTTTAGCGACCAGCAATAAGACCGCATATACAATATTGTCTATGACGATGATTCATCTGAGATATCTTTTTTGTTTTGTCATGTGCTCAACTATGATTTCCTCCAGCTATGCCTTCCACACACATGCTTTATTGAACCAAAGGGACTGTGTGAGATTCGATATGTCATTTACTACTTCACTAAAACAGATGTTTAATCGACGAATTCCACAAACCACCAATACATCTCTGTGGATAGGGTTTTGTCTCCTGGATCCAATCTATCGATGGAACGACCCCGTGGATATGTTGTGATGGATGCTGTGTATACCGTGTTAATGAAAGAAGTTGTATAGACAATACCAGGGGTAATCTGTTTCATGTTTTGGTCTCTGCCATTGAGTCGTGTGCGAATTTCGCAGAGGTTAACGTTAACAATATTTGGGTCTCCAAAGAATCTATTGTTGATTCCATTTATTTTTCTACGAAATCCGTCAAACTTGGTCATGTGATTATTAAATTCAGCTCTGAATATTACCCATCCATCAACATCGTCCAATTGTAGTTCTCTCAATTTAGCAATTCTATTTTCGCTCATGTTGAATTAACCAGTCATTGCATCGGCGGCCTTAGATCTCTCCTATGGTACCTCCGATTGATACTCTTGAGACTTAGATTTTTCTGCCATCTATAGACATCATCGATATTATTATTGGTTGTAACTTAGACTTGCAGAATAACATCGACTTATTTTACATTGTGTGTCTTCCACCCATGCTGATCTTGAGAACAACAACCTGATTTGCATCAACCCCCTGCGAGAGGCAAAATATCAGGAAGTTTATCTCTTGTTGCGTACCCCGACAGATCAATGTCATCTTGGGCCTTGCCCTTAGTATCTCTTCCTTTATATATCTACAACTATCAACCATTAACCTGTTTAAACCGACGGGCTGTATATTCGTGCACTACTTTCTGATGTGGAGCTGATGACTTTGAAACGGCGTTAAGTACATCGAGTACTTCTGGACCACATGTAGGTGGATCCGTTAATATATGTGTTGGTAATGTTAAATACCATAGAGGTATGTCACGGGCTAGCCATTGTATTTTAAAACTTCTTTCAGTGGCGCCAATCAATACGAATCGATATAAACAACACCGCGTGTATCAACCGCGTATGCACCCTAAGAGTACCAGCACCAGAACGGCCATCTAGAGTAATGATACCAGTTTCAACACGATTTTCCTTTTCTGGTAACTGATCACGCTTCAAAACAACTCCGGAGTATTTTATATTTGATCGCTGCTCAACATCAAGTAAATACAAAATGGATATGGGGAGATTTATGGAAGTGTCTCCGGCATTCGCAGACCTTGATCGTACTACATTCGTGGTAATCTTAGATCCCGTCCGTTTCTTAGGTATTTATTCAGTGTCCTGTTGCCTAATTCAATGATATGCAGATCCAACGGCAACAACCGCAGCTGATTTGTTATGAGCTGAAGTTGAAACGGCAACCAAGGCTGGTGTATCCGCTATAGGCGGTTGTATAACTACAGTCGCTGATAGCATTCACAGAAAGATCAAATCACACGCCAGTTTTGATTTCATGGCCTCATTATAGTGTTTGTGCTGACACTCAGTAGGGATAATTTATCTGGGCCTTGCAACGCCTCTGATATCAGAGATAGTTTTGCACCAGAGTTCTTTGGTTGCAGCTTTTTAACATGACAAGGTATCAGATTAACGATGACGTGATGATAGGACATTATAATATCATGAATGAACTAATTAAATGTTTGAAAATATGACATGTTTGGAAAATACTTACACGTTTGGAAAAGATTTACTAGCTTTGTATGGGCTCATGAAAGGCTCTCATTCCTCAGTCAACATCTTCAAGCTACATTATTTTGTCTGGCAATGTAACATCACTTACACTGTAACCACCAGCTGGCGCAGGACCAACAATAGCAAATTGTAACAGGAGGTACTGCCTATTGTCAAAATAGTCAGTAGTGTACTACTCATACATTAAATGGTCGATAATTGTCAAAGTTATCGAGGCATGCATCCATTTCTCTACCATCAGTTATAGTATACATGGCACTGTTAAGCAACGCCATAATACCGTTGTTAACGAAACAACATTGTTCATTTGCAGCGTATGTGTTATTATCATTTTTCACAAATTTTCCATGAACTTCAAAACACATTCCACAGCGGGAAAAATATATATCAATGTATCTTGGACTTGTAGTTCGCTTTGTCCACGATGGTCTGGTCTCGTTCTCGTCTTTCATATGAATAATGGTGATAATCACGCATTGACTCGTCTTTGAGTATACGTGCATCCATGTTCAATGCGCGATCAGATACACGCCTGAACATGGTAATATATTCGTTGTTCTCTACACCGATCAATAAGTGCTGCATCAGCAACGACGTCGAGCCAGGCCACTACCCTCTTTTATGTTTGTGGTTATCATTTGTGCATCTCTAATAAAGCTTGTATTGTCAGAGATGACCCACCAGGTAATTCTTTCAACCACTTATTTGCGGCTTGATGTATTATTTTACTGATACTGTCTGGTATCACTTCGTTGCTGGTAAGTTTTATTGAAATGCTTGCACTGGAATGGATCGTAATCTGCTGTGGTTTTCGTCGTACTAATCACCGTGAGTCTGTGTTTGGTCGCTGATAATGCTATACCAGCAAAACCACCAGCCGTGTCAGTACCCTTCGATGCTTTTCATCAATGTTTTTGCAATCGGAATAGCTGTTGCGGCTATCATAAAAAATAAATCTTTAATGACACCGCTGAGTCCAAACCAACAATCGCTGTTGTAACCGTTGGTAATTTCATCGATCAACTACCGACAAACGCTATTGTCCATGATTCCACCGGGAAATAAACATTGACAAATAGTAGCTGCTTCATTGATGATTTCGTTCGAATTGTTGCCGGCTCGTCTTTCACCAACCATATGTTCTAGTCTATCAAAATCTGCAATAATGTTATTGGGATAAAGTTTATCTTGAATCAACGGGAAGGTTTGTGTTCTACTAAATCGATCACAAGTGGTAGAAACATTTCCGGCTGCTCCTCAAGGTGAATTTTCGTGCGGTCGTGGATCAGAAAGCGCTGCTGGAGTTTCTCTGACTCAGCTTTTCCCTTTTCCTTTTTTCCAGATCTCGATTTAACGCATAATTGTTTTCCTTTCTTCTTTCTCTTTTTCAAGTTGACGCTTCAATTTTTCTTGTTTTGGTTCTTTTTCCAATTCAGATTGCGCAGTAAATTTATATACTGTATGTGTAAGATTTATATACCATTTTAGTCCTTTCTGAATTGCGAAATATTAGTAGCAGCATGATATACATCTTTGACCGAATCGGAGGATTTTTGACTGTAAACATGTCTGGGTTTTATATACTTATCACTGCTACACTCTCCAACGCAGCAATTTCAAATACTTGGCTGTATCCCTGATAGCGGCAATACCTTCCGCGGTAAATTTATCTAATATGTTGGTTCTATCTCTTCCTGGTGGTGGTGGTGGTAGTTGAACTTCAGTGGTGGGTAAACGGTTTGAGGGGTTGAAGACGGTCATCAATATCATCTGGTAATGTCTCAAGAATAGTTTGTGTTGCGTCTGTTGCTGTAACATTTGTTTCGTGTTGGTTCGATAATTGGTTTAAATAACTGGTCTCTACCCTGTTTAAATTACACATGAGCTTCCTGGCGTTGTTGCAGCTGATGTATGACAAAATCATGTGCTAAAATATATTTCCTAATTACATTAAACCTTTGTCTGTTTAATTTGGCTGTAATAAATTCCATAGCAAGCGCAGAATCACTCATTATTATTACAACAAAAATATATTCATAATAGAGTCAGTGTCCGTGAAGTTAAGAGGTACCGACAAACTATCTATCGACCTGTGCAGACTTACCTTATGTTTTTTTCCCAGTAGCGCGCGACTGACATATTGTCAGTGTTTAAGAACAGTTATTAAATAATGCAGAATGGTGCCTGCAATGGATCGATAAAAGATGAAATATCGTTAAATGGTTAATTGCAAATTTATAAAACTTAATCGAGTTGCTCTTGCCTTGGCCTCTTCCGAACCCCCAAAAGGGTGTTCATTTTATAACACCCAGGTTCATATGAGGGGGCGCTTGAATACATTAATGAACCAAAACAGCCCTTTGAATCTCTTAAATTAGTTTCGCACTTCGCTATTCCTTAAGGGGTGTGTTCACACATAATTAGACAAAAAGAGCAACGAGAAAGGAACTATACAAAACTATGAAAATTCTCCAAGAACGTTATTCATCGTATAATCAACATCTATCAACCTGGTCTCAGTCATTTTCTTTTTGAACAGATTAAGAAATCAGCATTACCACAGGTAAATTTAACAATCTTACAAGCCTCGGATTGCCTTTTACATAACTGATCAGTCAACGCTGCTTTCCTGAACGTAACATTTTTGTCAAGTCATATTACGAAAACATGATCTATTTTGTGTGTTTGTTCGTGGAGGTGGGACAAACCAACAAGTCGCCTCCCTTTTGCTTCTAGGAAACTTACGTTTGCATATGACACATTAAAACTGATCCATAGAGTGTGACAATGCAAATGGATATAATAATGCCAATCATGCAGCTCTGAGAATTTTCTCAGATGTACAAATAGTGTCTGACTTTCCATTCACTGGCTTGTATATCACTTGTTGTTAAATTACGTAACTTGACTTTACGTAAATACTGCTAAATATAAGTAGAAACAAAAACAAACAGCTGATTGATATCAAGGCATCGTTACTGCCAAATGGAGGATTAAATTGTAATAGCGATATACAATTTTCTAATTCAATGCTATGAATATTAATTGCACATATTTACAGGTGAGACAATTTACCTACATACAAAATATGTCAAAAGATATGAACATATATGCCTAAGCAGGAGGTTGATTTTTTGAAGAAAGAGTAACCTTTTTCCAATGCATATATACTTGTTAATTTTGGCAGCAAAGATTTCTTCTCCATACATAGCACCTCGTCAATAGGTGAACGTTATATCATTATACTACTATTAAATCATTGCATATATACTGATCATCCATGATGAAAACAGGCCGAAAACACAACCACACAGTCTAGCAATCGCTCGCCATACACCCTATCCCCCACAACTCACAAATAATGGCTGCTGAAGAACACAAACACACACACAAATAACATACATGCATATATACATACATACATACATACATACATACATACATACATACATACATACATACATACATACATACATACATACATACTTACATACATACATACATACATACACATTCACACATACATACATACATACATACATACATACATACATACATACATAAATACATACATACAATCATACATTCGTACATACATACATGTTAAAACCTATAACAGCAAGACAAACACATACATAAATACACTAGTACGTTAGGGTTATTGTGTTACTAAATGCAGAACACTGATTTAAACAAAGTTTATAGTTTATAATGGACTATCATATATATTATTCCTCACTGAGCTCTTGTGTACGATATTTTTGGACTCGAGTAACCATTAATATGTAGTTTTCTTTTTACTTTCATATTATAGCATACAATGAATAGAAATATGACTTTACGTTAAGACATGATCATAATTGTTTCATTAAAAGGCTTCATAATTCAGGGTTAACTTGCTTTAGGACAAGGCAGAAGTCTAAATGAGTATATCTCTCTCATATTTGTCTCTCTCTCCAGCATGATTTCATTTCTCCTTTACGTAATTTTGGAAGAATTTATCTTTATAAACTTGTGTCCATTCAATTTTTTTCCGTACTTTACTTTTAAATGGTACCGTGTGTTCCATTAATAAACTAAAAGCCAGGCACAAACACAATTTGTGGGCGACTCATCCAATCATTCTTTTCTAAAGAAACGACCTATGATGACAAGCCAACAAATCTATGAAGTTCTTTGTTACACATACTCCATTCTAACAGCACTTTTTCATTATCCAACTGAGAATGTGTTATATATAATACCACCGTTTATGTGGATAAATCAGGCTTTGCTATTGATAGATTTAAACTTCCTATTTCATTATCCGACTGAGAATGTGTCATATATAATACCACCGTTTATGTGGATAAATCAGGCTTGTATCTATTGATAGATTTAAACTTCCTAATATCTGAAGATTGGTGGAGTTTGATAATGCGTATTGAGTTGTCTAGTTGTATTATTAGCTTCACTGACCTGATCCAAAGCAGTGATATTAACAAATCGTCTTTTTGGTACTGTGTTGAAAGGTAATTTAGTCTTTTCCAAAGGTTGTTTCTACTGGTACGATAATTGATCTTCTCTGTTGACATGTCAGGTAAGTCTGAAACATTTTTATATGCAAAGACAAATACATTACTAACACAACCTGGCAAATTGAGGGGTTGGAACGCATGACTGATTATTAACTGCGAAAGAAAATGTGGTGTTTGAATGGTTATATCTTCTAAACATTTCGTAAGATAAATATCGCAAAACGTGTCATCTATCCACTTCACGAAAGTCACACATACAGATACAAATTATATCTATCTATCTATCTATCTATCGATCGATCGATTCATCCATCCATCTATCTATCTATCTATCTATCTATCTATCTATCTATCTATCTATCTATCTATCTATCTATGTGTGTATGTGTGTTTGTGTTTGTGTGTGTGCGCGTGTGTGTGTGTGTGTATGTGTACTAGCTAACACAGTTTTTAACTATGTTATGTTTAACTGCCGAAATTTACATTCATTATGTTATAACAGCATAATAGCTTAGTTAGGCAACTGGAAAATACATTTTCTCTAAATCATGCCGATCAGTCGATGAACTGTGTGTGTATGTATATATATATATATATATATATATATATATATATATATATATATATATATATAATTAGACAATGGGAGACTACTTCCAGAAAAGGTAGGGGTTAACAGGTTGTCATGTATCGTGCTAACAGTTATGTGCTAAGAGATCTATTATCTTGCATAAGGTCAGTTGTACACAAATTCAAGTAACAATTAAAAGCCATTTTGTTATCTTCTACATTTAATTTAGTTAATGTTTCGATGAAATTATATTTTTTTATTTTTAAATCAGGTTACATGACCATTACTTTATTTTGCAACAAAAGAAGATACAATTATTTTAGACCGCCAGAAATTATCATGACACAATTAGATGGATACAAGTTGTTCCTGAGATGTGTTATTGTGTCGGATACAACTTGTCTCTATTACATTTATTCTGTCATTAGGATGTTACACTTCTTCTACATTTTCTTTGAGATGTGTTATTGTGTCGGATACAACTTGTCTCTATTACATGTATTCTGTCATTATGATGTTACACTTCTTCTACATTTTCTTTGGACCTAATACATTCAATGTAGTTGTCGCTTTATCACAAAATTGGCTATGTCCCTCCAAGATATTAGGATGGCCTTTGGTTCGATGTACATGACATTTCTCTGAGTTTATACGTACTGTGTGTCCATTCGTACTCCACTTACCTTCCTCAATGATGTACAATATGGGATTATATTGTCTTTCAATTAGAGTGTCACGAGTGGGTGGACAAAACGTGCCTCCCACATTGACTCTGTCCCTAAGATTTCACGCTATGTTGGATTGAATTGGTATCTCATACTGACTCTGCCCTACGATATCACACATTGATTTATAAAATTCGACTCCACTTGACACTGTCCCTTACATGTCAAACTTCTTTAGATGAATTTCATAACTCATGCTGTCTCTGTTCCTAAGATTTCGCACTTGGTTAGACAAAATTTAATCTCCCACATTGCCTCTGTCCATAACATCATTGTTCGATTGATACAAGTAATAAATAAGATATAGATGTTTGATACTCCACAACATACAATTTGCCGTTATTCAATACCGATTACATTACGATCTTTGATATGTATGGTCTAATATATAAAAGACTATATGTACCACATGTCTTAATTGTTGAAATTCTGTCATGAATATTTAAATGCATAAAATTTTAGCGAATGTGACAGTTTTTAATAGTCGGCTTTTCTGAATCCATTCTCTAGTCGGTGTCATGCAAACAAGCATATGTGTTTATGGTCAATACAATAAGTGGCAATAGACTGTCAACCAAGCATTTAGATGTATAGCTAATTTAATAAGTGGCGGTAGACAGTCAACGAAAATGTTATATTGATAGATATCATAAGAAGTGTCTACTGACTGTCAACCAAACAGTTATCTTCATGCCTAGTATAGCAAATAGCGCTAGACAGTCCACCGAAAAGTTCCTGGCTAATATACTAAGTGGCAGTAGGGTGTCAAACAAGGTTTTATTCATGGCTAGAATAATAAGTGGCGATAGACGGCGACCAAAGAAACCCATGGACATGTATAGTGTAAGCAGAAGAAGAAGAGGCCTAGTAGAGTGTAATTTTACTTACAAAAAAATAAAAAAAAAAAAATAAAAACGATAAAGGTATCGATAATGATTAATTTGTTTCTTCTTGAAGATGGTTTTTATGGTGATGTTGTTGATGAAGGTAATGTCGATTGATGCTTCTCTTAAAAAAGTATTAATGCTGTATTTTTCCACAAAATAATTACAGGTCAGTTCAGTTCCACTACAATTTTGTTGGTATATGTCTACGTGATCCTGCTGAATTTGTTTCGTAAATCGTACACGAGTATCTATGCAGGCACATCCTCATTGGCTACACATTACCTGCACATATTTCCTTTTGTGTAAAAGTCAACTCATCAGTGTTTACGCCCGCATTTAGAATTATGACTTTATTTATTTCAAGTTCATTTCTTCTTTAACATCTGATATGTAATTCAATATTTGCTGGTTTCATACTCACGAAGGCAAGCAGGTACTGCTGTCTTGGTGTGGCATTTGAAATTGCATTTAGCTCACATTCCTCGGCAGGAATTAGACAAAAACGCACATGACGTGCAGTTTAAAATCTGGCATAACAATTTGTTCTGAATGCTTGTACAATGGCCTTGGTGAGGGCGTTTTGTGGTCTCTTGCATCAGAAGCAAAGGGACAATGCAGAGGGCACGACCGATCTTGTGAGGATTGTTTAACAAATTCAACACGATGCTTTGCGGAATAATGTCCAGTTTTTTTATGGGTTTGATGTCATCGCTGGAGTTCTTTCCATATTTGTATTTCACTGCTATAAGACGTCTGTCTTGAAACTGTCTGAGCAAAATAGTCGTCACAGAGGCCTTATGTGTGTCTTCCGTGTCCCTATGTCGAAATATTTCTTCCAAATATCCCACGAAAACTGCAGGCAAACATTTTAGCAGATTCTTTCCAAAATCAATTAACTTTAAATCCCACGAGTTAAGTAAAATCAGTTAGACGTATTTTGGTAGTTGATGAGAATAAGGTGAGTGGTACATCACTAAGGTGGTTATTATGTAGGAAAAGTATCTCAAGATCGTTGTTCTTTGATAACATACATGAAACAATTGTCCATAGTCTGCATTTTGTGCAATTGATTCTTGGAGAAGTCTAGTATCTTCAGAGAAGGAAAACTTCTTATAAAAGATGGTGATATATATTCTATATTGTTGGTTCTTTTTACGGAGAGCCCTTGAAACATTTTCTCCAGGAACAACTCTACGTCGAGAAGCTTTGATTCCAATTAAAGATAGATATTTATGTTTGCTCTGTTTTCCGTTCAATGCTGCATCAACTAAATCTGTAATGTGCATAGCATATATATAGTTTTCATTTTCTAAATGTCAGATATTGCTTGAAATAACCAGTAATCGTTAATATTAAAGCACTAGGTAGTTACACAAACATGAAATGGATCCACATTTACAAATGTAATTATTGTAGTTTGCGATGAGATAATAAATGGGGTAATGCAATTCAAAGAGAGCTGCATTTATTATCACATTGAATATCAAAAGGTTTAGTCAATGTGATAATTAATACACTAGATTAAAAAGTAATTATAAGTATATATTTGCACATACATATTTTAGTTTGTATATATGTATATAAAATTGGGCATATAGTATAAAACCGATATTAAAGTTTTGTTTTAATCATGAAGACTCAAAACATATTAGTTGATCTGGGACACTAATTTTGTTGTTAAGACAGTTATGATAATATAGCTTTTCTTTCGTTTTCTTGTCTGCAGAGACGAGCTGTAGAGTTTAGGAAGACCGTACGATTTTTGATTAATTGATATTCAGAGATTGTATCTGTGGTTGCAAATTTTGATTTGAAGTTATCGTAGGTTTTGGTGTTGCTGTGTCTGTTGCTGTAAGGTGCTGAGACAGATGTAAATAAACTTAAGGTACATTGGAGACTGAACACATCCCACTGGATTACCAATTTGTAAAACGGTGAATTTTAAACGAGTGATTATCCAAAAGATCAGTCACTGTTTAGTACCAACAGAAACAGTGTTGGTAAATTCAATGATGAATGTGACGGAAGGCAATCGAAGAGTATGTATAACTGCGTCTTAAAATATCTTTGACGTTGTTTGAATCACGAAGCGATAAGAACATCGAAAATGTAAATACAGTTCCAGGGCTTTTGCCTCGAAACATCTTTGCTATGATATGAGTGTGAGCTCACACACACGTCAAACTGATCAGGGCAAAGAAATATCGCACGTTTGTGTATCACTACACCATGGTGATTGTGCCTCCGTCTGATACCAATGGATGGATATTCTTCAACGGAATTTCGATTTACGCATACTGATACAAAGCCTACGGTAGATGCTCAAGTTCAATAAATAGACCTTGGTTGTAATTCTTTAGGAATGACTTACCATTTTCGTCTCACAAAGGATGTACTAGTTGGACATTAAGTTCGACTTTAAAATTATAAAGCTCTTTCGATTCCAGGAAATTCACATGGATCTAAACTTGTAAATGCATCGAGGGACGATACCAGGCCAGTAGCACCACACCTCCCGACTTCTAGTCCTACCGTTTACTACAGATGCGGAGGCAAATCGTTTTCAAAAGAGTCTAATACAGATGGCTGTACAACTGAATTATATATGACTGAGACGATATTCTTCCGGATAGGCACAGCATGTTTTAATGCAATTGTGTGTGTGATGTTATAATTCAGTGTTGCTTTGACTTATCGAAGCCATGCAATCCACTCGTGTGATTTTTATTTACGATGTATTAACAATTTATTGCGTGTTCTAATGTGTGAGTTACCGTTCTGCAAGTGTGTGGTTAAATCATTCCACAATGGTTTCATAACTATGTATGCCGACGTGCCCTCGACGAAGAACATATTCATTTTAGTTAATAGTGCAGCAGAGAATTCGAGAATTTTGGATGAACATGTAATTCATCTTTCCATTAATTGCGTAGACTGTAATGTTTCTCGGACGGTTTCTTATATGCTTTTGTATCTTTGTTTATCATATCAGTATATTTGATCTCAATCGGATGAATTGTTTGCTACTTCATTTCTCCTTTGATGACCCATCAGGAAATTCATCTGCATGTGTGGGATTAATTGCATTCAATTCATGGATGAGACCTGCTTCAGCAAGTTGATGGGCACAACTATCACGTCTTGCTTCGTACACGAGATCATGTCGATAAATATTTACATCATTGATGATTATAAATGTTTCCAAGATTTGGCTGGTTTGTAGAATCAAGTTGTAAATCCATCCTTGCACAAGGCCCACGGTAGTTGTAACTAAGTCCCAGATTGTGCCACAGCCATTAATCACCAAGTTATTTGTCCCACGATACTCCGAGTAGTCTTTCTGATGTAGCTATGATTTCAATGCCTCCTATGCTTTCTCAATAAACGAGAACTTCTTTCATCCACAACTAATATAATTTTCAGTTATCACAATACCAATATGTGCTTGAACTCTAGTTGTATTTGCAGTACGAGTGATCATGCAGCATTGCACACGATAATAAAGCCCTGACTGTGTTTTTAAAAAACTGCTCCAATATGTAATTACGAAACACGAAAGATCTCCTACATGAGAAGATACCTATGTTTTCTTTCACTGTCCTTCTGCACTTGTAATGATAAGGCATCCTAAGCATGGTGACAAAACTCAGCTTGTGCGTTAATCGTAGATCCTTCCTCGCCTCTAAACTCCATTACCAGCTGTCCTCGATGTTGAGTTACTTTATTATTGAGGGGTTGGTAGAGGTGTAAACAGATACGTAACTCGAGTGTTTCAGTCATGGAGGGGTTAGGGTCTCGTGCAGCTGGATGTGGACGCATTGGGTATCAAATGATTTCAAACAGTCCCACTTACTGCTCTAGTATGCTGATATTTTATCTGGCAGTAACATTAGAAATAGAACGAAACTAACTGGAACAGAAAAACAGAACTAACACAGAACTGCAGAATATCGAGCGCGAAAGAGTACATCCTCAAGGGAAACACAACAACTCGCCCACTACGTCTTAAGCCCGAGACGCTTTTCATGAAGTCAGTGATAGCTGTTCAAGAGCAGGCTAATTAAGTGAATGCTTTGGGATTGTAAGTATAAGAATGAATTGTAAATCAAACGCTTCTTGTATTGGGACGCGACAAGTACCAAGCAACCTGTGTACTATTGATTACGCAGACATAAATCAAAATCTTAAACGCTGTGGCAACCAAATTATGATCAGGGGTGTCAAAGCACAAATAAAATAAACATAAATAGATAATATAATAATTAGGATCGAAGAGATCCAAGTTTCTGATCTTGACCAAGTACTAATAATACAAAAGTAAAACATTCCATCGACAAAATTTCACAACTGCAGCAGCAACAGCAACGGCAAAACAACTAAGACAATTGGTGCAAAATTTGAATACCTAGAAGAACAAGAACAATTAATATCCTTGCGATACTATATTGGTATGAACAAAACCGCCTTCTTGTTCAGGTATAAATAAACGTCATCTCGTTTCTGATATCGGTACTGAAGTAGATGGGTCTGTTGATCCAAAACGACAACAATCGCAAGTGCCCGAGCTCAAATTTCAGAAGCGTATTGGTGGGTTGGAAAATAAAGTGGCCATTATTCCGCCCATCTACACTTCTGGCAAAGACGTTCGATAGCTTCTTACCAATCCGATTCTAGGTACTGTAGCGTCTAGCAAAGCAGTTGTTACGCTGGAGTGAAAGCAGACATTGTCTCAGTACTCGTCAGTCTATGCCTCTTAGTTAAGACAAGGATGGGTTTAAAATTACTTCTCCATTGATCAAATGTGGTTCCCGTATGATCCTGAATCGTTACGACAGCGCGTCATCATCGATACAATAGTCAGGGGCATTGAAAAGATTCAGAAATCGCTAGAGAAATGCAACAATGCAGAATTGGGAGCGACGCATGAAAGATCTTTTGCCGTATCTCCCGTTTTGTAGATCGATTTACATAGCAACACCAAATTTGTCTGCAAAGATCAAATTGTTAAGTGAAGAATTTGGACAACCATTGTTTTGAGTGGGGATTTACAGAATTATATCCGGAATTAGACAATCAAAATAGTCCTCAGACGTACGGGCGACACCAGGACAAACCCAACATTGGTGATATCGAGTTTCCAGTGCAAATGACCCAAGCCACACCAAAGAAATTGGAAACACTGAACCCAGGTAGAGCTGTTAATGTTTTCACGTACGCCGAAGGATTGTATAAATTGTCACAATTATTCATCGGTCGCCACAAACGAATTCTGATTGATTTGTTGATGCTGAGTGAAACAAACAAAACTCTGAATCAGTTTCGTATTGCATATGGATGAAGGACCTATATCGGCTTCTTAGCCGTCACAGCAGATATATAATTATAACTTTTTCATGTCTTTAGCGATCAAGAGGTCCATATCAGTCACGAAATGTACTGCCGCGGTATCAATGAAAAACTATAGATAACAATCGTGGCAGAGCCTAGTAAAACACCCTTAAATTTGCTGCAGTGCAGCGAAATATAAAGGTTCCCTACATCATTTACGTGGATTATTAAAGTCTGAATGAGGCGGTGGAAATAGACACCGAGTCTGAGCAGACAAGTCGCAGATCAATTTCCGTGCGGGTATTTTATGTTGTGGTTCGATGTTATGGTAAATCGGAGATGATAGTTTTTTATTGTGCTGTGAGTGAGTGTGAGCGATCCAGGCACAGAGATGTATTCCACAGATCGATATAATTCACAGCAAAATGGATTCGACAACAGCTTAATTGGCAAGCATGCGTGACATTGAGGGAGGTTAACATTTGTGAATTTGCTGCAGACACTTACTGCTTGCTGGATTTGTGGAAAGGCTTTTACAGACAAAGAACAAAGCCAAGCTGACGATGAAAGAAAAAGTTCGGTTTAAAATGTTTGCGATCATTTTAAAATCATCATAGCAATTATGACTTTGGAGGGCTACTTGACTATGCAAAAAGTAGCCACGGCGTTCAAGTTTTGAGTAATTCTGAACAACATTGAAAAATGCATGACCTTTTGGCTTGGTCAGATTCATTTCATTGACTGTTTAGTTTATGAACTCTTCACTGGAAAAGCTACTGAGTAACCTGACAACGGAGAACTTCAAAATCACTTGTGTTGGATGTCTCGGTGTTTAAATCCGTACGCTTTTGCAAACACTTCGAAGGATAATACTAGGTCAGTGACTCGGCGTTGTGGCCAGCATTCCAACTCGACAGGCAAATACAAATACCAAACAAGTTTTGGATCTGTCGGCTTGTAACGGTGCCGGCTGTGGACATAATTGTTTTAGCAACAGTAATGGCCTTCCGTCGAATTCACTATTTGTGCTGATTCTTTAGGATTGATACTTTGTATTTATAATGAGAGCCACACAAGTCAATTTTGATTTTCGTGCCTCTTTGAACAATCCATTTTGCAATTCTTTCTTCCAATGCTGGTTTAATCGCAATCAAATCATAAACGTGATCCAAGTCGGCAAGTGGACGTCCACGGATAAACTTGGATTCGTGTTATACAATGTCATGTGTGTAAAGCTCCGCATTGATTGGTCCTTCACGGGACTTGGATTGGTTCCGAGTATTGAGTCGTTGATTCAGTCGCGTACCAGGCTTGAGATAAATGTAACTAGGCAGATGCTACTCCCAGAACATTTATTCCACTGTGTCCATGGTAACTTTGTTGATGCAGTCGAGATGTCACCGCCACCAGTGACTTATTTTAGCTTTGACCATGCAAGCATAAACTTGTTTGCTCCAAATTAAGTATAAGTTCTCGTACCCCCTGATTGTTTTAACTCGAGTTGGATTTATAGAGCCTTTTTCTCACGACACCATACACTATATGAAGATATGCTCTTATTATGGCGATCGATCATTATTCAACGGTGTCATTTAACAGGAAATTCGCAGACGACGTTTCAATGATCGATATCACTGCTAAAACCACACCTAGATCGTCAACTCTTTGTTACAAAACCGCCTATCTAAAAGCAGTTTTGGCACTAAACACTGGCCCTGCTTGATTAGACAAACAAACCTGTTGTTGATTATGATTGTATGATGGTCATCCAGTGATCGGTTGTACGTGATTGCACCATAGGCCGATGTTCTTATACTGTGCTCATAGATTTCCACAGGGTTTTGAGAAGATGTAACAATGCGACAGTCGATTTCTTTTCCATATCGGCGACGGCCCTACCATTGACAATGTGGATGCAAGCAAACTCAGTATGACGGTATACGACGATATGTTGTTCGAGATCCAAGTCTATCCCGCACACATAATTTCACGAAGCCGATAAAAATGTCGGACGTGATTTATTTGTCTCAGCAACTGCAGAAACGATAATTAGTTTGCCACAGGTGATTGAGGAAGAACTTGGAAAGGTCCATAATATAGTCGCCAAAGGAAAACAGGCCTGTAGCCAGGAGGAAAAAAAAGATTCTTGGCAAAATACAAGATGTGCCATCGGAGAAGGACACTGAGATCAAAACAATGACTCAATGCTTTAATAATGTAACTCGCCAGGGAATGCACGAAAATCGTATGAGTGTCGCTCTTGGCAGACCTTCTTACTGGAAAGTGTATCTGACGGTAAAAAAATATGTAGGTGAAGAATTATGAAGATATTCTTTTTAAAATTGCAACTACAAGTTCAGGGTTTGTGCTGCTTAATCGACCAATTCCGGAACATACAGAATAAAAACAGGAACAAGCATCTATACCTGCACCAGCACCTGAGCAATTTAGCAATTGGCTGCTTAAACGAAATGTCCCTCAATTTAGATCAGACAAAGAACGAGACGAGTTGATAAAGAAACAAATAAAAGAGTGAAAAAAGTCTACATATAATGGCTCAGTTCAAAGAGCTTTTCGATTCTGAATTTAATATGGGAGAGCCCGTCTTACTAGGCCGAAGCAAACTAGATTTCCAGTATTACTCATACCTTGCCTAAGACCCCAATCCGTTAAAAATATAATTACAAATGCAAGATACCTCTCTGTTTTTCCTTCTCTGTGAAGCAGTTTTGGATGTGGAAAGCTTGTAACAATTACAATGTCAATGCCCGACTTAGATTTTAGTGGCAGCATGGCTTTCTTCAACAGTACACGTTATATCGATGCAATGGAACTTGAATCCATTCTGGATGATGTAGACTTAGCCACAGCGATTCTAGGACTCGCCCGATATAGTGAGTATGTCACGAGAACCGCTGGTCCAACCACGATGTTTCTCAAGTATGGAACATATCACGCTCACAGTTGAGCAAATATAATCAGACAGTCTCGAACTACGGCTGGCGATGCTGATGCAGCTGTATAATTTGTACCATTTTATACTCCTGAGTTTCACCTTGAATTTGAACAGCGCCGAGCATAACTTTGTGGAGATTCATTTAGGTTTCTGTGTGTGTGCCATTTCCTTCAGCAATATGTTTGTTTACAGAGATGCTTGAAAGTTGGTTTCAGCCCAAAACACGGTCACCTCGGTTCCTAAAAACAACTCCAACTATGCTATTTGGCGCGATGCAGGTACTCTTGCCATCCGATAAAGTTGTGTTAGATGCACTGACTTTGTGGATGCACGCGTTATCCCCCTTCATTGGGCACATAGTATCTCTTGAATTCCGCTTGCGAACCACATCAACAATGTCGTTTTACGCATATATCACAGACGCACACGTACCACTAGTATTACACGGCAGTTTACCTGGCAGATAAATACCCAACGGTCTTATTGCACTAAAACACCTTCTCCTATCTTTTAACATTCAGTGCGAGGTAGTGACCGGGCAAATAATAAAATGATACTCGACAACTTAGAAGTGACTAAGCTCTCCTTGCTGTTAAACAATCAGGAACATTCGGCAGCAATTCGCATTAACCACACAGTTGCCAACCAAACCGCCCTTGCATATCAAATTGTTCATGGACATCGGCAAATGCCAAAGGAATTCACCGCAAGACTTTCGTACTCTTTACCAGATTTATTACTTTTCACTGGAACATCCTGATGTGTTCATTTAGTCCAATGTGAAATGATCCTTCCTGAGAAGACGCTGCTGTTGCAGGATGATAATGAGCGTGATCAAATCACCTATGTAAAATTCGTCATTACACCTGTAACGAATTTGAATAATAATGTCATACCACGAAGAAAAGGTCTGCCTTACTGAAAATTAATTTGTGAAATTAAACTCGCATCAAAAACAATTGTGGATTCATATTAAGACTTTCTGAAGCAAGCTTAACTGGAAGTGTTCCTGATTGGTTGAAAAAACTCAATTCACTCAATTTAATGTTGAAAAACACAATATCGCTTCATTAAACTTAGCATTATCATAGTCAGAGTTGGCGCAAATGCAAGCGAAAGGAGGAGTATTTACTTTCATTCAAGAGATTCAAGCATTATTGCAGCGGTGGCTAAAGCGGTTTCAAACGCTTCAACTTTAGGAACAGAATCACGAATGGCTTTTACAAACGCAGTCGGTAGACGCATACTTAAGGATAAAGCCTCCGATTACGATGCACGAGTCGTCGAGTATCCTCAGTCATATGTATTCGATTACCCGGTCTACAAAGAGCGCGCGCCCGCTAACCAAACTTGACGTGTGCGCGATAGCAAAATAGATCAATCAGTTTCGTGGTGTTTTTTATGCGAGATGAACTTGCAGAGACGATGCTACGCATATGCGATATAGGCATCGTCAATCTGGAACCATCCACTGGTCCTAGCACTCACTGGGTCACATACCTGGCAAGACCTCAGCATAATCTGTATTGTGACTCGTAAGGACTAGCATCTCCAGTCGAAGTGGTTAATTATATATATATCGGGACGTTGTTTAGGCGCTGGGTACAGAGTTATCTACCGCTATCTATTCGACTATGCGTGTACGACTACGGTTGGATGGACCTTTATGCATTCATCTTGTCGTTCAAGCGTTGCGTGCACTGGAGCCTTCAACGACTCCGAAACCTCGTATTGATTTCACATTAAAGTATGTGCTTTGGTATGACTCAACCATTTATGTTCGTTACTCTGGTCGGCAACATGGTGCCTATGTGGATCTGAGCCGATTTATCAGCAATGTGAATCTGTTTTCGTTTACCAATCGCGTTGATTTTGGTCTGGATCCATGGTAGATTGTGATGTTTAAAAACCAATCTAGCAAATTGTAAACAGCTAAAACGTATATATAGAACATATTATTGTCAAATTTAATGTCAATTTTGAGGTAAATGAATCTCCTTAATGTCACTAACAACGGTGTATTTAGAGACTGCGGCGTGTTGAATGTAGTTTTCAAAAACTATGTTGATAACATTAATCATTCAGCAAGACAAAACGTGCAAGATGACTTTCACTATGAACCACAGTTTTTGTTTCTCCTAGCATATCATGGTTCAGTTGATTTTAGACACAATACTTGAACATATATGACAGCAAAGGAACCTAAGATAAATCTGCTGAAAAGGATATGCACGATCATTACTTGCATGTACTGTCTCCTGGAATAATTTTCTTAAGATCCACCAGTTAATGAACCTTCCAGGAAAATCATTATTTTGATTAATGTATCACAAGATCGTGAGATTCTCGATATAATAAAACTGGCAAGGACCAACAAGCGAATTCTGGTTTCTAACTTAGCATATTATCGTTCTTTGCATCACTTACCTTAAAATAATGGTAAGGTCTTCATTAAATGCAGCAACTGAAAACAATGATTTTGTTTTTCCAATTTTGTTTAGAAAAAGTATTAGCTTCTTAGTACTCTTTTGTTAGAATGGGATATAAAATATGTCTGTTAGGAATGGACTGCATTCTTTCCTCTGACCTACCTGCTGAATTAATCAGGTGGATGCTTTCGTGCAAGAAACAAATGCTGATTCAAACCTACTGTTACTTAAAGTAAAACTTCAAAGCTAATACATTCGTAATGACATTCAACTAGTAATAGAACTCCTAAATGTTTGTTGGGACATGACTACTAGGTCATTTATTTCAACATCATACATGTGAAGAAAAGGGTAGGGAGACTGAAAATTGCAATCTCAGGTGTTTGAAATTAGAGGCTTTTCAACGCGCTTTCAGTACGCCTAACATGAGTATTCTTTCCAACGATTCATTTTCCCAAATTTGTCATCTTCACTCTAGTTCAGATGTACGGCACTTCTCTCTCCCTCCCTTCCTCTCTCTCTCTCTCTCTCTCTCTCTATCTCTCTGTCTCTCTTTCTCTCTCTCCAATCCAGAATACAATGACATACTTAAAAGACCTAAAGAAAGTTACTGTTCCATTGTAACATAAAATCATTCATCTTTCATCAGTTTTAAATGCTGAACCAATCACCTTTGACCAACCATTAGGTTGTAAACGACAATATACTGCTTAATGCACTTCTGGGTTTCGGTCGAAATACAATAATATTTGTTTTACAATTTCACATGCCAAAAATACTAAGGACAATAAGTCATTCACAGCTTTGATACAGAGAAATATAGACATATCCCTGAGCTTCATGGGATATTTGATCACTAGAATTTCTAAACTTAACACATATATAGATGATTTGAGTTTCATGGGACATTTCTATCCTGAGTAGATGTGAATAAGCCGCTAAACTTCCTCTGCTTTCCAAGTGGCTCATTCAAACTTGTATTGTAGAGTCCTTCTCCACTCGTCAGAGATCAGCATAAATTCAAAAATATGGGTTAAATTTTACCTATGAAAGAAGAATGTTGGGAAATTGAAGTGGCCATGCATTACCGTGTTAGTGAACATTGCAAGTACAATCATCGTTATATAGAAGCATTGCATAAACTGCAATCATACAGCAAGATAGTGTTTCTTCTTAAATTGATTATTATCATTCCACTACAGAACGAATAAATTAATTTACTTTACTTTACTCCGACCAACCCAGAGACAAAACTCATTTTGTCGGCATCGATAATAACTGTTGCAATGTGAGTCATTCTTTCAGCCATACATATATCATTGTTAACGGCCGTATCATTATTCATCGCAGAAAAAGTGTTGATCAGAGAAAGTACTAAATTTTGAATCATAGAAAACACACCAAAGTCTTAATCAGGAAAAAACAACTAAAGTGTTGAGAAGCTCTGTCAGTCACTTACAATATCTACTCATTGACATATCATATATTGATGATATTTGCTACACTAGGCACAGTCTGATCAATAGCTATTATCTTGTGTTGATGATCATCGTAACACGACCACCAAAGATAATAATTATATTAGTCTATATTCCAAGTTTTATAAACATCAGAGCAGACTTATGCCCTATAAAATAGTTACAAACTCATCCAGTCAGAAGGTATACCCCATAATAAATCGGCAGGGACCTTGCACATTGTCAAATTCACACCAGATTATCATGCCATATGCCGTGTTACAATTTGATCGAAATTGTATCAGGATCAGGGCCTCCAAAATTGTGAGCTTTTGGGTAGGCCATCTGAAATCATCATTTGATTGGCAAAACCAACACGTACCATATTGTGTATTGGCTATAGCTTATATTCTTACCTATATATGGTGTTAAAATCAATCACGTTTGTAAATATACTTCCAATTGCAGTGTAAATGACCGACCTTATCTAACAAGTCTAACAAGTTGATAGTAATTGTGGCAGTGCGATCTCAATCGACCCTCCATTAGGCGCTTTAATTGTGGTTCGAAAACCAATATTAAATAATGGCTGCGTTGACCTTGCTGACATTAGTGTGGTAGCCGGATGCTCTGTGTTAGCGTTGTGTTAGCCGTGATCTGTTCAAGTCGTGTGGTTATTTTTGTGGTCATTATTATCTATACGGCGGATGTGGAGTTGGCAACGTTGGCAACATTGTTTCCTTTACTGGTATGTTTACGTTCTTTTGATATAGATAATACATATCATTGGTATGTTTACCTTCCTTTGATATAGATAATATATATCCCTAATTGCAGCGAATTTATTTTCGGATATTGCAACGTCGTTTAACTCCGTTGGCTGTATGGATTATATCTGTATACACGCATCTGTCGCCTCTGCGTTATTGTGCTTGTGAAATTTGTTACCGTAATATTTAGTCATATTGTTCGCCTTAATATTAAGAATACTATCGACAAGAATAGCGACACCCGATTCAAACTACGGGCGAAATCACGCGTGTCGCTGACAACGAGTCGATTAACAGCGTTGTTTCAGCGACCAGCGAGTAGACCGCATATACAATATTGTCAATGACGATGATTCGTCTGAGATATGTTTTTCTTTTGTCATGGTCTAGTCGATTATTTCGTCAAGCGATGCCTTCCACACACTTGCTTGATTGTGGGATTCATTATGTTATATTCTAATTTACCACCTGTGGTGATTGAGAAACGAATTCCAGACATCAGGAATACGTCTCTGCGACTAGGGTTTTGTCTTCTGGATCCAGTATAATCGTTTCCTCTACATCTTGATTTAACAAGACTGACATGGTTCCGGAAGCTCTATCGGAGGAGCGACGCCCTTGATATGTCGTGATGGCTGCTGTATATACTGTCTTGATGATAGGAGTTGAATTAACAAAATCAGCGGTAATCTTTTTAATTTTTTTTGTCGATATCATCGAGTCGTGCGCGAATTTCAGAGAGCTTAATGTTAACAAGATTTGGATCTTTAAAGAATATATCGTTGATTCCATTTTGTTTCAATGAAATGTATCAAACGCGGTCACGTTATTATCATATTCAGCATTGAATATGGCCAATCCATCACTGATTGTAATTAACGAGGTCCTTATCGCGACATCTTACATTATCAACGTATTACTGTGTTTCAGCGTCATCGTCGGATTCAAGTTCCCTCAGTTTAGCAATTCTATTTCCGCTCACGTTGTTTTCACCAGTCATTGTATCGTTGGATTTAGCAACACGCTTAAATATCTCTCCTATGGTCCGTCCGATAGATACGCTTGATTCTTTGATTTTTTGCGGCGTCTATAAACAAAGACCGCTGTTATCGTTGGTCGCCGACAGATCAAGCGTACAGATCAATGTTGCCCTTACCTTTAGAAGATCTTTCCCTAATTATCTACCATTACTAACCATTAATCTGCATAAACCTACGGGCTGTATTATCGTGCAGGACTTCATGAGGGTTCGCTGATGACTCTGACAGGGCGTTAAGTACTGCTAGCCCATATGGACTACATATTTATGTACCCATTAATGCATGTGTTGGTAACGTTGAATACCAAATTGGTATGTCGCGGGCTAAGTCACTATATTTTAAAAATTCAAAGGTGGCTCCAATCCATACGAATCGAAATAAACAACGTGGATCAACCCCGTATGTAACCCAATGAGTACCTGGACCAAAGCGTCAGTTGAGAATAATGATTCCAGTTTCAACTCGGTTTGTTATTTCCGGTAACTGATCACGCATGGAAACATCTTTACAGTTTTTTATGTTTAACCCTTTAGAAACAGCAAGTAAACCAATTTTGGACAAGGAGAGTTTTAACGAAGTGTCCCTGGCAGACTCAGACTTGGCCGTGCTATATTTCTGGTAATCTTAGACCTCGTCCCGTTTTTAAGGTATTTATTCCGCGTCCTGTTGCATATTGCAATGCCACGCAGATCCAACGATACCAAGTGCAGCTGTTTTTGCAAGAGCTGGTGCTTCAGCGGCATCAAGGCTGCTATAGCAGCTAGAAGAAGAAATATACCGGCAGTTTTTGCTGTGTCGCTGTTCAATTCGCAGAAAGATCAGGTCGGATGCCAGTTTTGATTTCTTGGCTTCAATATAGTGTTTGAGCTAACCTTCAGTCAGCGATAATGCATTTGGGCATTGCAACGCCTCTGATATCAGAGATATTTTTGCCCCAGAGTTTATTATTTGATGCTAATTGCATCTTTTTATCTTGACTGGGTGTCAGAGTAACGACGATGTGATGATATGACATTGTAACATCATGAATGATCTAATTGCATGTTTGAAAAAATTGCATGTTTGGAAAATACTTACACGTTTAGAAAACATTTACATGCTTCCTACTCGCTCATCAACGGATCTCATTCGTCCTCCAGCACCTTCAGGCAACAATATTTTGTCTGACAATATAAAAGCAATTGCACTGTAACCACCACAATGTCCGAATAAGTCGAGGTGTTCAGAAGAAAAGTTATAGATCCGATTCAACGTTGAGAAATCCCGCTGGGATATCTGCGACCAGAATCGACATTCTGATTACGCCCCGAAAAATCGCATCAAGCTATGATACACCCATGCAACGTTGTTTTTCTCAAAAGTTTTTATTTTGTCTTCAGATGGTTCTTGATTTCCATTTATCATCTATCAAACACCATTTGGTTCGCTGTCTGCTCGTTATACCTCTTGGCACGCCGAAATGCCACGAATATATGTCGTGGTGCTGAATTTCCTTGCTGTGATGCGATCTGCCATAAAAATGTTCCTGTTGTGCCCAGGGCTGTGTATGTGGTCATCGTCAGAAACGACAGCGTATACTTACCACCAATATCTATGAATGATAACAACCGCGTTTGTTCTGTCACTAATGGAATCATTGTTGGCATCCATAATGCTAGTCTTGTTAGTGTTACTTTACTAGCATCCATAATGCTAGTTTTGTTAGTGTTACTTTACCAGCACTCCCAATTCTGTATGCCGAATTGTATCGTTGAATGTGGCCCTTCGAACCAGTGTAACCGTATGTTTTGCTCTGAAGATAACGTTTTCAAAATGACTGCTGAATCCGAAGATATGTGACAGTGGTATCACACAGAAAAATCTACCATCAGCATTAACCTGAGATCGTCGTGATGCAAATCCCATGCTTAATTCTGGATTGGCGCTCTTCAGTGTCGCCAGATCAGCGGCGGGTCGGGCTATCACGCCGGCTGGTTATAGATTAACAGATATTGCCTGTGTTAATTGGAGCATGAGGCTGTGCATATCGTCTAGGTGGTCAGTACTGTCCTTCGCGAACATCATTGATGACCCGGTGGAACGTGAATAGTCATCGGAGTATCTTACAGGGCCAATATTTGCATTAGCAATATCAAACTTATCGAGACATGCTTCGATTTCTCTACCATCAATGATATATCTGGCACTGTTAAAGAACGCCCTAATACAGTTGGTAACGAATCCACGTATGCGGCACCATCTTTTTTCACAAGTTTACCATGAACTTCAATAAATGCCGCAGCGGGCAAGAAATACCTTGATGACACCTTGCCTTGTTGCTCGATTCATAAGAATAATACCGATAATCACGCATAGACTCATCCTTAATAATACGTGCATCCATGCTTGAACATGTTATTATATTCGTTGTTGTCTACACCGATCAATTAGTGCTCTATCAGCGACGACGACGATCCAAACAACTACCATCTATTAGGTTTGTGGTTATTAATTTTTCATATCGGCTTGTTTTGTAAGAGATGGCCCACCAGTTAATTCTTTCATTTGTGGCTTGATTTTTTAATTTACTGATACTTGCTGACATCACTTCGGTACCTTTTTTATTTGAATGCTTGCATAGGAATGCTTCACATTCTACTGTGGTTTTCGTCGTACTAATCGCTCTAGTCTGTGTTTGATTCCTGAGAATGCTTCACCAGCAAACTTACCAACCGTCACAATACCTTTCTCACGCCTAATTGCTTTAAAATCGGAATAGCTGTTGGGGCCATCCTTCTAAATAAATCTTGAATAACATCGTCGAGTCCATTTCCGTAGATAGCCTGGTAATCGTGAATTTATCACACTGACGCTTTTGAGGTCCAGGTTTATCATTGTGTATAATCATTTTATTTTTCTATAGCCGATCTACTTGATCACTCACTGTTGTAACCGTTGGTAATTTCATCTATCAGCGCTCTATAAACGCTACTGTCCATGACGCCACCGTAAATAATCGCTGACAAACAGTAATGATTTTATGTGAATTGTTGCCGGCTTATCTTCCACTAATCAAGATTTCTACTCTATCAACATCAGCGATAATATTATTGGTACAAAGTTTATTTTTAATTACCGGCGAGGTTTGTTTTTTACTACACCGATCGCGAGCAGCAAGGCCACTTCCTGCTGCTCCTTTAGGTGGTTCGTCGTATGGATCTGGTCGTAGATCAGGAAGCCCTGCTGGAGTGTCTCTGACTCAGTTTTTCTCTTTTCCTCCTTTTTACCAGACCTAGGTGTGACATCCGATTTTCTCCTTTATTCTTTCTCTATTTCAAAATGACGCCTTATATCCTTTTGTTTTCGTTCTTTTTCAAGTCCTGACTTTGCATCATATGTATCTATTGTTTGTTTAAAGATTTCAAAATCATGGTATTCCTTTCTGACTTGTTAAATATTAGTAGCGACAAGATATACATCTTTGATCCAATCGGTGGATTTTAGACTGTAATCATCTTTAGTTTTTTTTTTTTATTTATCTCTACCACCCTCTCCAAATGCATCAATTTCATATACTTTGTCTGGATCTTTGACAGCGGTATTACCTTCCACAGTAAATTTATATATGATGTTAATTCTACCTCTTCGTGGTGTTGATGGTGGTAGTTGATATTCGGGTGGTGGCTAAAATGGTGGGGTGGTCAAGACGTCCGTTAGTATTAGCGGGTAATGTCTCAAGAGTTTTTGTGTTGCCTTAGTTGGTGTAACAATTGTTTTGGGTTGGTTCGGCAATTGTCTTAAATAACTGCTCTGTACCCTCTGTAAATTACGCATGAGCGTCCTGTCGTTGCTGCAGCTGATGTATGGCAGAATCACGTACTGGAATATAATTTTTTAATTACATCCAGTCTTTCCCTAGCTAGTTTAGCTGTACTAGATTCCATAGTAAGGGCAGAGTCAGTCATTATTATCATTACAGCAACGATTTAATTACAGATCACTAAGTCAGCCAATGTATAATATTATACTACATGCAGTTGACGTATACTGATATAACATCACCGCCCGTAGAGTTCATTTGAATTACTTTAGCCAAATATTCTTAATAGAGACAGTGGCTGATAGGTTAAAAAGTGCTTTCAATCTTTCGATCGACCTGTGAAAACATACCTCATGTTCGATCCAAGTAGCACGCGAATGACATATTGTCGGCGTTTTACACAGTTTATAATAGGGTTAAGATGGTGCCTGCGATGCATCGAAAAAGATGAAATATCGTTTAAAGGGCAATTGCAAAATTATAAATCTTAACCAAGATGCACTTGCCAGAGCCCCTTTCAAATCCCCAAAAGGGAGTTCATGTTATAGCACCCTGGGTTCATTTGGTTGGTGCTTGATTATATTAATAAACCAAAACAACCCTCTGAATCTCAAAAAATTCGTTTCGCACTTAGAGATTTGTCAGGGTAGAGGGTGTTCACACATAATTGGAGAAAAAAAAGAAAGCAAAAATAATGGAAACAACTATGAAAACAATTACCCAAGAAAATAGTTTAACATATAATCCACATCTATCGAGCTGGTCGCAGCCATTTCTTTTTGCACAGATTAATAAATCTGCCACAGGTAAAATAACAAATCGTACAAGCCACGGATTGGCCTTTAAATAATCAATGAGTCAACACTGCTTGGCTGAAAATAGCATGTTTTCATGACATATTACGAAAGGTGGGTTTAGTGTGTGTGTGTGTGTGCGTAGATAACCACAAAGTCGTCATTTTTGGGGTCGCTCGACCCCCTTGTGCTGCTAGGAATCGCAGATTGGCGTATAACCCATTGAAACTGATCCATAAAGTGTGGCAGTGCAAAAGAATATTACAATGCCAATCATGCAGCTCTGAGAATTTTCACATTTGTACAAATAGTGTCTGACTCTCCATTCACTGGCGTGTGGCTAAAATACGTAACTTGTCTTAAGTAATTACGGCTAAATATGAGTAGAAAAACAAGAAAAACAGCCGATTAATATCAACAAATCGTTCCTGCTAAATGGAGGATTATATTATCACATCAATATACACTTTTCTAATTTAAGGCTATCAATATCAATCGCGCAGTTTAACTACACAAAATATATATCATGCAAAAGGCATGAACTAATATGCCTATACAGGGGGTGGATTTTTTAAAAGCAATAGTACCCTTATTTCAGTTATATATACTTATTTATTTTTGGCTGAAATATTAATTCTCCATACATATCGCTGCATCAATACGTAAACGTTACATCATTACAATATAAAAAATTTCGAATGCATAAACTGGTGTCAAATAAGATACAAAAAATGAATCAACTGTAGTAAATCATTGCATATGGTATAACGGTACCAATTGCGCAAGTCCAGGTGGGCGGAGCTTAAGGTGTATGGAACATTGTATTCAGAATTAAAGAACAACACTAGCTGTGATTGGTGCATTATGTAAGAGTTGTACTTTCTGTTTGGCTTAAAAACAAGTTGAGCCTCTTGGCAACATGTGAGTTTGTGTTAATTTCTATCTAGATCATATTTTGTATTTTTATGATGTTTTTAAAATATGGTACACATGGCTGAAAATGTGCTTGTTGTGACTAGATAACTCTTACCCCTGTCTAGTTCCAGTAGAGTTATCTCTCTTAAATGCAATTGAGTACCTGGTTATGTCATTGTCAAATTGACAATCTAGCATTGTTCTATATGACAGTGTGTGATATGCATGCCCAAGTAGGACAGAAAGTATATTTATTTCACAAAACATTAGCATTGAGGTTGGGGGGTGCGTGGCCTGGGCCTGACGTCCCGCTTGCCAAAGGAAAGTGAAGCGTCTCTCATAGCCTCTCCTTCCCAGGTGTAGTGATCGCCGCAGGACCACTGTCTCGCTCTGCGGGGCAGGAGGTTACTTGCATATGGCCTCTCCTACACTAGTGTGTCCACAGCAGCACCTTCACGCGGTGCCCCCTGTTTTAACAGAGCCTGCTGTGTGGCGCGACCGAGTACCCGGCGCTATAACTGGGTGGGCAGACTGGGCTCATTAGCCCTGGCAGGCAACCAGTCTAAGAGAAGGGAAACTCTGACCCCAAACCCGGGCAGATGAAGCTCGTTAGCCTTGTCAGGCAGTTCATCTAGGAGAAAGAAACTCTGATTCAAAACCAACCAAGTCCCATCCATTGGATTATGGCTCCACTGCCTTGTGGATATCTTCGGGAGAAGGAAAGGCTACGGGAGTAAACCCAGACAGAAAATCAGGAGTGGAGCCCCTAAGGCGGCTGGGGGTCGACTACGATCTCCTTCCGGCAGCTCCTGCATCCAAACTGGTGCCAAATGTCATGCTCAGCATTCCTTTGGACCCCACCAGCAAGGACGAGAGGGGGATCCTGACGTCTGGGCAGCCCAGGATCTCCATATTCCACGCCCAGGCTTGCGCCCTGGAGAGGACACTCCAGTCTCGCTACTGAGTGAGGAAACAACACGGAAGCTGACAGTTTACGGGTTATAAGTCCCACCCGATTGGCGTAGGGAAGGGGCGCCACGGGTCAGCTTTGACGGTGGGAGGGATCATCGTGTCCCACTGGCCAACTATCGCCCGCCTCAAGCCGGGCAGCCCCCGGTCAATAAGGTGTTGACCCGCCATCGTCTGCCTGCTCCAGTGGGTGTCTGGAGCTCAGTGTGTTGTTCAGCATGACAAGCAGACGGTAATTCCACACCAGACAAAAGTAACAAGAAACCAATAAAGAAGACTTCAGCTCTTCGATTTGCAAGCTGGAATGTTCGCACCATGTGTACAGGCATCTCCGACGACCTCAGAGAAGTGGACGACACCAGAAAGACGGCCTTCATCGATAGAGAACTCACCAGACTAAATATCAGCATAGCTGCCCTCCAGGAAACCAGGCTCGCCTCTAGTGGCTCCCTCAGAGAGGAAAACTACACCTTCTTCTGGAAGGGTCGAGAACCTGAGGAGCCCCGTCAGCACGGAGTGGGCTTTGCCATCAAAAACAATCTCCTGGCCTCGGTTGAACCTCCAACAGGGGGCACTGAGCGTCTCTTGTCCATCCGCCTCACCACTACTTCAGGTCCTGTCAACATCATCAGTGTCTACGCCCCAACCCTCACGTCATCAGAAGACGTGAAGGATCAGTTCTATGGGCAGCTGGACGAACAGATCAAAGGATGCCCCAAAAATGAACCACTATTCCTCCTCGGCTACTTTAATGCCAGAGTAGGTGCGGACCACGAGTCCTGGCCTACCTGCCTCCGATATCATGGCACTGGAAAGACCAACGAAAACGGCCAGAGACTGCTGGAGCTATGCACCTACCATGGCCTGTGCATCACAAACACCTTCTTCAAGTGTAAGCCACAACACAAAGTGTCATGGAAACACCCCAGATCTCATCACTGGCACCAACTCGACTTGGTCATCACCAGGCGCTCTGCCCTTAACAGCGTCCTCTCCACCAGAACCTACCACAGTGCAGACTGTGACTCCGACCATGCCCTTGTGAGCAGCAGAGTGCGACTACAGCCACATGTGCTACACCGCACAAAACCAAAAGGATGTCCTCGCATAAACACTGCACAGATGTCAGTCCCTGCCAAGGTGGAGGAGTATGTGTCTGCCCTGAACAAGGCTCTCCAGGACCTGCCTGAGTATGACGCTACAGCCAAGTGGAACGCCATGAAGGGTGCCATCTACAGTACAGCTATGTCAACGTTTGGCAAGAAGGAACGACCCAGCCAGGACTGGTTCAATGCACACCTATTAAGGATGGAACCACAAATCGAGGAGAAACGAAAAGCCTTCATAGCTTACAAAAAATGCCCTAATGAACGGACGCTTGCTGCTCTCAGAAGTGCCCGAAGTAACACCCAACGCATTGCTAGACAGTGTGTGAACGAGTACTGGCAACAACTGTGTGAAGGGATCCAGCGAAGTGCCGAGTCCGGCCACATCCAAGGCATGTACAGTGGCATCAAGAAGGCTCTAGGCCCTACAGTGAAAGGGGTCGCTCCCCTGAAATCCCTGACTGGAGAGAAGATCACAGACCGTGGGCAACAGATGGCCAGATGGGTGGAGCACTACTCAGAACTATACTCCCGAGAAACGTCAGTCACTGATGCAGCCCTCAGCAGCATAAAGAATCTGCCCACCATGAAAGAGCTCGACAAAGTGCCAACCTTAGAGGAGCTCAGCAAAGCAATCGACTGCCTTCCAAACGACAAAGCACCAGGTAGTGACAGCATCCCACCCGAAGCTATCAAACGTGGAAAACCAGCATTGATTAAACCACTGCACGAGCTACTTTGCCGCTGCTGGGAGGAAGGAGTAGTCCCCCAAGACATGCGTGATGCCACAATTGTGACCCTTTACAAAAACAAGGGCGACCGCAGTGACTGTAATAATTACAGAGGGATCTCGCTCTTGAGTATTGTTGGTAAAGTGTACGCCCGCATCATACTCAACAGGCTGCAGTTGCTGGCAGACCGTGTGTACCCGGAATCACAGTGCGGCTTCAGAGCAGGCAGGTCGACGACAGACATGATCTTCTCCCTACGACAACTCCAAGAGAAGAGCAGAGAGCAAGGTCAACCACTCTACATGATGTTCATCGACCTCACCAAGGCCTTTGACTTGGTCAGCAGGAAGGGCCTTTTTGAACTTCTGAGTAAGATCGGTTGCCCCCCAAAACTCCTCAGCATGATAATCTCTTTCCATGCAGATATGAAGGGAACAGTCCTGTATGATGGATCATCCTCAACTTCCTTCCCAATTAACAGTGGTGTGAAGCAGGGCTGCGTGCTGGCACCAACACTTTTTGGGATCTTCTTCTCCCTGCTCCTGTCCTACGCCTTCGACACGTCCACGGATGGCATATATCTACACACCAGGTCTGATGGGAGCCTGTTCAACCTGGCACGACTGCGCTCAAAGACCAAAGTGAGAGCTGTGCTCATCAGGGAGATGCTTTTTGCAGATGATGCAGCTCTTGTGGCCCACACCGAGGAAGCCCTCCAGAGACTGGGAGACCGTTTTGCTGTTGCCTGCACGCACTTTGGTCTCACAATCAGCTTGGAAAAAACAAATGTCAGCCACCATTGCCCCTTCAATCAAAATCAACGGTGTCACCCTGGAAGCAGTCAACAACTTTACCTACCTAGGGTCAACCATCAGCAACACTCTCTCGACTGATATGGAGCTGGACAGAAGGCTTGGAAAGGCAAACACCATCATGGCTCGATTAACAAAGAGGGTTTGGGAAAACAACGCGCTGACAGAGCACACCAAGGTCCGAGTCTACCAGGCCTGCGTTCTCAGCACCCTTCTATATGGAAGTGAGACGTGGAGTACCTACATGAGGCAAGAACGCCGGCTCAACTCCTTCCATATACGGTGCCTAAAACGCATCCTGAAAATCAGCTGGCAAGACCGTGTTCCACACAGCGAGATCCTGCAGCGTGCAAGAACCCCCAGCATGTACTCCCTGCTAATTAAACGCCGTCTTCGATGGCTGGGTCACGTCCGACGCATGGAGGATGGAAGGCTGCCAAAGGACATCTTATATGGACAGCTGGCCACTGGCATGAGAAGAGTCGGACGCCCCTCACTCCGTTTCAAAGATGTGTGCAAGAGGGACATGAAGGCATGCAACATTTCACCCGATGGCTGGGAAGAGCTGGCTGAGGACCGAGGCACCTGGAGACTGATGGTAAACAATGGCATATCAGTCGCTGATGCGAGGAGAGGCCAGTTGGTGGCAGAGAAACGTAAGAGAAAGAAGAACGCAACAGCAACCACAGTAATGCAGACTTCCCAGTATGTCTGCACCAACTGCAGTAGGGACTGTCACTCACGTATAGGCCTGCACAGCCACAACAGACGTTGCCAACAGAGACAGGCAACACCCCAAGGGCGCTATTCGCATGGTCTTTCGAGACCGAGTCGCCAATGATGATGATGAGCATTGAGGTATATGGAAATACAATTGGTACTGTGATACCTAAAGGAAAGAATAGCTTCACAGTGTATCCATAGAAACGCATACATGTGGGCGGCATTTATGAACTATACTAGTTTGATGTAGGAAAACAAATGTGTGCTGAACACTTTTGGTCAAATATTGAAAGTTCTTTAAGAATAAAATGTATGAAATCTTTAGAAAATAGCACAAGATGGCTTTGGATGGGGACTTTTGATAACTATAGCTATGATAAATATAGACTTGTGATACCTGATGCCTTTATGTATGTGCTGTTAACTCATAGATTGGAATGCATGCAACAAAATAAGTTATGTAAACATAATATAGTTGATTTTGGCCAAATATTGGCTATTTTACCTGCAAAAGATGAAAAATCATGTGTACAAAAACAGCTATCTTGTTCTTGTAAGGCATGCCATAAACCAGGATAGAGAACACTCTAAGTACACTTGTAGATAGATCACTTGTACCATGTAGGATGTTCTGGTATGAGTAATTTAAGGTAATTTATTAAGGATATGGTATTCCTTCCCACTTTGATTTGAATTGTCCTGCTCTAATTGTCCTTTTCTTTTTTACATTCTCCTGCTTTGAAATTGTTCATGTAGCTAGTTCAGTTCTCTTGCATTCCCTTTTGTTGAATTAGCAGTGAATACCAACAAACTAGAACAGTTTCCTTAAGTCAGCATTTCCCATTGGCACTTGTATAAGCCCAATTATAATCTACTATTGACTTTCAATTAATCCTATTTCTTTCTGTCAAGCTGCTCTTGTGGAATTTCCATGTTTGGTCCAACATTACAGAATGATAACCATTTTAGTCACACAGTGCGTATTCATTCCATTCAAATCCACACTGTTCTTGAAACTTTGCATCCCATCGCAAGAATCCAAATTAGCATGAGATGATATCTGCATGGTTATGGAAGGCTGCACTCTACATGCCGGCATTGTAGAAAATATTAACTATGTGATATGAAAGAGCTGCGTCATCTTAGAAATTAAAATTACATGACTCTTGAGGTCTCCACTAAATATAGGAGTCTAAATGTTAGGTTCTCACTTTATCAGTAATGTATTTTGAGATAATTTAATTGCAATGAAGTTAATACAGGTTGTTGATGAACTCATCTATATTACATGGATAATGTATTCGAGGTTACCACACCTTATGTATATCATTCAGTTATCTCCCTTACACCAGTCATAACATTTCAAGGAAATAAAATCTCACATTTTCAGTGACTGGTTATGAAAATAAAGAGAAGATTTGTGAAGTATTATATTAGCCCTCAATCTTGATACAAATGTAAGTAGAAGCAATTTAATAATTTCTCACAGTAAAGTTTACAAGTTTAAAAACTGATAAGGTATGTTCTGCTTGGATCTGAGATAAGTTTCTCTGTATCTTATGCCAATTATTATTAAATTCTTATGTAGAAGAAATATACTTTATATGTATCTATATTATCTAAATTATTCACCCTTTTATATTAGATGGAAATGAACACAACTTCACTTGAAATTTGGGTCCTGTAAGGGATGTTATAGCACAGTTGCCTTTGGGC
>CM068835.1:94251468-94516468 GCA_028554795.2 Sinohyriopsis cumingii | reverse complement strand
GTAAAACAGAGTGGCTACTTTATATAAATATATGTGTGTTCTTTGTAGTTCGGTGAAAGTTTTATTTCTAGATGCAGACTATATTCCTGATGTAATGAATTCTCACAATTGTTTTATGTAAATAATTAAATTGTTGTTTACATGTACGGGAGCTCGTGTTGGTCTGTTCTATATCTCTGCTCAGATCACTATCTATTCCACCTATAAGTTTCATCACTTATATTTGAATTTACTCGAACGGGGCAATAACACCGAGGGTGGTCAATCTCTAGATAACGGAAACCAAATTAAGCGGACACCTTGAAAGAAGGTACAAACTGCCAACCCACACACCTCTTGAAAGAAGAGGAGACTTTGTGTAAAGTTTCTACAAAGTGGACCCGTGGGTATCCTTACAATATATATATATATATATATATATATATATATATATATATATATATATATATATATATATATATATATATATATATATATTTCTGTGTGTGCTAGTTAACCAGGTTTTTAAATGTTTTCTGGCAGAATTTACAATCTTTTAAATTATAAGAATATTTCAGCTTTTTGTATTAAATGGGCATGCTGTGTTAATTTAGTTAGGCAACTGGCAAAATACATTTTCTCTAAATCACGCCGATGTAAGTGGCTGATGGCGGTCAACCAAACAGTTATCTTCATGCCTAATGTAGCAAATTGCGCTAGACAGTCCACATTAAAGCTATATTTCTGGATAAAATACTAAGTGGCGATAGGCAGTCAAATTTATATTTATGGCTAGTATAATCAGTGGCAGTTTACTGATGCATCATGATTACGTGGACGCCAGACTTCTGGTTCGCCTCTTCCATATGAAACAAAATTAAAAACAACCGGCTGTAGACGACTGAATTTCTGCAAAGGGGAGGGGGACGATAGTACTATATATTCCATACCATTGCAATGTAAATTGTGGATATTTATTTCTGGATTATTGACGTAAGTGGATTTATTATATTGCTTGGTAACCAAGGAAACCCACTGAAACGTATCGTGCAAGAAAGGAAGAAGAAGTAGGCGTACTAGTATGTAATATTACTTAAAAAAATAACAATGGTACAGGCAACGATAATAATTAACTGGTTTCGTCTTGAAGGTGGTTTTCGTGGTGCTGTTGTTGATGAAGGTGAGGCCGATTAATTCTTCTTTTAGAGGAGTAATGATGCTGTATTTTGCCACAAAAAGTGCACGTCAGTTCAGTTGCACTACACTTTTTTGGTATATATCTATTTTGGTATATGTCTACGTGATCCTGTTGATTTTGTTTTGGTAAATGTACAAGCTTATTTCAGCAGGCACATGCGCATTGCTTACATATGTGTTTTTTGGACACATAAAAGCAAATCATAAGTGTTTGCAGCCGAATAAAAAATTTAGACTTTATTTATTTCACTTACTTCTTCTTTAACATCTGATATGTAATTCAAAATTATGACGAGTTTTATACTCACGCAGGCCAATCTGGTTCTGGTGCCTTGATATAACCTCGGAAATTGCGTTTAGCTCACATTTCCTTCAGCATGATTTAGACAAATAAAGCACATAAAATGCTGTTTAAAACCTGCCTTCAAAACTTCTACTGAATACTTGTACAATGACCCTGATGAGGGCGTTTTGTGGCCTGTTGCGGCGGAAGCAACCAGACAAAACAGATGATACGACCGATCTTGGCTAAAGAAAATTGAACCCGTGCGCAAGCCAAGGTCTTTGAACGAATCTGATGCACTGAGATGCGAATCAAACTAGGTATTTTCATGATAGGTTTGTATGCTATCCTATGCCAAGGGTGTTATAGTATAATTTCTTTATCATTAGTTCCCTTTTCAATTGCCATTTATTGATGGACACAGAATGTCATCCGTTTAAATCCTGACGTCACAACTTGTGCTAAATCATGTTGTGTGTCCTCTTGTAGCCGATGCAACCAGACACAGCAGATGAGTGTGTGTGCGTCATTTGGATTTTTAACGTAGCTTGAACATTTTTTTCCAGTCATATCGCTACGATGTCTGCAGTGTGGCAGTTTATAGTGATGTCTAGCACTGAGGCATCATGCCGCAGACATGAAGCATGCTCCACCCAGCCACATTATCCTAACACTGTGTGCTTATGAATCTAGATCAATGATGAATTTCCACACATTGATCATTTGTGACGCATGAAAATAATGATACAAGGTATTAATAGTTCTCGTTGTATGAATGCATTTAATATGGTACACAATTTTATCGCAATCCCTCCTGTATTCCGTCCCCTTATATCATGCATTCATGAATACTCGACAAAATACGCATAAATATGAAGCGAGAAAGAAAAAGAATTCGGACTGGATGAAAACCTTGAAACCGAACTAACACAACGTAAGCTACAAGAATACAGTTCGACGTAACTATACGTGTACACTTTCCTTGGGATTTATCTATAGTGTTCATATAATCGACGATAAAATGTTGCAATAGACTGTGGACATCATACGGTAAATTTCTGGATTACATGGCACACATACTGTAACATATATGGGGCCTAATGCTTTATTTTTGTTGCTGTTGTTGTAGTTAATTAAACCTATTATAATGTTCTAACAGTCGATTATTATTAATTAAATATGACAATGTCTATTGGCCCCCTTTCTGTCTGTATGTCTGTCTCTGGACCATTCTACCAAAATAAGGGCGAAAATCCATGAAAAGACGAGAGTAGAGGATTTTCCTTTTGATTCTCGCTTGTGTCATACGACTATATCTCTAAACCTATGAATGATGTTGAAAGTTAAGTCAACGAGACCAAACCAACAGAGACAAATAGACAGACGGACAGAGTGACACAGAGACACAAAGAAAGAGAAACAATTTCGCGCTCGGTAGCAATGTTAATCAAAGCAGAATAATGACAGACCAGCTATAAATGTATTAAATATTGTAATAACCGATTGGTTGTTTATCATTTCACTTTCTTTCTACCCACACTTATTTCCATGCGCCGGTACATGAATGGCTGAACGATCAGTGTTTGCAGTGCTCTATTGTCTTTATTAAAACCATCGTTCATGTTTGAATCATAAGTGTTTCTTATATTGATTTAATCTATGTGAATAAAAATAGAAATTCAAAAAGAAACCAATGAATTTATCAATATGCAAATGTGCATGTGAATCGCCAGAAAGGACAAAGAACAACAGTTTGTAGCGGAAACACTCGGCAGGGATGTGATGTGTTCATTCACTCGGGCAATACATAGATGCCTGCAGTCAGTCTTAACTCCATTCAGATGGCAAAGATGTGTATTTGTATGTGGTATAGCCTCGTTTCCTTTTACTGAAGCATTTATACATCTCGACGTGACAGTCGCGTGTCTGCCGCATAAAAGGCAAATTTTATTATATATACATTGCATACCCACAAAGGGTCTGGCAGTTAAATGAATATCACGCAATCTCACTTCAGAACGCATCACCTTCTTTACATCCTGACGTCATTGTAGCCGCTGGTATACGTTTTGTCCTGAACTTTCAAGCTGCTCACAAAGTGTGAAAAATTGGAGGAATCTAAAATTGTTTTGCCTGCATTGTGAAACACTGTCGTATTCAAGTACTACCAACTTTGCTTTTAATGAGAAGTATACAATTATGATTTAGAAGAATGAAAATTGCATTTAATAAAAAAAATCCTAGAAAAGGCATTCATTATACTCTGACTCTGTTATCCAGGTCATCATTATTCCGAACATAACTTGAATTCCAAATGATGCATGCAAGTCACGAAAAGCAATTAGTACTGCTTTTTTCCTAGCACATAAAAGTACCTTCAAGTCTTTCATTTACTCCCCCCGCCCAGTCGCAACGTTATGCATTCAATTGTCTGTCGAAATTTTATCTTTTATTCTATAATTGTTTGACTGTTACCAGAATTTAAGCTCGTCAGATTTAAAACTAATAAATTTCTATGTTGCGAAATTAAAAGCAAAACATATATCATCAGTGAGTGGCCGAAACCTCTGCGATGGCTATTAAACCCGTTATTGCAAACTCTATGGTGGATCTAAAATGCGGGAATATAATCGCTATGATGGATCGTAAACTCATGCCTTGAATCTATGAAGTGGATCTAACACATTTGGGTGGAATCGTTGAAACAGATGTTAAACTCGTGCCTGGAATCGCCCTGGTGCATATAAAACAATCGGTTGGAATCTGTAGAGGATCCAAAACACCTGAATATAATCTATTTGTAGGGTATAAAACACATTGATGGATTTCGTACAATACCTTATGACGAAATTATCTGGCAATTTGCTTAAATTATTTCGTTTAAAAACATTATTCATTCGGATTAAATGAATTTAGACCTGTCATGAGTATTAAACCTTTTATTTTATTTTTAAACCATGCACATACGTGAAGAGAACGTAAACGGGTCTCAAACCTTGTTCTATTCTATGCACATCAATACTGTTTGCTTTAGGTAATAAGCTCTGCGAGGATTCGCTTGATTTTTTGGAGGTTTGTTAAGTACCATATTAGTTACTGCTGATACCGGGGTTAGGGAATACCTCACTGATTGATGGATTGACGTCTAGATTGGCTAGTAAGTAGATGGATGAATGTATAGACGTATATGTGGGTTAGTGCGTGGATGGATGGAAGGGTTGACGTATTGGTGATCGGTGCGTAGATCGATATTTTGATTGACGTACACGTTGGTCAGTGAGTAGGCTAATCGATATATTGATATTTTGAGGACTTAATGAGGAGATGGAAGGGTTGATTAAATTATGGTTGTGTAAGCGGTTAGCAGGATGGATTATTTGAGGTATAGTTTGGTTAATACGTATATGGCTGGATATATTGACGTAATGTTGGGTCGGCATGGATGGATAAGTTGACGTATAGTTGAATATATATATATATATATATATATATATATATATATATATATATATATATATATATATATATATATATATATATATATATATATATATATATATATATATAACTTGAGGCTACATTCAAAATCGATGACGACATAGGTTTAAGTTCTGTCTACACTCATGAATAATATAAGTTTATTAATTAATCGCGTACCATTGTCTCTGATTCTTATCTCATATTGCTTTGCATGAGAAAGGGAGAGATAGAGAGAGAGGTAGAGATCTTCATTTGGATCATATTAGGATGAACTAGTAGGCTCACTGACCAGCCAATATAACGGGAGACAGACCTTCAATCCTATCCATTTTTGGGAGGATTTGTTCAAGACTTTCGCTCAGGTATAAAACAAAATGAAATATTATAATACACCCAAGGTGTGTACTGTATGTATTTACTTCTCCATTTATAGCTTTGTGAGATGTTGTGTCTATTTCCCGATAATGGGAAACCTGTGTTGATAATACGGATTCTTTGTCGATATTGAAGGTCTGTATTGGGGGGATATTTCTGTGACGGTCATTAACAAATTATTAAAGATTTATACAATATTCCTTTCTTCATAGATTAGTCAAATATGCATATAATAATATACAAATTAAATTCACACACAAAGATGTATTATGAATGACAAACAATATACAAAAAGCAACAGAGAATATGTTCCCTTGATGTTAATGGTGTATTCCTGCAAGTCTAAACACCATTTCAACAATATATGATTGACATGTTGATAATGAAAGTAATACGCTTTTGATTCCTGAAGACAATATTCGGCGAAGGAACAGAACGAACATAAATTTAAAAGAGTTGCAAAGCCGATATTAAAGCCAATCATTCCTTCTTGATTGCGAATAGTTTCTCTGGTGTTTATTTGGTACATGGGAGGTATGCAAAACATTACGTTCTAAAGCGTTAATGGGAAAGGTTGGTTCGTGTCCTTTAAATATATGTCCGACTGCAATATTGACTGCAAAGGCAGACGGATAGTACGTGTCAGCACAAGAAAACCGTTAATGCGATTCTTCAAACTATTAAGTATAACCTCCGTCTTTTGATGATGACGGATAATATTAATTGCTGATACCTAAACTTTATTAATGGTAATAGCACACACAAACAGAAAAATATAAAGTTTAGATAAGATACAACACTACAAAATAATATTTTGTGACATCCAAACAGGTTTACACACATATATATCTGGCTTCCGAACAGGTTTACACTGCTATATATCTGTGACGTCCGAAATAGGGTAACACGCTGTTTAATGACCGTGACAGCATACAGTTTTGCAAAATATGCTATATGTCTGTGATATATTTATGTCATACATTTGTAAATTGTTATTTAAGGCGGAAAACAGATATACACACTGTTATACGTCTGTGGAATGATCTTTAAGGCGGTTTACATGCCGCTATATGTCCTTAAAATGTTCTTTAAAATTGCAAAATAACGTAAAATAAAGTTGACAATGAATAAATTATATATTTAGTCTCAGGCAAAACTAAGCATCATATAATGCTATTTGGTTTCAAAAAGAAGACTGATGAACAAATTAAAAAAAGCAACTAAATTTATCATCGCTTACCCATTTTATCTTTGTACACAATTGTTATATGTATACACGCATTAAGAAAGTGTAACGGACTGACTGTTTGCAACGAATAAATAGATAAGAATTGAAAGAGCACACACTATTGTTTATATTTAATTTATGTTGTCTGCTTGACTGGTGTCCGCGATTGACACTAGTTTGGCCTTTCTCCGTCATTGCGGATATAGTAGCTATGGCCCGTCTAGCTTCTTATATTTTCAAAGATGTATACTTTAATTTGAGTTCAAGGCCTGACCTAATTTTCAAACTTAGAATGTTCTACAGACAAACGTTGGACCTACAACGTGGTCGTCTAGTGTTTCTTGTTATATAAGGTTTTAATAAATACAAGTAGTCATTATTATAATACGATCTTTCCGCTGAATGATTTTTAGCCGTTTCATGATATACTTTGAGTGGAATGTTGATTGTGCTATCGAAAATGTCCGTGCAACAACCTAATCTAGAATATTAGTACATCAGCAGATTCAATATTAACATTCATTCTGAACACTGAATATTATTAGCCTAGTTGCAGAACTTTCGGCACTGTTTGGGATTTAATTCACAATGCTGTAAGTTCCTCAAAAATTTTCAATATTCAAGTTGTGACTAAGTGACAAACATTTATTTGCTTGATTTTAAATACTGTTTTGATTTTTCTTCTTTCTGTTCCTTTGCTTAAGGATATATATAAATAGTACATACACACACACACACACACACACATAGACAAACACATGTCTCTCTATCTATCTATCTATCTATCTATCTATCTATCTATCTATCTATCTATCTATCTATCTGTCTGTCTGTCTGTCTATCTATCTATCTATCTATTCTTTTCTCATTTTCTCATAAACAAAGTGAACTTGGGGCAGGGAGATTGTAGTAATTGCATCAGGTTCTTTCGTTGACCAAGGAATGTGATTAAGTGCAGCAGTTCCAGTTTTGTCTTTCTTCGATCAATGGTAGTGATTTAATTGAAGAGTTAAAGTTTCGTGTTTTATGATTTCGAAAAGTTTCACAAGCTATTTGGATTATTCCCTCACAAATTATATTCCACGAAGGGCGAATAACAAAGTAATCTTCATCATCCGACCAGGTTGCCCTGGTGTACTGCGCTATCAGATGTTTGATGGTCCCAAGTGTTCTAAATGTGTCTGTATGCTGCCGCATTAGAACCACAACATTTTGTTTCTCTCAATGGCATCAACAGATTCTTTCAGGCTCCATCGAGACGCAATAAATGCTGGTGTTATTATAGGGATTATAACTAGACTTTCCTTAATACATCGATGCATTTCTTCTATGATAAGCATGCCAGGAACAAAACTATCAGCTCCAGTGCACACAAGATTTTTATCTGTCTTGAACGTGTCCTTGAAATATTTATTTAAGGAAGGCACGATGTTTTCTTCCACGATATGAGAGTTTGGCAGCAATAAGACACAAATGCTACATAGGTGAAATTTGTGTTATCATGCAGAATTTCTCTCTCTAGATTTTCAAGGTCCTGATTTTGGCAAACCTTTCTGCGCCGAAGATAAATCACAATGGCGATTGTCAATATACTTAACAATAATTGCAACTGATGATGCAATTCCAACGCCAATAATATGTGCAATGCGGCAGTTTTGTCTCACCATAGCAATAACTGCGATATTCAATAATTCTTCATTGTTGAAATATTTACAAGCCAATGTTGTCCTATTAACAATGTTGACATCAGCAAACAAAATCAATTAAAAAAAAATAAAGTGTCTCACAATCGCACATGAGAGGATTCTTTAACACATTCAACGCGAAATTGTGTGGAATAATGTCGAGTTTTTCTTTGGGTTTGATGTTATCGCTGGTGTTGTATCCATATTTGTATTTCTCTGCTATAAGACTTCTATCCTGGATAGTCTGAGCAAAATAGTTGTCACGGAGGTCTTATGTTTGTCTTCCGTGTCCCGATGTAGAACTATTTCTTTCAGTTGTCCTATGAAAACTATGGGCAAACATTTTAGCCGATTATTCCTCAAAACAATCAACTTTAAATCCCATGAGTTGTGCAGATCGATATTAAAGAATGTAAGTTCGTTTTGATTCACATCAATTAGACATATTTTGTAATTTGAAGAGAATAAGTTCAATGGTACATGAGTGAGACTATTATTACGAAGTGAAATTATCTCAAGATCTTTGTTTTTCGATAACATGCAAGAAAATTCATTCATAGTCTGCATTTTGTGCAGTTGGTTCGTGGACAAATCTAGAATCTTCAGAGAAGGAAAACTACTTATAAAAGATGGCGATATATATTGCATATTATTGTTCGCTAGATTCAATGCCACTAATTCATGGAAATCATATGATCCAGAAAATGTAACATTTAACATTATGATATTATTTTTGCTTAAATCCGACATTTTTAGACATTTTATGATATTAGATTCAAACATGTATTTTGCATTTAATCTTAGTGGAGTATCTGGAACCGTCACGGATTCAGCAAACATATATATTATATTTGGAGCTCTATCCAGACTAACAGTGTGATCCTTACTGTTAACCTTTGCAAGAAAGTCACATCTAAAAATTCAAGATTTTTACATAACCAAGGGATCTTAACGCTTATGTCGTTTGTTGAAATTAGTGCATTAGATGAAATATTTAAATATTTTACCCTAGGTAATATTTCGTGGACAAAGGCTGCATCATGTACAAAGATTGTCATGACTCTACTTATATCAAGATATGTAATATGTTTTGTTCGGAGAGCCCTTGAAAAATATTTCCCCAGAACAACCCTACGATGAACAGCTTCGATTCCAAGTAAAGATAGATATTTAAGTTTGCTCAGTTTGCCATACAATGCTGCTTCTACTACACTCATTTTAAGCCCACTATTATTGTCCAAATGTAGTGCTTCATGGTCAGGTGTAGAATGAAATGCATCGGGGTGAATATGCATGAGGTCCGTGCATAAGGATATGGACAAAACTTTTAACTTTTCTAATCCGTCAAGAAATACCACGCCAGTCCAATTAACCTGTCTGAATTCAAAGGAAAGTTCAGATACATTTTTCCATGTTTGACTCCGGAAAAAATCCATCAGGGAAAGATGTAAGTTTCTCTGTTCCAATTATCGCACCCTTCCGTATATTTGCCGGTAATGAAAGTGGAAAGTCGGCATTGCTGGAAATATATTTGCATATATAAGAAATATCAGTCACAGTACACGTTACATTTGCTTCAGACATAGGCACAACGAATGGTACTGTGAAAACCACGAACAAAAAAATATTGTTTCCTTCTCAGTTTTTGAAAATGCACGAATGAGTTTGGAATAAAAATTATAGCTTCGATTTATGGAATCTAAATTCCTGGCAACAAGGTTGAAGTCGGCGGTAGAATCATCAACCGCTTCAATGAATTATGAAAGTTTCTCTATCTTGCCTATAAAATATATTTTCCTTGCTGGAAGCTGTTCTAAGACTGCTTTCGATACTTCGTCTTGTCCTGAATAGGAAAGAAGCATATAAAAGATTCGGAAAATACATTAATAATAACACGGCAAAAGTCATATTCCCGTCATAAAGGTAGCTTCATTTATGAAAGCAAGCTGATTACTTAAGAACGTGTGCTAATATGTATAGCAAACGTATAGTTTCCATTTTCTAATTGTCAAATATCGCGTGATATAACCAGTAATCGTTATTCTTTCCGGACATCATTGAAACAGTTTTCAAGATCATGGGAAAGAGGTTCCACTGGGAAATAGTATAACATCATTTTGCTAATTTGTTAGTGAATTTATTATAAGTAAATATTTCGTCTCTTAAATGTTTCGACACCAACTTAAGAATACTCTGTCTCCTAGCCGCGTGATGTCCAATGAAAGTACGTAATACTATGCATCTGTTATGAGCATAGGTTTCAGACGATTTTTGTTGTAGGGTTTAACTCCATTTTTCAGCACATGGCGGTTTCAGAGGACTTTGGTTAATAAGCAAACAATGCATACCACTATGCACCTGGTACAAGACACACAAAAGTTGACAAAACAATTTGACGAATACCAGGCAATGCTAAAACATACAAGCTATGTCTCTGGGGTGCTTGTATGCCGTGTTTTGAACGATGTCAACGACCTTGCGGATCGAGTGGCAATACTTGTGAGATCAGTTTCTCTTCTCCACAACGCCCTTGAAATAATCAACGAAGCAATATCTATTTCTCAGCGATTACACAACGACTATCTTATGTACAGAGACACGTAATGTTCGATGATCCATGAACCTGTTGAAGATATCCACGACACAGACAATACTGATGTTGTGTTCTGACACGATTGATAATCTTTGTCGTGCGTGAGAGCTATTCATACATGCAGCAGGTGATTGTAAATACAGAACAGAGTTTGACCTCACTTATCACCATCTCATCGATCAATCCAGAATATAGTGTAACTTTTTCTGTACGAATGTCCACTGGGGACTCGCGCATACCAGAGATCGCCTAAGCCTCGTGCGGGTTTATTACAGGTTTGATTCATATCAGATCTCAACCGTTCGTCGATGTAGCCTAGAATTCATTTGTATTTTCAGCAGACACGTGTGCCTACTCGCACTTACGACACAGAAGCAATCAACGAAGAAATTAGACAAAGAGGTTTGGTAGTCAGTGGCAAGGACGCGAAAATGTATGTACGTGTCCGCGTGGCCACACTCAGTTCTGTTATTGCCATCGAATGTAAAATGCATGCGGTTAATAGTGAACGGTCCTCCATAAGGTCCGTGTTAGGTTAATCTACCCACATTCAGTGGATAAAAGATTCTCGCGCGTTGGATATTATACAGCTCCTGACGTTTTGAGAACTGCCTCAGTACAACAGGTGAATCTAACCTGTGAAGCCTTTAATGGCAGTTTCAAAAGCACGCTTGACGCGACAGGCGTATTTTACAAAGGAACACTCCGTTTGGTCTTTCACTTGTGTTACTGCCATGCCAAAATAATTGGTTGATTCATTTTTGTTTTCGTTGGTGGATCAAGCCGGGCACGTTTTTTGATTTGTGCTGTGATACATTGATGATACAACTGTGCATTAGCCATGACCTTGATATTTTATAACAATGAAAGTCGTGAGCTCACTGGCACAGCTAAAGTGAGAAAGCCCGCGTGCATAACCCATTACTGAACTGGACTCGTTGAAGATTTTAAGGGCGAGTGCCAAAATCATCAAAGCTCTAATTTAACACGCGAGTTGAGGATGGTGAGAAAAGTACGACTGTAGACCGATTAAAACAATTAGGCTCTCTGCAGACTCAGGAGCGCCAGGTTCGAGTAGTGCGATCAATAACACGAGAACAAAAGATTTGTTAAGAATAGCATCATGACATTGTTCAACAGTGCACGTTACATCATCGATGGAAAGGAATTCGAGTCCATTCTGGACGATGTTGACTTGGCTACAATGATTCTAGGACTCGCCCGAAATAGTGATGATTGCAGGAGAACCGCTGATCCAACCATGATTTTTCTCAAGGATGCAAATTATCACGCTAACAGCAGAGCAAATATATCCAGACCCCTTGAAATGGTTCCGGCGATGCTGATGCGGCTGTATAATGTGTATCTTTTCATAATCTTCAGTTTAATTTTGAAATTTGCACAGCGTTGAGTATATCTTAGTGAAGACTAATAGTGGTTTTCGTGCGTGTACAATTCCCTGCAGCAGTATCGTTATGTTTTGCAGAAATGTTTGCAAGGTGATAATTGCAGCCAAACGTACGGTCATATTGGTTCGTAAAAACAATTCCAACGATGATATTTGGCGCAAGGCAGGTACTCTTGCCGGTAAGGTTGTAATAGATGCACTGACTTTTTGGATGAACATGTTATCTCCTTCATTAATTACATACTCCCGCGTGTTATCCACTTAGGAACCGCATCAACGCTGTCGTTTTCGCATATATCGCAGACACACACCTACCTATTAGCATTACGGGGCAATTTGCCTGGCAGATACATACACATAACAGCAAAACACGTAGTCCTGACGTTTAGCATTCAGCGCGAGATGGGGACCGGTCAAATAAGAAAGATCGTGCTCGTCAATTTAGAAGCGATTGATTTTTTTCTTTGCGGTTAAACAATCATAAGGAACATTCGGTAGAAATTCGACTTTACTACACAGATGCAAACCATACTGCCAGAGCATATCACACTGTGATGTTGTACATGGACGGGGTTAACAAATAAACATCGACATGGGAAAACAGATGTCTCAACAAGACTTTCGTAAGCTTTACCCGAGTTGTTCAGGCAGTCCGATGTGTTGTACTCCTTGTACTCCTTTCTGACAAGACGTTGTTGCTGAATTACGCTGATGAGGGTGATCAAATAATGTATGTAAAACTCAAATAAAACCTGCTAACAATTAGAATAATAATTTCCTTCCACGACGTGAAATTCGGCCTTACTGACAATAAATTTACAAAAAATGAAAAACAACTGTGGTGTCACACTAAAACTTTCGGAAGCAGAATTAACTGGAAATGTTCCCTTGTGGTTGACAATGTTAGCTCACTCAACATAATGTCGCTTTGGTAACCTCTAAATTATCCAAGTTAGAGTTGGCACAAATGTAAACGACCGGAGGAATATTTCCATTCCTTGCAGCGATTGCAGCATTAATGGAAGATGCGGCTTCAGTGGTTGCAAAAACTGCAGCGTTAGAAGCTATAGGAACAGGATCAATAATAGCTTTGAAAAAAGTAGTCGCTGGACACATAAGAAAGGAAAAGGTCTTTGATTACCATGCATGTGTTGTCGAGTATCCTCAGGCAGAACTCTTCCATAACCCTGACGACGAATATCGCGCGTCCGCTAAACAAACGTGATTTACTCGCGATGGTAAAATGGATCAAACATTTTTGTCTTGTGTTTTCTATGCGAGATGAACTTGCAGAGATGATTATATATATGCACACGCGAAATAGGCATCATCAATCTGGAATCGTCTACTGGTCCTGTCACTCACTGGGTTGCATACCTGGCAAGACTTCCGCAAAGTTTGTATTTTGACTAGCATGGACCTGTACCTCCAATTGAAGTGGTAAATTATATATCTCTAGCCAATGGATAGACTCTGAAGACATACTTTTTCTACTGCTGGTTCATTCGACTATACGTGTACAGACAAGGTTGGATGGTCCAGTATGCATTCATCTTGTCCTTAAAGTGTTTTGTGCACTGGAGAGTTCACCAACCCCAAAAACGCTTAATGATTTCACATTAGAGTCTGTGCTATGATATTAATGATACCAGTACTAGGGTCTCTCATGTTCCTAGTATATATCAAGGACCTGCCATCAAGTGCTTCCTCCAGTCAGACTCTCTGCGACGAGTATCTACAATACAGAGTGGTTTATTCCCAACAGGATGCAGTGCTACTAAAAGAAGACCGCAACAAGTAGCAGGAGTGGAAGAGAAAATGGCAAATTAATTTCAACAAACAAATACAAACACATATGCATAAGCATCAAGTGAATGGCCATTAACATCCCCATATTATATCCACAAGAATATCTTGAACGAGAACAGCAGAGCCAATTATCTTGGTGTCATCTTGGACAGCAAGCCATCTTGCAACTCCCGCATAGACTCAGTAACTACAAAAGTCAATCAGCTGACATATTTACTCCATGAAACCTCTCATACTGCCCAAAAATATCAATGATTGCTGATGCTAGAAGCGCGTACGCTTCTACAGCATGGGATTCACATTCCATAACCAATGCAGTCTAACTAGAAAGAGTCCAGAAGCGGTCAGTGGCATAACAACTTTGCTAAAGAACCGTCAGTGGGAAGAACTGAAAAGCCAAATTCTACAAAACAAGGTTATCAGGATTTAATGCATTATTAACCAACTGGTAGAAATACCAAAACAGTTACTTGATCCCCGTGAAAGCATTTACCAGAGGCCATGTCAACATACACATTGTACTATACTGGTCCGTGACCGCATATAAGAACTATTTCGTCCCCACAGGCATCCGGCTTCGGAACTGCATGCCTGTGACAACCATTACACCGCCTTCCATTGATATATTTAAGGTCCACATAGGCGCTGTAGGTCACATGCCTTATACAAAGTATGTTATTTTTTTTCTGTATTTGACTCGTAAAAAGAGCTTTTCTTCATTATTCAACATTGTTCACCACAGTGCGGCTTTGCCTGAATATAGGCCCAGCACTTGGTTGGAAGATGAAGATGTATTAATTCAAAGTCAACGAACACTTTAGTGATTCCAATGAATGATTTAAATAAACAATTTCTTTCAAACGATTTATGGTTTTATCAACACAACTGTATACTATAGATTCCCAGAGACCGATCTAAAACTGGAATGATTTATGTGTTACCAACTCTCTATTTATACACATTCATACCCGACCTACGATGCAAAGAATGTTCGTAAAAGCTTGATCATTCCAATGGAAAATTCCACTAGCTCGTAAACAAGGCTTTGAACTCGTAGTAAAAGTCTTGTTTACAACTAATCATGATCTTTTGTACAATATTACTACCTACAATCAGTGATAAAAGTTACATGTGTAAACATCATATTTAAAACTTACATTCATGGACAAAAAGTAGACAATATAGACTGAACATAAATAAAATCGACTATAACAAAATTTGATGTCAGTTAGGCAACAGTTTCATTTAGGACAAAGTTGATATTATATATCGATTAATGGAAATGCAATGTCTCAACGATGATAAATTCAATGGTAATTTGGGAAAACGTGATCTTTATGATGGTCATCACGGCAGACATATTTGATGTACAACTAGTTTCTTTATCGTTTAGGACCAATCACGTATGACAACAAAGTGTATTGGTTAAAAACCCAATTTTATTCAACCTATTGGAGAAGCAGAGATATTAATTTCAGGATGGCTGCTGTGGCAGTCATATTGGATGTCAGATCTGAACCATATTAGTTTAGGCTGTTCCAGAAATGATGGTGTTGGAGAGTTAGATGACAATACAAGTATTCTTTTTTTAAAGTATGGTAGTGCTTTTTGGCACATGATACATTGATATCTAACTGAAAACAGCATCAAATAGCAGCATGATAAAAAATAACTAGAGCAGTTGACCAAGTCAACGTATCCTCTGACCCTGACATGATATTAAATATTTGGACATTTAAATACATGATACAAAACCAACACTTTCTGAAACAATAAAGTTTATCCAGCCGAAATATGTATGACTTGCTGTAAGGTATGTAAGGTTATCTAAGGGCCCACAAGTAAGTGGCTATCCTATCCATACACTATACAACATTGGGAAATGCATTCTGATGCCATACCCCAACAAAAATGCAGACATTTGTAGAACAGGGTTTGCCGGGTCTAAGAAAACTATTATTATGGTTGCCTAAATTACTTTCTTGTCATGAGTGCATTCATAAACACAATATATAACATCATAGACCCTAAAAATGAGCTCTTTTTGGGGTCGCCTTTAATCGTAATATGCATTCATGCTGCGTTGAATTCCTGCTAATAAAGTCTATGTTTGGTGATGTTTAAAGACATATTTGTTTCATCAGGTGGATGAGATGATATTTGGTGCTTCGTGGGTACAAATATAGTAAGTTCTGGTCCTCCCACCCCTGTACTATTTTTGGAAGTATTATGCACGACAAATCAAACGTCAGCAAAAACCTCTCAGTGAAAATGTATTATCTGCAAGTTGAAACAAGAGTACGGTACAATTTCCGAAATGTAACATTGCCCGATTCAGGATAGTATGAGTGGGGCAAGTGCTTTCAGAAACACGGTTTTAGCCAGGTGAGCTATGAAGAGGCAAAAACAAAACGTTAAGAGGACTAGCTTCCCCTTCTACCACTGGGGACAACCCACACGTATTATGCAGTATGAGGACATCTTAACAAGTAAGCGCAATCATAAATGACTTGGGGACGTCGTTACAACATGCTTGTAGTTCAATGTAGACATGCTTACATGCGGAAAGTGATAATGAATAACAACTTGTGATGAACATTGAGCCAACAGTGCATTATAATGTGTTTGGCCGCCATCATTGGTCCCAAAAGTGTTACATATATGCCTAAAATTGAATATGGGTAAACAATATTTGTATGCACTCGGTGCATGCTTTGGAGCTTATATCTAATGAATATTTATAAAACTGACCTCAATTCGTATTTAGACTTAAATATGATGTGACAAACAAAACATTGAAAAAGTTGCGCATATAGGTTGGTGCTCGTTTTTTGCACAAATTACAAATGGATATATGCACCAACAAGCATAATAATACAGAATATTTCATTTTACAGCATCTTTAACCTAAGCTTTCTGTGAAACGTGGCATGAAGGAGTAACTTGACATTTAACGATCATATATAATTGGACACCATTATCTGCGGAACATGCACAATAATTACTTTCTCTACTTAAAAATTCTGAATACATTTTATTATTTAATCGAATCTATGCTCTTTGTCAGTATTCAGTGGTATACACATGTGAAAAATCAAATCTTATATTTAATTTAACCGTATTTTGTTTAAAAACTACACTTGTTGCGTATATAAATTAGACAACAAATCCCAAATAAGATGGCAAATAATCTATACAATTTAAATAAATTAATATAAAACATTACATGCGATATTGGAAATTCATAAAGTCGTAAAAAATGTAAACAGAAGCAAAATAAATAAATGGGTGGAGAGAAAATATGTACTTATTTAAAAAAATTCTGCATATAACATGAGATAACATGGAGATAATAACTGTTCCTGTCGTAGTTACTAGTGATACTAAAAACGATATTCCAGAAAACAAAGTCAAACCAGCATAGTAAACGCTGCACGTGGGACAGTTTTGCTGCATTAAGTAAAAATACAGAAGCCTTTACTAAATCCTAAGTTAAAACGTTAAATACAGCTCTTATAATGTAAAAACATCAATATGGTACGATGGTCAAGAAAAGTGACGGCCATAACACTGTACGAATTCAACCAAGCCTAACATGAATCTACAGTGAAAGAACACCCGTTCTTCAGAAACGTCATCATTAACATTAAAATTAATACAACGAATGGTTTCGTTTATCTATGTTACCTTTGATTCAGACGAAACGTTTGCAACCTGAACACAATTGGTGCTTCTCTGATTGTAGTCACACTTGGTTCCGCATATAACAACTTAGGAACCCTGAGGACACGAACAATGTGCAAGTGCATGTGGTAAAATGGCCATATCTGTACATGTTTTGATGATGTAAGGTATTGTTATGTGCCCCAATGGTGATGTTTAGATAACTATATGAGCGCCACAAGAAAGGTCCCCATGTGAACCAATATATTCCGTTTAAAACATTGCAGAACACAAAAGTCAGTACATTTTTGAAATTTTGGCTCATAGTTTTAAAATATTAAGGTTTGTATATGTGTAATAAAATGTTTAAGCATGTTTTATTATATGTGGGATTTTTTTCTTCCCGGTGTTTTTGATGAAACTCTACAGGAGAACACATAATACATGGTTTGGTGGATACGACGACTTAATATTGCAAACTTTTAAAGGCATGTTTTCTGGCCTTCGACTATATGTTATTTTGTCTCTAATAAGTTCATAATAATGTAATTTTTTGCTCTTAGCTTTGCTAAATTACATAGAACTGCATCAAGGAAAGTGAAAATGATGACTTACAAAATACGGTATAAAAATAGTAAAATTGTTTAAAGTTTATTTTGCTCTCATGAACGCATGCAACTATTATGATAGCTGATTGTAAATTATGGTGGCATTTTAATTATTACTGCTATTATATCTGGCTGCTCTAAGATAAACTGTTATCATAATGTTGTCACTCTTCACTTAGTCAGTAGTAGATGTACCCATTATCTCGGCCAAGCACTAATACAAAATGTAGGGCTTCATTTTTCAGAATTAATGGATTAAGGCTTTCAAACAAATAATACTGCACATGTGGCACAATCACAAAATCAAGATAAAGAAAAAAAATGTTTAAAGCATGAACTGAAGAAAATTCAAAAACTTTATGATGTGACTGTTTTTACTATATAAGATAGTGTTACAAATGGATGAATATCAATAATGTTTAAACTAGAAACCCTCAGTCATTTGCCTGACAGTAACTGAACAATATATATATATATATATATATATATATATATATATATATATATATATATATATATATATATATTATATATTTATATGTGTGTGTGTGTGTGCTTGTCTATTTGTGTGTGTGTATCTCTGTGTGTGTGTATGCTTGTCTAACATAGCAATTGATGGCTGATACAATATCAAAGCCCAACATCCACGACTAAGTGTTGTCAAAGTAAGACAAATAAAATATTTCAAATCGCTAACCTGGTACAGGTTTTGTTCCCATTTTAATAACATGTTTGCCAAGCACTAATATTAATGCTTTATTCTATGGATCTAATTTTATCTGACCATTATTGCCCTCTGTGCATATTGGATACTTGACTATACATTTATTCATTGAATTCCTAAGATAATACAGCAATTGAACTTTGATAACAGCATGTACCAGGGTACTCTTACTGCTTAAACGTATAGCTAGATAAGGGAGCAAATTGTCAAACAATGACAACACTCAAAACGGAATAAACATGGTGCTATTACTTAGCAGTGTTTTAAAAGACCTTGTAAATTATTCCCAATGCGACTTTAAAATGAGTATTCAGCCATTAAACAGACCTGTTCGCTCGGTTTACTTGATGTCAAGCGATGCTCGTATCATCTCATGTTATTAATGAGGTCCATAGATAACTAAAGCCCTCGCTTATAGTGCGGTCTTTGTTTGGGGATCCCTTTGCAGGCGACATACTGAGGGAGAGGTTTCCATTGCATTTGATCCTAACATATACTTGTAAGAATTTAACTGATTTCAGTCCGTGGCAATGTATTGAAATTAATGAATGTATCTTTATGAACAAACAATACAATTTCTTTTATGAATGGACCAAACTAGTCTCTCGTTTTTAATTCTTTTAAATTGATTATGCAGATGATCAAACTCAATGTGAGTATTACATTTCAAGCAAATATTTACACTAGTTAAAAAAGCAGTCTGCGTTTGTATTTTGATCACTTCAGAAGTAGTTGTCAAGTGAGATCATCGTTTCTATTTAGGTAAAACGAGTTTACTTATTTATTTTTGCAAAAATCATAGAAATTCATATGAAGTGTAAGGATAAAACGCATTGCTTTCACCGAGAATGTGTAAACAAATCCAGACCATGTGAATACCAAAAATATCAAATATGACGAAACATATGTTAAACCACATTAAGTTATCCGTGGTTTGAATTCACAGACTCTGAAGGAAAGATGTTTTGCATTTCTTGCAACAATATACCATACTGACATAGGTTGGATATTCAGTCAGGGCATTTGGACCTAACGCATTCACGATTTCATGAAGCAAGTCTTACTGCATGTTTGGACCTTGTAAACCGGTGTAGAAAATCAATCAAGTTAAAGTTGTTAACACTCCTCTCTAATAGGTCATTTTAAAACAAAATGAAAACTACCAGATAAAAGTAAAGTAAAACTCTTTTTACCAAAGCCTACACCATCGCCCAGTATGAAAAACCATTTTCTGAAATGGAATTGCTATGCGCTAAAAGAGATCAATCTTAAACTTGGCGTTAACTAAATAAACAGACTTGGGGCAAGTGACTTTCTTCTATCAAACGATCAAATCTTGAATGAAGTTGGGAGGTTCTGGAATCCAGAACATTTTTCCATTCTTGGTTCAATTATTAATGCTATCATATTAGAGAAAGAATTAAACAAGATACATTGACATTAAAAAAGTAAACAAATAAGCCCTTTAAAGAAATAGACATCTTTCTTTCCTTTTTAATATGGATTAAAATACATAAATCTTGTTAAACCTATGCATGAGATCTATATTCTGGGATATCTGGATGGAATAAAAATTGCCTAGTCAAGCAATATTGAATGTTTCAGATTCTGGCAACATGTTTACGTAATTATTACTCACATGCAAGTTCACCACAGCTCTTATTTGTAAGAGTTTGGTCACCGTGATAGTATGCATCATCATGTCTAAAATGTACAATATTGTTGTACAGTACCGCATAGTTGAGTAAATTGGTATTTAAGCTACAAAGAAAGAAAAAAAAACATGTAATTTCTCAACATAATAGTAGAACGGTAAAGGAAAGGTACACTAGTGTAAACAGAAATCAATGCAAGTTTCCCAGATGTGAACTTTTAACCTTGGTTTGGGTAGTTTCGCGCTGACATGAACAAAATGGCACGGCTGCTTTAGAAAGCGATGCCTATGTCACGGGTTTACATCCGGTTCTCCATTGGTAATATAATTAGGTTGGCCTCATTTCTAGTAACACGGGTAGGAATATAACAACATATCATTAGTTTCTCCCTCTTAAGTGATATAAACACTTGCCAGTAGTTCATAGAATCAAATGGCTCAAAAATGTATTTCGGACAACTTAATCAGACACTCTTCGTGCAAGTATTAAACTGACACCAAATAATAATCAGTAATCAGTAAAACCATCTGACTCTAAAAATTCCTTACCTCTCTCGTTGAGTGGGTATATAGATCGGAGCGGTATTAGGCGGTGTCTTATATAGTTCATAATGGGGGCGCACTACATTTGTTATGAACGTCCGAGAGTGGCTTGTGTAAGATGAAGTTTATTATATTTTCCACATGCACAACATAGAAAATGTTAGCATACGTCTATTCTTCCTTAATGTTCTGTGGCTGAAATTTATTTGGATACTGTACACGTGAAAATTCTAAGTGATCTAAGTAAACAGCTAATAATTATGATTGCTCCCTTGCTCTGCAACTATCAGCCAGTTTTATTCAAAAGTAGACTCTCTCAACAAGCTATTCAAATAGATAAACGAATTTTTCCAGAGTAGATGTCAACTTCTGAAAGTGTAATGAATGAATTAACAAATATATGACACGCAAAAACAGAATTTGCCTCTGAAGAGCAGGAAGTGAAAATGACTAAACCGAGCAAGTATGTTTTTTAATGATGCAAATCTAAGTTATAACGGTACTAATAGTTTTTTCATAGGCCTCAATGACAATGTTTTGTGAAATAAATATACTGTATATCTTATCTCAGTTTGCGTGTCACTCACTGTTATAAAGAAAAATGTTTGACAAGGACAGAACCAGTTACTCGATTGCATTTAAGAGAGATAACTATGTTGGAACTAAACAGGTGTACGAGTTATCCAGTTACAACAGATGCATTTTCAATGATGTGGAAAAAATAAAAAAAATACAATATATGATCTAGATATGAATTAACATAATTGCACATGTTGCAAAGAGACGCAACATTTTTGTAAGCCTAACAGAAATTACAATCATTACATAATGCACCAATCACTGGTAGTTATGGTGCTTATTTCTGAATACAATGTTCCTTAAACATTAAGCTCTACCCACCTTGGGTTGTAAATTTATATTTTTTTATATCAATAGCCAGCATTAATTTTTGCAATAATCTGCTGGAATGTATAAGTAACACGTCTACTTAGTCTTGGTTCACAAAAAAATGTTTTATGAGGTAGAATATATTAATGTGCATATAATGGTTATTGAACTATTTTAGCAGCTGTGTTCATATGTGTGCCTTACTACCAAACTACATTTGGGAATATAACGAATTGTTTTAACTATGACTTGTGTTTTATTCACATCAGCACTTATTGAACTTCATATGGGTGGTATGGGAAATATCACGTTTTATCGTATTATGTTGTTGTTATTGTTGTAGGGTTTAACGCCATTTTTCAGCACAAGATAGGCTATACATGGCGGCCAGTATTAATGGTGGAGGAAGAACCCGGGAAAACCCCGGAAAGAACCACCGACCCACGAGAAGCTACTGGCAAGCTTTCTCACATACCCACGTTGGCTGAATCCGAGACTCGAACGCACGCAGACAGAGGTGAGATGGTAGTGATCCGTAACGGAGAGCGCTTTAGACCACTCGGCCATTCGTACTATGTAATAACCAGGTCAGTTGTGAATGTACCAATTATTACGTAACTCACCTACTTAAAATTGTACAATTCACCTAAAATAAAGAACTTAATATTCGTTTGGTAGCTGCAGAACTCAACATCAGAGACAGGTGGACAGGACCCAATCTTAATATAGGCTATAAGCTTTGAACACTTTACTCTGTCTGCAGATGCATGATCTCACTAATGCCCAGTCCTTGTATGAAGGTCAACCTAATCATTTACTTTGTAACACAAATATAAAGTTTCCCTCCTTTGTATAGTGAAAACAATTGATGCAATAAGTCAATCTGTCACCCAGTATTGTAGACCACAGCCTCTTAGTAGTTATGTTGGATCTGGAGTGAAATTCGGTGAATAAAATACAGAAACATGCTAAAGATAAACACTAAGTATAGCAAGTGAATTGAGTTAAAAAGGAGGAAAGTGTGTATCTAAAAGGAATATGAATCTTATGTTACATGAACTAAAGGACACAAAAGCGAAAATGAAAAAAATGAGAAATTAAAGTTAGATGACCTTGCTTGAGACAAATATTTGGAGTCAGTGTCCCTTGGGTCCAAGGACAGTCTGAATTCACCTATGCTATAAATTCCTTAGAAGCACCAACATTTCAGGTGAATCAGCGTGCATTCCCATCTAAAATAAAAGAGTGAATAATTTAGTCAATAAAGATGCATACAATTTGTACATCATTTACATATGACATTAGCAATGATTGGCTGTAGTTAGGTAGAAATATACCTAAATCAAACAAAAATACCTTATCAGATTTAAAACACTTCAAACGTTGTCTGTGAGAAATGATTGCATCACGTCCACTTATATTTGCATCAAGATTGAGAGCTAATATAATGCTTTACTGATATTTTCGTTATGTACGTAAACAGTCACTGAAGATCTGAGTTTCTATTTGTTGAAATGTCATGTGGTTTAAAGGAGATAACTCAATTATATATATAAAGTGTGGTAGAGCTATTTACCCCAATAGTGTATTCATATAATATAAATTATTTTATGGACACATGTATTAACTTCAAAGCAATGACATTATCCAAAATACATCATTGATAAAGTGATGACACAAATATATATATATATATATATATATATTTAATCATATAGGAAATATTGTCATTTTAAGTAAATATTATAAACCAGGAGATCATAGTCAACCACCTCCGTTTGTTAGATTGCCTCCGCATGAATAGCTGAAAAAAAAATCGTGGATTACTATGATTATATAACTAATGATCATAGAGCGCTTGATCCAGAACTAAGAGGGCTTGAGAAAGTAATCCGACTACAAATAGATAAAATTCAGTGTGAAATAATGTGTGAGATAATTTCAGAAATTCATATGAATAACTTTAGGGATATGTGGAGTCTAGATGATTTAAGAGTTGCAAGTAGATGGTGCGTAATACACTTCAACAACAATTACAAATCTACATGTACTATTGTTATCGCACAGCAGATGCTCGGCGACAAAATATTGACGTTGAAATTCCATGTTGCGGTAGTAAATACAATCTTGTGCAAATGATACTGTTTTAGTTCCTGTCAGTGTTGTTGAGAGCGCGTTAACGATTTACAAATCTCCATGCACTCATGAATATGTTATAAAGATTCATTCCTCACAAGGGTTAACTATTTTGGATACTAATATTTAGATTGCTGATGATCGCATCGAAAGGCCTAACTAAGTTTATCTAGCAGTGTCCTGAGTCAGACGAATATCTTAGCTGTTGAGGGTTATCAAAAACTTTACAGATAAAAATAACCAAACTGCTAGCAATGGCGATGATGTAGAAAGAAAGGAAAAAATATGTGCACATCAACACACCCTCAAGTACATCGACGTCTTACCACCGCTAGTCAAAGCTTAAAATGAGTTTTAACATCAGTGCATCGGTTTCACCCGCTAAGAAGAAGTGACCCCCACAAAGAAGTAGTACTCTTTAAGGGATTGTTTGGAACATCCCCTGCTGCCTCTAAAAACATGGACTGTTAAATATTAGATACTTGGTACATATCGGAAATATCAAACGCAATTTCAACAAAGGTTCTTTACAAGACTAGACTACCAAAGGGTTTCCTGTCGTTGGATGATTGCGTGGACATCATACTCCTGTTTATAAATTATAAATCATGAACGGCAAAGTGTTCAAAAGAAGTATCTACTTGCCCAAGATAAAACGAATGACCTAAAAAGAAGACGACATCGAAAACTATATCGATGGAAGAACCTTTAAAGATAAGCAAACACCGCTTTTAAGAAAGGAAAGTGAGTTGCAAAGGATTTCATCCAAGTTTTTATTCTTTGATAGACGATTCGCTTGTCATCGAATATAAAAAGAAATGACCATCATGCCGTTCCACACAGCATCAGTGAGCATTCCATCCAGTTCTTCTGTTAAAGATTTTTAGAAGCATCACATGTTGGTCTGGTGTGGAGAACGTCTGCCTAAATCTCAAATAATTTTCCTCAGCCAAATCTGTGTTGTGTATTGTGTCATCAGTGCGGCCATCACCATTTTGAATTTGCAACAATTATAAAAATATTTTTGGGCCATTTAACTCAGCAATTGCATCGGTTACCGTCAACCCAGTCTTTATCTGAAATCTAAAATATTCCTATGACAACTGGAGCTTTCTCACCAACGTCAGTTAACCTTAAAATGGAAGCAATATCCCTCTTTAGGAAACTCATTTGACTTCGAGTGACACATCGGAAAGCAGGATCCTCGAATTATGAATAACCAATTTTGCTGAACGTTACCCAGTGTCAGTTCCATGAATGTGTTTCCCAGCAATATTGTGTGGTGTTTCACAGTCAAAGTACCTCAGGTCATCCAATTGGATCACGAAGCGCATTGGAAATCGATTTGGTAGAAATCATTCATTCCGTACAAGACCAGAATGTCATTTGAAATAAAGCGAAGTTTACCGTCTAAATCCTGATCGAACAAGTGCAACAAAATTTGGATGCAAACGATCATGGCATTTTATAATTGAAAAGACCAGCACCATCCAATTCTCAACTGAACATCTATATTAAGAAAACTCATGAAGGCATTTATTTTAACTCTCAACATTTATTTTAACAGGTCCGACGCTGTTTGGAAATGCCTTGGATAAAAGGAAACGAAGTGTCCTGATCCAGTACTATAAAATAGCTCTTCGTCTGCATATGAATTGCTTTGCATGTCAACACATTTTCCATAACTTTTCCTCCCAGGTTTTAATTCAGGCCTCAATTCCAAAAACATTAACAAAAACGATCAATTTTAAACAACAATTTTTTTTTTACTCTATGTAACTGAGGGAAGGACCGAATTTGATCAGTGTAAACTATGATGTGGTAAAGTAAAACGTAGTGGGAAACGCATTCGTGCCGTTGCTGAGAGTCATTCCTTATAAAGTGAATTCTGTTACGTTTTCTTGCGATGAGGGTAGAAACACTTGCCAATTTCAAAGTGAAATGATACATCCTTAATATCAGCATGTCAGAAAGTCATCTTTCGACAATGGCTACTTTGATATAAAAGGATATCTGGGACAACATATTTTTATTCTCGGAAATAAAAATCATGGTGAAATTACATTTTCAAAAACGATTCTCTAATGTCTTTAAAGTGATGTATAACGTGTACCTAGGACGTCTCGACGCCGAGACCATACTTTAGGACAGGGGTCAGCAACCTACGGCACGCGTGCCGCAAGGGTAGCCAGAAATCTCGATTTTAACAGTATTACTCTTTTTCTGGTGGCACTCGCTCGTTCATTTTGTAATTTATCCGGAAAAAAGTGGCACACTATGCATAGTAGGTTGAAAACCCTTCTTTTAGGAGATATGCTAAAATCTGCATTTCGTTCAATGGCCCTCGTGCAAAGTGATGTAGGGAAAAAAATGTGTTGCCCACATATAATCATCGACAAAGAAAACGCTTAACACCCTACCAGCCGCAAAGACGACACTCTCTTGAGGGCAATCAGAATGTGTTGTAATTTATATTTTAGCTCCCACAGAGGTCACTGAAAATCCGCAGATCGCTGCTGGCTGACCAAGGACCTCCTTCCTCGCTAATGCCACATCACGGAAATTGCCAAAAGAAACGACAACGTCCCTTCAGACCTCATCAATACATTGCACGAAAGACTAACAAGGAAGAACATCCAAAGAATTAGACGTCTTTGATTAAGAAAAGAAAATGAGTGGTGCGCATGCTCCAAGTTAGACCTTAATATCTTTGCTATGTCACCCAACGTGATGATGATGCAAGATTTCGTCCCATCTCGTATTTGACTGCCTCAGTCACAATCAAGCTTGAAACCAAAGGAGATACTAAAGATTACATCTATAGAAATAGCAGTCACTTGTACTTAAAGTCAAAGTTCCAGATACGGTCACCAATACAGCAGGCAAGGATAAAATAACTCCCCTCAATAATTCCATACATAATAATGCAAATATGAAGTGGATCTTTACTTTAATAACATGTTGGTCAGCAGGATCATGGATACTTACCCTTACAACTTACAGCGTGTGCCAAGAAAATATATTGACGTACGAAAAATAAGCCAAGAACACGCTTATGATGCATGCTCGCTATGGAAACATGAGACGCCGGGCAAGTTTGACGACACATAATTCATTACTGATAATGTTACAAACCCCATTGCCAGATGCGTAGAGTTTAGAACTGAGGATCGTTTTCATTTTGGTGTGTGGTTGCAAGACAAGTGTTTGTTGAACGGAATGGAGTTCCATCTGTCCGAAACTGGGTCGAAGCTGTGCCACTTTCTATTAGATGACTGATGCTGCCAATTAGAAAACGAGCATCCGTTGAGTCCGATTATGTGTGCACGGAATGGAAAATGGCAAAACGACAACAGTAACACCGCCAACAGAACAACAGAAAAGTGTCGGACAAATGCAAGTAAAACATTTGCCATGGCCACTGATCTCCGATCCAAGACCAAATATGATTTTTACCAGCGACAGTTACCCAAACATGCAATCTTTAGTATCGTCAGCAATCTGGCCTTCTAAGAGAGCTATGCTTAACAAAACACGCGTTTATTTGCACTTGTCAGGTGAAACCTGAGTAGAAAACCTGATGATTTTGATAATGCTAATATGATACAAAATGGTTCAGGACCTGATAGAATAGGTCTTCAATGAAGACGAGAAGCAAAAAGGGGACATTGGGCAGAAAGATACAGAAAGCAACAGAGAATGAAACAAAATGAAGAGAAAAGGGAACAACAGCAGCATATTCAGCAGTAAGAAATATAATTTATGGTTTTTCAAGTGGATACCAAGTAAGTTCCCTACTTCTTCCCAAGAAACATACATGTTTTATTTTGTGGGAAAGCTTGTAGTGGGAAGTTGCCATAATCACAAAAGTTACGATATTGCCAAACTCAAACAAAACAAACCTTTTCGTGGAAAGAGACTGATCATTTGTCTTTGGACCATTACAATTTGAAAACGAGAAATATCTTTCAAATGATGATTCAGAATTATCATTCCGATTTCAAAAATAAGTTGATATAGGTTTGTCTTGTAAGACGAACTAACATCACCACTACTGAATTAAACGTGAAATTAAGATATGACAGAAACTTGCAAGACATGAGTGTTCTGCCTTGTGGTAGAATTTTGGTTTTGCTAACTTTATCAAAATCCATTTGGGCTACTTGCGATGGTTCGTATACAATAGGAAGGAAGTAAATGGCCCTTTATCACTCCAGGGAGGCGGAAGCAGAAACAACGTTTTCATATAATTATGTTAAATAAGTACTTTAACATATATAACACAATCAATTCAGTTAAATTTCTTGTACCTATCCCGTACAGAGAACATGTAACCGATGCAACGCAGTCTGACGGTAGCTACTATGGCTTAACAAAACTTTGGAATTCAGACATATTAGACAATCCAATCACACATTAGATCATCTACAACAACGGGAACAAATGAATTATAACTGATATTATGTGACCAAAAAATGTTATTGTAGATAATACATGCATTCTTACAGGATGAATCGAGTCAGGCAAAAATATTTACTGAAAAAAAATGTGATAAGACCAATAGCAGCTGGAGTTCACCGTGTAATGTTTTGTACCTAAACTGGACAAAACTAACTATAGAAAAGTCCACAGTGTCAATAAACTGATTCATTTCATATGACAAGATTGCACTGACAAATTTAGAAATTCGAAATATGTCACCATGTTTCACCTATTTTCTTAAAACAAATTCCACTCATGAAAGAGCTAATGAAATTATAAGATTTGCAAATTCAAATGGGCATTATCAGTATAAAGTAATGCCGTCTAAGATTAAAGTGTCACAGGCAAACTTCAAACGTTTATAGGAACATGCCAGCATCTGGTCTGGATAAATGTGACTCGTACATCTACCACGACATCTGGGAAGTCAGTTGGAAATCAGTTAGAAATTCTGACGGTTTGTTTAGAAAAGAATTGAATTTTGCTATTATTGTGACTCATTTTTAAGACATAATATGGGACAACATCTAGTTAAACTTGTAGAAGTTAAGGCCATGTCTATGGCTTCATTACCAGTGTTTATTAACATAACGCTTCTGATGCGATATTTATATCTGGATTGATAGAATTTGAAATTATGCTCATTTGCTTTCATAGTTGCTATAACTGTCACAAAAATGTTTAGTATGAAATCCAAATTTCACTTTCTGGCAAGTGTAAGAAATTTGTATCTAAATTATTATCCTTTCCTACAGCAAATATATGCTAATACAAATTATTTAGTTACTGTTTGATTTTGATTCAAGCAGAGAAACACGATATGGAACAAACAATGTGCACTTTTTCTAAAATCAATCTACATAATATCGATAATTAATTCAACAATTAATATGAAATTTCTGGCTGTGGTATTGCTAACGGTTTTGAAACCGTTTGAAATGTATATCATCTGTTCCCTTTTGCCTGATGTTTGTATTCACTAAATAAGGTGCATTATTTTCAAAAATGAAATTAAAAGTAGAAACCAGAGATATGTCAGTATAATTTAATGTTGTCAGCATACAGTATTAACATTAGAAACATTGGGGGACATGATAATGTTAGAGTATGTGAACTCTCAAATGTATATGTGTATAGAAATACTATATTGCATTATTTTGTGAATGGTTTGTGCAACTAGGCTAAGTTTCATTCTTAAGACATCTTCATATGTACGCTTAGTGTCAATAGGTGACTAATATATAACGGAAAACTGTTTTGCATGCGTCTTTCTATTTGGAACCAGAGAATGTGTTATGCATATTTCATTTAAATTGTGCGCTTCATTTTTTGTCTCTAATTGTAACTTGTAAATATAACGTTTTACATAACTACTATTTGCCTATGATTATAGGCTGCAATGGCAAACTATTTTTTTCTCAGCATTTGGCCTCAGGCTCAAACTGATATTCAGTTGGACTAAATAATTTTTCAATTCGGTTGTCAAGGGAATATATGGTTTATTAGTGGCTTTGGAAACAAATAATTAATTCCCTTTTAGATTAGTCCCTAGACATCTGTTGAATGTACAGTTGGGTTGTTGAAAGCAGAAATAGTTCGGGGAGAAGCGTTTATTGAAGCTGTTTATTGGAATTACTGACTTGCTCATGGACATTTGTATTACCACATGACAAATGATGTTTGTAATGTGTCTAAATTCTCAGTATGTTAACTTATTTATAATCAACTCTATTACAACAACGACCATTTCCACTTATACTCCTCCAGTAGACCTTGTTGTAAAAAAATATTTACTTAAGAAAATCAGTTATGCCCCTTAAGATAGCATTCTTTTTAAAGAATTGAAAAATCAAAATATATCACGCTTGAAGTCAATGTATATGGTACTTAAGTTGGGCTTCAGTAACACGATTTCACTTTACACGTGAAACATGGACTCACATCCAATAAGCACACAATACATTTTATATAACGTATATTCTCTATATGCATGATATTTTGTCGGGAAGAGTATACTTTGTCAAAAAGGTTTAAAGAAACTACGAGCATTGGATGACAAACCACTTACCTTTCTTAATCCAGAAATCTGAATAGGACAGAAACATACTGAAAGGTGCGAATTTAGGTTGATATAATAAGGTGTGTAGTAATGGGGGTTTTGGACTTCCGGTATTCATAATGGTCACTGCTTTCCATACGCCATGAATTGATAATTGTTAATATCAACAAAACACGCAGCTGAATGTGTCTTAGTGCAATTAGCAATACAAAAAGACTTCCGGGCAGCACAACAAGGAAACAAAGGCACTTATGATGTTTTACTATGACGATTTAAAGGACGTCATAATTAGGTGATGGTTTGTTAGTCATACTTTGATATTCTGTAAGAAGCAAGGAGCACCGGATAGCCAGTTGATTGTTGTATTAGTTAGCTGACAAAACCGCTGTTATGATAGTATGTAGCATCGACAATTTACAATGAGACATTTAATTGATTGTGACTTTGCTAAATAATAAGTTTGTACTGTTTGCTCCAGTAATAATATTTATAGCCGCTGCACAATATGATCAAGAAATATTTGTTCCTGGTAATATTATCTTTAAAACTGGAACAGAATGTTTAACAGTAAAGCCCGAAAAATCAATGTTCAATATTGGTCAAAAGAAAGTAAAGGAGTTGATATAAAATACAGGAAAATAAATGAAATACTATACTCTGAAAGTAGTTTTAAGATAACGCGTATTTGATCATTAGCACATACACCAGGGGTTTACTACGATTTCGTTGGTGAATTTACGAATGATTATTTATATAAGTGAAATATAACTTTAAAATATATTGCAAGTTCAGTGGCATTCGGGTGCAATAAATGTAAAGGTGTATGCTTGGGAAAAATTAACTATGTGGCATAAAATATTATAAGGAACAATGTAGATTGTCTGGTATTACTTGTTGGTATAAGTACACGATCATTTATTTAATGCGACATATGATTCGGATATCGTAATAAACTTTGTTAACTTGTTCGCGAGTATTATAATGCGTGTGGTCGCAAAATATTTAATCCTCTGTTTTAAAAATACCTGACGAACTAAACAGTGATGTAAATCATCACAACATCTTTTACATAATATGCAGGACTGCGGTGATTGGAATTTGTAATCCTTGTATAAGGGACTATTAAATGGAGTTAAATTAGAAAATGATTTATTCCATACATTCAGAAAAACATGCCGAACATAATTCTAATAGAATAATATCTAAAAGCATGTAAAGTGAATATCAATCCGTGTGCGAAAAGCTGATATATGTACGTTTTAGGACCAAAATTTCACAGAGAACAATTTTCGTGCGTTAACGAAAACGCTGCTTTTGTATTTATTTGGAACAAAAGCCAGCAACAAATGCGATTTTCACCACATGCATGCATGAGTTTTAATGTTTAATTATCATTAGGACATGATTCAGAGTTGTTGTGCCATTGTGTGTGTATTAAAAGATATTACGAATGTTCTACCACCATACTAAGCATAATACCCATTAACAACTGGCTGAACATGACTTTTTGTACAGTGGAATCGGTTAAACACCAGATGGTGAGTTTACGCAAGAACCTGTTTAAAACATTTAGAAATTATAGCTGTGCAACTAAACCTGAACGTTCTCTATATCACACGACCTAGGTTTACTTGTCTTAACGTTACTATGAACGATTAATACTCCGTTGAGGTGCTTCTAAGATAGCTTGAAGTTACAGCAAAATAGATTAGACAACAACTCCTTTCGCGCACCCATTAGCTTTTGACCAATGGTAATATTCGCGAATATTATAAAGGATTTATTATGATCAGTTTAATAAAGCTGAAAATGGAAACAATGTTAGTAATCTTTGGTGCGTATATGGGAGAGGCACATAAAGACTGTAATTTATAATTACGTATTAGACGCAGTAAAGCACAAATTCCGTAATTGTTTCATAATGGAAGTGACTATAATTATTATTAATTATGCTAGTATACACATCAGCGTCAAAGGCGCCAGATAAGTGTGATTTGTATCAATATCGAAAAATATATGAAAGTAAGCTCCAAAAGTAAACTTTACAGATACGTTACGGTTGATGAATTCTTCATCGTATAATTTTGTTAGCAATTAAGTGGCAGAAAACTTTAAAATCACTGGTTGATATTGTACGGGTGACATTAACTTGTGAATTTGAAAATGCGTGTATTCATAGGAGCGCGTGAATGGTTCGAAACAAATTGCCTAACCTCAATTAACACCAATGAATGAATTTCATTCGATGCTAGCACCTGAAGGTATTTACGAAAGCAATTATGAACATGCTAGCAAAGTTTGAGCCGCATTTGATTGCAAAATTGTCAGTTACCATACTGGCATTTTTGTGCGCCGATGTTTTATTACTCGCATTGAAATGTGGAAGAAAATCGGGAAGCTGCTATGCATGTATACAAATTAGACCTGCATGTTACTGTTCATCGCCAGGAATGGCCTAGGTTGCATTTTTATCTAAAAAAAACTCGCGTCGAAATTGTTGACTGATATCGATATGGATTTGTTTATAAAGAATTCATTTTGTGGTGGAATGTCATTGGCGAGTCATCACTTTGCAAATGAAAATAACAAACGTATAAATGGGTATGATTCCCCAAATCTTAACAGTTAAATCGAGTATTATTATCACAAAGGCTCTATGGTTGTTTAACGATGCAAATATTATTTGTTAGTGGATCCTGCGAGCAGTCTCAAACATAGTGAAAATCATTGACAAATAAACTCTTAAAACGGCAATAGTGACTAATTATCATTAGCACCAGAAGCGTTAATAGTGTCTGATGAGTGCTTGACACTCTATCATTTCACAACATTGAATGTATCAGAACGTAAATGTACAGCAGCAGAGAGGGCGAATCCCACAAAGAATTTCGCTTAACAGAACCTTCTATCGAGAACATTTTAGATAGAGATATTATTTTCACAAAATAAACCCTCTATTCAGAAAACATGGCAAAATGGGCTTTCTCTGCTGACTTGAAGGGTTATTTCATGAAAATATCTACCTATCCAACTATTTCTGCTAATACAAGGGTCTATCTTGCGAAAACACTCGGGTTGTTTCACCCTCTCTGCTGCTCTGAATTAAAAATTGTGTCGTCTCTGATCGTTTTTGGTATGTTACATAAATCACGTCTGGAAAATATCCTGTCAGGGTTTGCCTGTCGTCGCCGTTTCTTTGCTGTAAATAAAAAATTTAAGTTAACAATAATGGCCATAATTGGAGAAGCACATTCCGCTAGACTGGCTCGAGAGCGACTAGAAGCAATAAAAAAAATTCTTCCTGTGAGAGATTCTGTAAGACAAAAATTACAAGCGCGGCAACAAGCTCAGGAAGAATTTGAATCAGGTGCAGAAGAATTATTTAAACCCGTTACGACAGCTACTGAGAAAGCTGCAGCGGTCACTGAAAGAGCTTTATTGGGAGATGAAAAGGGTATTCTTTCAGTGCTAAAACAAACCGCCGAGCAGACTGAAAAAATTGCTAGAAGAACCAAACAAACAAAAAAGATATTACGAGATCTTCCGACTAATATAGCTGCAGCTCAACCTCCACCCGTCGGCGAAGAAATACTTGAAGGTATTGGATAAATTCGTACTGAACTCGCGTCTAAACCAATAAAGGAAAATATTGGACTGATTGCAAAATTTAGGGAGGGTTTTGTCGAAGATATTAAAAATACTACAAGAGAAGAATTGCCCAGAAAAATATTAATTAGTATGTTTAATAAATCTAGTATCTTAAAACCCGGTTTTGAAAAAATAAACGATGATAATTTTATTAAATGGATATATCGAATATATAAAAACAAAAAAACAGGCCAGAGACGATGATTTAGAATACAGAGGTCTCCTTGATGAAGTAAGAAGAATCTATGACGAATATGCAAAACAACTAGAAACCCCCCAGCAGAAACCTTCTACACCTTTGCAACAACCACGGCGGAGGATAATAGACACTGACCTAATCCCGTTAGGTGAATATGAAATTGCATCTGAACAAAGTCCACGTCGTCAAAAATCCGAGTCAACTAGGTCGCCGATAATTGGTTTAACAACATCTCCTGAAAGTTTACCTCAAGATGTTTTAACCCCGAGAATTGTACGACAACAACCAAAAACTGGAAAAGGTTTAAATATTTGTCCTGATAATATCATCAATGATGTATCGCAGTTAGAAGTTCTCATCGGAGGAAGACGTGCCGGAAACAACTCACCAGAAATAATTAATGAAGCGGCTGACATCTGTCAGCGATTATTTCGCGGCGGCATCATGGATGCTCACATCTACCGAGAACTTATTGATGAACTCGCGGACAGCGATTAGAGAAATAACTGATTAAATAAAATGATTGTACACAATTCTCATCGTAGACCAGTTATGGTCAGGGTTGTAAACTCACGAGTACCCGTATACAGGATGACTTATGGAAATGGACTCGGCGATGTCGTTCGGGGTTTATTCGCGAGGATGGCACCTAAAGCAATACCGATCGCAAAACAATTATCAATGAAAGCTATTGACGTTATCAAAGATAAAGCTACCGGCGCTGTTGGTAGCGCAGCCAGTAAAGCATTCTTGGCAATCAAGGATAGACTAGCATGATTGATACGCAAACATCAAAGAGGTTCGGCTCCACCAGTAAAATTACCAGCCACCGCAGACATGCCTACAAATGTTAGTAAAGTAATAAATGAAGCCGTAAATAAAAAACTAGCAGCGCTGATAAATCCTGAACAAATAAACACAAGTTTTGTGGTGGGAAGTGGTCTTCGTTTTAGACGATAACTTCTATAATAAAATGTTTAAACGGGAATCCGACACAGCATTCGACATAGACGAACCGGTCCTTAAAAATGAATCAGTGCGTGATTATCAGTATTATTCTTATGACGCACGAGAGTCAAATAAACGAGGACGAATTGAACTTCAGGTTCAGGATACAAGTAGATCTTTCCTGCCCGCTGAAGCATTTATTGAAGTTGAAGGTGAAATTATAAAAACCGATCATACAGAATACGGACCCAATGTTAAAATCGGTTTTGTCAATAACGGAAGTATGGCTTTGTTTGATAGTGCTATCTACATGATTGATGGAAAAAATATTGAATCGATTCAGAAGGATGTCGATGTTGCTACAACAATAATTGGTCTAGCAAGATATTCTGATGATTATACAAGATCAGCTGGTCCATCAATGATGTTTGCCAAGGACGCTTCTAATTATCCTAACAGTGATCAGTTCATTATTAGACGACCACAAAACCGTGCTGCCCCTAATCCTGCTGATATCGACGTGAAAGACATGATTATTAGCGCTAATGCAGAATTTAATTTAGGTTTCGCTGCACGTAGACAAATGTTAAAAGGTAATCGTAGAAATTTTTCATGTGCCATTCCGCTGTCGCACATCTTTGGATTTTGCAGAGATGTCAGAAAGGTAATTTTTGGAGCAAAACATACCGTCGTGCTTGTTAGAAAAGCCAACGATAATGATGCTTTATGGCGACCCATGGGTGACGCTGGTAAGGTAAACATAACAAAACTATCACTGTGGATGCCGGTAATGACTCCTGCAATTACTGAAGAACAGCGACTGCTTTCTTTTATGGATCAAGGTGGTAAAGTGTTGTTATCGTGGCTCACAACAACCACAGATAGTATTCAAAATGCCAATAACGGCTTATTTACATGGCATATAGCATCACAGCAGGGAGTTTCCGCGCCGCGACATATTTTTATTGCTCTTCAGGATGTTGCACGGGTGGGTAATGAAACACGTTCGCATATGATATTTGATCAGCTTGGTATCACTGACGTTTCACTGAGAATAAACGGACATCAAGAACCGTCTGAGAACATACTGTTAGATTTTGATAATAATCATGTTGCACGTGCATATCAACGATTGACAAAATATCTAGCGCGTGATCTAAATATCGATACTGGCTTGCAAATATCACAATTGGATTTTATATCTCATTATCCAATCTATTACTTCTCGTTAGAGTATCTTGATTTAACTAGACAGTCTGTCGTTGATATACACTTTCGAGCTACCGTCAATAGAGGCCTAGGAGCTATAGCTAATTACAGAGCAATCGTCATTCTCAGCGATAAAGCAATGTTGCTTGAATGTGCTGGCGGCCGAATGATATTCGCTGATGCATCAGTACAAAACATGTAGTTTTCCGACATTGTTAAAACAATGTGCAGACAATTAGATCAATCGTAAAGTTATAAGAAATATCATACAGTCACGTTAATGTCTCTGACTCCTGGTCAGGTGAAACAATTACAATCGAAAAACGTGAGCACATTTGGGACAAAAATAACACTAAAACACGATCAAATCGCTAATGGTGGTCCAAACAAGTTATCGTTGACTAAAACCCAACTAAAACATTTCAATAAAGCAAAGCAGGCGAAAACTGGAACTCAACTTGATTTCTCTCCAGCCGCGGTCAAAGATATGGTTAAAACCGGTGGTATATTTCCACTTCTCGCGGCAATACCAGCGTTGATAGCTGCTGCTGCCCCCGCAGTCTCTAAGGCTGCCGCGTTAGGAGCTGTTGGAACCGCTGCTGGAATGGCACTAAAGAAAGCCACAGGGAAAGGATACAAAAAAGGGACGCTGGCTAAGACTTCCACCATCATGGTACCCAAAAAGGTTTTAAAAACACAAAGTGTTTTCAAAGCTAGCATTTTCACACCAATGTCTAATTTTGATTTGCTTGATGCTGTTAAACAATTAAATATAAAAAAATTTCAGAGGCGTCTTTATGAGAGATCAATTACCACAACAACCGAATAATCCAGAAACCGGAATTATTAATCTTGATAACAGTGATGGTCCAGGAACTCACTGGGTTACTTACGCGATCGATCCACGTGGAATTATCTATTTTGATTCGTATGGGTTAGCACCGCCAGTTGAATTTCTCCGATATACAAAAGACGTCCCCGCGACAAAGTCAGGGACAAAGTCAGGGATAGTTTGGTACTCAACTCTACCGACACAAACACTGACAGATCCTCCGATATGTGGCAGTGAAGTATTGAATGTTCTTGATGTGATACCAGCGTGAACCAAACCACCTCACAAAGTTGTGCATGAGTATACCGCGGGTCAATTTAAACAATCAAATAATGGTTGATATTTACGGAAGATCTCTTCTCAACAGAAAAATGAAGCGCGCCGATGTGGATTTATCAAAATATGCGACCAAAGATGAAATCGATAATCTTTTAACGTTAACCGGGATAGACCCAGATGAGGTTATTATTTTTCAGGACCGACATGGAAAACTAAAAACCAGCGATTTCAAATGAAATAATTCGTAGGGTTATTGGAGCTACTCCGGGTAACATCCCTGTATTCACTGATAGCGGAAAAATCAGAGATTCGCTGATATCAATCGCGGTGTTGCGAGATGATACGCAGAAAGCTGCAGGGGAACGTGTAGCGAAGACCGGTGATACAATGACAGGTGAACTCAATCTCAGCGGTAACAAAATAACTATGTTAGCTGATCCAACATCGTCGGAAGATGCCTCAAAGAAACAATATGTTGACGCCATTGACGTTAAACTAACAACGTTGCGGGCTGAGTATGATGTTCACGTGGGCGCGTTTACAAGACTTCGAAGAAACTTTCAAAAAACTGATGAGGTCATAGATAAATTCTTCGGCACTCCGCTCATCGTTGACATAAAACTTTCCGATATCAAGACCAACATTGACACGATCAAACAAACACAGCAAAACATCGTAGCGGGGATTCCTGAGATCGTTAACAAAACCAGTTTGATTAAAGTCTCCACTTGAGTTACTCCCGGGCATATCACCAACATAGTATACACAGTATCATCTGGATTTGCAACATGGTCTCGACAAAATAATGCTATCAAATATACAGCAACAGCCACTGGAGTGTATAGACTGTCTTTGTTCAGTGCCGCTAAATTTGAAATCTTTACAACATATCCATGGAGACATTCCACCGATAAGTATTCCGGGGTTGTGACTATCATATTAAATAGCGGAACCGAAGAAACATTTATACTGAAAGCCGCAGACAAGAAATTAACCGCAACATCTTACTGGTGGTGTTTGGAATTCGTAGCTGAAACGCCTCAATTAGTTACTGCGTAAAATAATAAAATGGCCTCAACGACGCAACAATACAGATACAATCAGGTGCAAAAATGGCATTCAGAGTTAAAAACCATCATTGACACATGCACGATAAAGATAAAAAAATATCGTCGACGTGTAACCATGTTAGACACAATAGTGTATTCGGTATCCGCGGTAGTTGCGTCCACTGGGATATTATTCTCAGCGCTAACACCAGTAACAACTGCAATCGCGATCACAGTTGCAGTTTCAACATCTACAGCAATTGCAGGAGTTGCCAATATCATCGCGAAGAAAATATCCTCGTGCTCGTCAACGAAATTACACGAGTATGAAAAATTAAACATCGATGCCACAAGCGCGTATATGAAATTGTCATCGTTGATATCGTCTAGTCTCGACGACACAATCATATCAGATTCCGAATTCGCGCAAATGGCCAAGATGTACAGGGATTACACCAAAAATTTTGATTTGAAACAAGAGCAGATAAATAATGACAGGGTCGCTACTTCATCAAATAGTCGCAAATACAAGTCCATCGCGAACCTTTCCGCTAACAGTAACCTCAACTAAACCAAAATTCAATATTAATTTTCCAACTGCGATTCCAGTAAGCGAAATCGCGTTAGCACAATTACGAGTATATCACAGTTGGCCCAATATCAGATCAGCGTCGTTTGGTGGATTACCAGCAAATAATTCGTTTGTGTTTGCATATAAAAATAAACCCGATGGCACTCCAGACTGGAACGTCATTGGGTTACAAACCGGGTCTTATCAAATCGAAGAAATCAATGAGGAATTACAACGTCGAATAAAAAATATACCGGGAAGGATTCCATAATAGAATTAACTGTTCATGAACCAAGTCTGTCGTCCGCGATCGAAATAAACACTACAGACTACGCCGTGGATATATACAACAGCTCAATGAGAACAGTTTTAGGATGGCCTGAAATTCCACCCGAGGCGCCACCAATACCGGTTGCACCTAAAAAATCTGACTATGTCACCGTCGCGCAGTCGTATCATGAACTTACTCCGGTATACAAGCAGGGTTTGGATGTTATAAAAAGAGCAACTGCAGGGAGCAAATTTGAATTTATCAGTCGCGACAATCTCGTATGGACTTTTTACCTTCCGGCAATAGGTACCGGATTTCTTCCATCTGGCAGTATTTCTGTTGAATATTGTATTATTAATGGTTGGTTTCAAGCAATTACTCAGGAAGATCAAAAAAACTAGCGCAGCTACGGCGGCTCTTCCAAGAACATCTTTTTTATATAGCAAGTTCACGCAGCGAAATCATCACACGGATTGAAATATTAAATCAGCATGCCGCCGACATGGAATATATAAATAATCGAATCGTTCATGCGATAATTGATCATGATGACGGCGTAAACAAGTATAAAGAACAATTTCTAGCTGCATATTCACTTACCGGAGACACTTTGGTAGATTTTAAATTTCCTGGGTATAACGTACCCGAGTTAAGAAAATCCGTCACCGACCTCATCAATGAGTCCTTCGACGACATACTCGCACAACACAGGCGAACACTACCGGAGCCAACTATCCTCACACACAACAATAGCCCAACCGGGCAAGGCCGGCATGTATCCCCGGGCATCGTAAATATAACTGAAGTGGTCGCGGTCAATCTTGTGTGTGACGTCATTGATGGCAGTTACAGCGCGGACACGATAGTATCAAATCAAGCCCAGCAAGGATTTATTCTTTATTCATTTACTCCAAAAGAACCACCTGGATTTCTGATTGTGCAAGAGCCGATCAATCCGGTCTATCTACGATGTCATAATCCGTGCTTGACCAGAATAAATTTCGCGCTGACAGACCAGCGTGGGAATCCTCTTGATTTGCGGAATGAAACACTACATATTAGTCTCCTGGTGAAATCAGGGTGAAGTCATTGACTTCCACGACTTTCCAGTATTTTATTTTATATATATTTTCTGCAACACTGACAAATTCACTGAAATTTATAGGGTGTTTACTAGTAAAAATCACAGAAATCGTCCGATTTGCTAATTTCATAGGGGTATTTACTAGTAAAAATCACAGAAATCGTCCGATTTGCTAATTTGGATAGGGTAATTACTAGTAAAAATCACAGAAATTAGTAAAAAAAAAAGTAAAAAATATGCAAAAAAATATATTTCACAATTAATTAAGCAAGTATTATATAATGTATCACCGCGTGAAATGTTTCATACATGATAAAGAACTTGATAAAGCTGTCAACGGAGGAAAAGTTACCCCGGAAAAAATAATTATTGCTATATACGGTAATGACGATTTTATACTGATGCGCAACTGCAAGGATTGATACAAGATCATATTGTGATCGCGCATTGCAATATACATCAAATCCTCGAATATATACGCGTATTTAGATCTTAGATTTTATATAAATCTCAAATATGTACAACCACACAGATGTTTTCGTGTATGACAACCAAGCACTCGAGCAAGCAGTTAGGGATGCATTTGCACAAGAAGAAATTTACATTAAATTCATTATTGACGAATACGGAGACGAAGATTTTTTACTAACACAGCAACAGTTAGATAGTCTCAGATGCGAGCATATTACCACAATAGTGTGCGACAGAGATCAAATTCTCAATTATGCACACTCCTGCATTGAACCCGACCAACTTATCGCGCTGATTTCATCTCGTTGATTTCATCTCGTTGATTTCATCAAGGAAGTAAAAGAAAGTGATATATTTTTTTTACTTTCGATTTCACTTCCAAGTAAATCAAGATGAGATATTTACTTCCTTGATTTCGCCGTCGTTGATTTCATCCTTGATGAAATCATCCTTGATTTCATCGCTCACTTTGTCAGCGGACATACAATTTTTTAATTTCCTTACCCGAGTATTTATTATTTTTTTCATTTCATACTCGGCCGCCAATGCCAACCTATTTTTTTTTCAATTGCACGAGACAATGAAACAAATTCATTTATTTGTGCTTCTTCTACTGTAGCCAGCGATTTATACAAATTATTTTGAATTTGTTTTATGAATCGATACTGAGCAGGAAGAATATAACGCCCTGCACATTTAACTTCATGTAATGATTCAAAATCAGACATAATTGTTTCAGAATTTAGTGATATATTAAATCCGCGCTCTTCTAATTTTTTAATAGCAACAGTTACATTATTGATATTTTCGTAATTCATATTTATATATATTTTTATATATTTAAAAGAAAAAATAGACACCACATCTCCTTGAGTTTCTAGCTTATCATATGATAGGCTACCAAACTCAGGAGCGGAAGCACGACCCCCATGTGAACCCCTAACCTGTCAAATAACAGTCTAGAGAGCCAGAGACGGTGTGTTTGCGAGCGACGAGACATTCCCCATGTGAACCCCTGGCTTATCAAATAATATGCTAGCGGGTTTATACAGGGACAACACAACATATAGTATTTACATTTGTAAAGCTCCTAAATTGCCACCGCATTTTAGCAAGACTACATTAGGATATATTATTTACATTTGTAAAGCTCCTAAATTGTCACCGCATTTTAGCAAACCTACGATAGGATATAGTATTTACATTTGTAAAGCTCCTAAATTGCCACCGCATTTTAGCAAGCCTATAATAGGATATAATAGTAACTAAGGACAGCGCAACATATAGTATTTACAGTATGGACGGCACAGTACATATAAAAGCATATTTACAGCATTGTATTTACAATCCCATGTGATTCAACGAGTATATATAACTTATCCTAGGACGGTACAGACATATAGTATTTACACTATTTACAGTAGGACGGCACAACATATAGTATTTACAGTACTTATCCTAACAGTCATTTTCTACATTCAACAGCGGCTATACCATACCTTCAAAATCAACCCCTATATGACGCATAAAGCATCCGCCATGAGCGGATATGACGAGATGGTATTGATTGCTGTTGAATTTCGAAGGCTCCGTCTTCTAATAAGATCGTATCGTATATAAACCGACTAATACTTGGAAGTTCAAAAATAGCTCGGGCGTGACTTGTTTAAAATGTTTTATTTGTTTTTTCTTAAATATGATTGTGTGGAAAATATAGATGAACCATAACCCCGAACAAGTGTAATAAAATAAAGATTTTATCCGCAAAAAAAAGATAAATAGACAATTACGCCTTTCTCAAGGATAAAATCATTCTTGACCTTGTTAAGGATAAGGGGAAGTTATTTACTTCCTTGTACACAGAAAACCGTCTGCTCGTTCTGTTACCTCTGTGGTATGTAAACGATTTACCTCTGTAGTGATAACAGACAGTTAACAAATTCTGAATTGAATTTTAAACACTGAATTTAAGTTCTGAACTGGATTTAAATTGAAAAATACCTATGAACCCGGAAGTGTTATTCAATTGGCTGTAAGAAAAATAATATACCGCTCTGCCCCCCCCGCTGAATAAATTTACCTGTAATGACATCTCAAGGAGTATTGCACACTGACAAAGGGAGGGAACTAATTACATGAGATATACTTAACGGAGTTATCTCCGTTTTTTACATTATAGAAAAAATAAATAAATATAATTCTATATAATTACTTGATAGTTTATCTTCATTATTGATATTGAAAGGTGATTTTCTGCTTATATTTTTTTGATAAGGTAGATTTGGTTATATTATCTGCGACAAAATGTATTGAGAATCTGTGAATATCAAAATACTTGCCAGCTGCATACATTGATTGAAACATTATTTCTTCGCCAGTCTCTAAATTTATAGATAAAATTGCTCTGGCACTTTTATCATTACATCCAGTGTTTCCAAATGTACAATTCTGGCTTTGTGTGACAGTCATTAGATTGGATAAATTATTATTAAGTTTTTGTCCATCAATGTGATCGATCACAAGACCGTCTTTGATCTCTCCATGGAAACACTCGTGCACAAAACGATGACAAAGATAATTTTTCTTCTTATTATCAGCACGAAACGTGAACGTGAGATAACCAGAATTATTAACAACACCAACTGGTTTTTTCAATCTACAGTGCCTGACTATTCCCTCGCGAGATGCTTCATAATTCTCGATGATATGATGTGGGACAAATTCTTGATTCATTTATGCTATAATGTATTTGTCTAATTTAATAATTTGTCTAAAAATTTAGTTATATAATCGCGCTCGGATTTCAGCGCATCTCCATTATTTTTTTTGTTATAATAACGTTTGAGTTCACGGTATCGCTTTCCTCCGCAACCCGCACACAACTGCGTTTTACATCTGACCCCAATACCACATCGCAGGCATGGTATAGGTCCTGTGCTTCCTCGTTTGATGCTTTGTAGGTGTTCACCGCAGAATTCCTTCCCGCAGGACTTATTACAAACTGTTACAGATCCAACTTTTAACCACTTGCAATTATTCATTTGTATATATAATATTTCTTATTTAAATACTTGTCTTAAATAATATGGAGGAAAGATTATCTGCCATCGGCGCGGGGAGATTTGATCTTGACAGACTAACCCCTGACTCACGACGACGTTCCCTGACTGATCTATTTGATATTATCAGGAATGCCAAGAAAGAATTCCGCGACTACGGCGCATATCACACGTTTTCTACATTCAAAATTATAAGCAACATTGACGATGTCAATGTCGTTGACGAAGTCATCGATGCTACAATGAATGATGCACGAGCAAAAACAATTATTGATTATCTTGATAATCGGAAATAATTTTTCAGAATAAAATTTATTGTGCAAGCAAATTCCGATACGTGGATTATCCGTGACAAACTCGACCCTGTCCTTGCTAGCGGAAAGACCATTCTGTTAAGCAGCGATTCCAAACCAGAAGCACTGACCGGGATTGATAAACCATATTACGCTCGAGCATATCCTGTGACCGTGGTCATTTATGGAATCTATCCGATAAAAAAAAAAAAAAAAATTGATAAACTCACCCCGATGAGGACGACTTCGTCGACGCTGAATTGTGTAGCCGAGCGAGTAATTTAAAAATGCGATGCGGGGAAACGGTCTGACTGCGTTACAGTCCAAAATAACAGCGTGGGCTGAGCGGGTCAAACACACAGGAGCGTCAATAAACGATGTTGCCGAGCTGGAAAAAGCATTAAGATTTCCCATAACCGTAACAACGATAACAGAGGAAGTATTGTACAAATCGAAATATAATCGATACGGAGCTGAAATAAATATCATTGATCATAACGCTCACGCTTGGACTAACGCAGTTACGATATTTCCGCGGGATCGTGTTGTGAAATATTATCGCGGGAACATATTTGATTTTATTAAACATAAGCAAAAACGACCCTGTGTCGATGTGGTTGTTTAAAAGTTCCGAAGATGGCGAGTATGATCAAACTTAGTTTACTTAGCTGTGTCCAGAGTTAGAAGAATATCGCAACTGCGAAGAATTGTCTTGGAAGAGTTAATAACTGATAGCGATGAAAACAACAGCAACATAATTAAAAGAAAACTAGCCGGTTACAAACAGAGTGACAAAAAAAAATAATCGCGATTTCGACCTCGACACTGATTTTATCATGACACTAAAACAACGGCAGAATAATCACTGTGCGAGCTGTAATTGTATAATGCTATGGCAGTATTCGAATAAAAATTCAAGACAATTTACCGTGGATAGAAAAGATAACAGTCGTGGTCATAAACGTGATAATGTGATGCTGACCTATCTTGAATGTAATCGACGTAGAGGCGCCAGCGCTAGTTAAGTGATCGGGGTGGTAATTGTGTGTCCTCGGGAATTACCTGTAATTGCTCACGTGTGAATCCACGTTGAGGAGCAGTTGAATCCAGTCTGTAGATCGCTGGTCTACCAGTGGATCTTGTTATGTTAGATATCTTATGTGTAGTAAAACTCCAGATAGGATCAGTCGCTCTTCGTTTACCACCTTCAAGTTCACCTGGTTCATATAAATATCTCACAGTGACATTACCCAGTAACGGTTGTGCTGAAGAATCACGTTGTACGGGCATATATTTTTTTTGTGATCGCGATGGCAGGTTTCATGTTGGTTGTTCGAGTAATTTCATTTTTTAGCGCAGCTATCACATTTGGTAATCTTGTAACCCATTCACGAGATCTTTCATCTTGAATGAATTCCTTCGCGTACTGATATCCAAATAACCGCTCAGCAAGTGTTCGATTAAATCGTTCAACAATTGCCTGATCACAATGAATTTCAGTATGCCCTCGTCTGATGGTAACGTTATGTTGCTTTATCAGCGATGATACTGCACCTTGAAATTCTTTGCCAGGATCAACTTGTAGCAGCTGTGGCCATCGCAGACCACCCTGTGGTCCACCACCACGTTGATAAATTCGTTCAAACGCAGAAGCAACCTCAGATGCTGTTTTAGTCGCTAACGGTTCCGCATCTTTGTATCTACTTGCAACATCAATTACAGTTAACGCGTACTTGTATGTGTTTTGACGTCTTCGGATTTTAATAGTATCGTGTGGCAGAAATAAATATATTAGCTTGGTGAACTTCATTTGGTACACTAACATTAAAATGTGCAAAGTGAATTCGTTTAGGACGCGGTAGATAAATTTGCCATATTGCCTGTCGGGATAACCAATTTTTTAGCAGTAACGCGTGTAACTTTTGCTGCGTCAGCAAGTTTGCTAATTGCTGCGCTACCTCTCCAATATCCTGTTGGGGAATAATAAATCGACTGCATTATAATTAATTACCTGCACCTAGCGCTAATTTACCTTTCATTGCGGATTTTATTAACCAACTAGCTAACTTTTCTTTGAAAGATTTATCAGTGATGGCATTTAACGCGTGAATTAATTTCACATCCGCGAGATGGCGCTGTTGCAAATCCTTACTTCGGTAAGCTACATCATGCGCATGACACGTCTTATCAATAGCGTTTATCGGATACTCACCTGGTTTTGGTTGATCTTAATCATCAAGTCTGATATCAAGTCGGGTTCCAGGACCACATTAATTATATCCTGGAAGATGTTTTTCTCCTGGATATTTCGCCCATGGTGTTCCTGGCAGCGCTGTTAACTTGGCTGCGATATCACCTCCTTTCTTTTTTACTCGACGGAATAAAAATGTGAACTTTTTTGTACCGCATCGTTCACACTTGCCTGTAAGCGCAGATCGATTATTTTTTGCTGTAGTGGTTGTTATGTCCAAAGTTGGGGTACGTGTTCTACATTTCACACAATATAAATCCATATTATTTTATAATATTTCTAATGGAGATCATTGACTTTTCCGCTACAAAACGACGAGAGACAAGCAAACATAACTCAGCGCTACCAAATTCAATTCGAATGATAATTATAGATCCATCTGGGTCGGGTAAGACACAGTTGTTATTAAATTTAATAATGAAGTGGATGAAGAGGGATAAATTGTATTTGATAGTTCCGTCTGTTGACGATCAGCGGTGCTATGACGTGATAAAGGATTTTAATGAAACTGTAAAAGTTATAAGTGAGGACGATAAAGACGTCGTTGAATTTATCACTGATATCAATGAAGCGCCGAGTATTGATGACATTGATGGAAGTGTAAATAATTTAGTCGTGTACGACGATGTAATATTAGACAAACAGACAAACCCTGCCAGGATATTCTCACGCGGCAGACATAAAAACACTGATGTGATTTATGTAACACAGCGATATACACAAATACCAAAAGTGATCAGAGATAACTGTAACATTCTTGCTGTGTTTAACGGCGTTGACACACACACGTTACGAAATATACATCAGACTTGGTGCAGCGGCGACATGGATATAAATAATTTCAGAAATTTCTTTAGTTGTGCTCAGTCCAAACCACATGGATTTGTAACGATACATTTACATGACCCCAGGACAAGATATCGAGTTGGACTTGATACAATTTTTAACTAGACAGCAGCAGAAACGGCGACGACAGGCAAACCTTGCCAGGATATTTTCCAGAGGCAGACACAAAAACACAGAGCAGCAGAGAGGGTGAAACAACCCCGAGTGTTTTCGCAAGATAGACCCTTGTATTAGCAGAAATAGTTGGATAGGTTGATATTTTCATGAGATAACCCTTCAAGTCAGCAGAGAAAGCCCATTTTGTCATGTTTTCTGAATAGAGGCTTTATTTTGTGAAAATAATATCTCTGTCTAAAATGTTCTCGATAGAAGGTTCTGTTAAGCGAAATTCTTTGTGAGAATCGCCCTCTCTGCTGCTTGTACTGTACGTCGAATGCTTCTTACGAAGGGTAGAACAAACTAAAGATGTGTTACAAATAAGAAATGTATAGTTACATGCATTGTCTCAGCTTAAACGCATAAAATACTTGGAGTTCGCCAAAAAGCTTGGTTGGCCCCATATATTCAAAAAATGAATATGAATTTGCGCACACAAGCCAAATTTTAAGATCATTCGAACTCATATGCCTGTACTTGCCGGATATTACGAGCATTTAGTCTTAAAATAAGCAATAATGAAGAAATAAAACCAACAACCTTTAAATAATTCAAACTATGACGTATTTACCTAAATCAAAAGCTGAAAAAATAAAAGTAACTTACAGTATGGGTATTTATATCATAATATCCTAAATAGGTATGTCAAGTAAAAGCCTTGGGACTTTATCAATAGATTCATGCAATATTTACCATATTGTCTCTTCTTGCCACCATACGATTTTGTCGATAAATAAATATTTAATATGTTAATAACAAAGAAGCTCTTATCAACAATGATCAATCATGATAATACACACCTTTCCACAGAAAGCAAAAGGCAGATTTCTGCAATAAAAATATGTTCATATTAGTCAATATACTTAGAATTGATATTACACATGAAAATATTTGATGACTTTTTATGTATATCTATGTTCTTTGTAGCTTGTGATACGTGAATCTCTCGAATTATTATAAACTGTATTCATGGCTGTAATGGTTACACAATATTATTATTTCGTTTTGCCAATGTGAAGCGAATCTGTTAAGGTCGTAATATTGCAGAGGATGTATAGATATAAGTGTATGTATTTGTTTGCAATTATTGATATTAATTATAATGATCAGAATGAAATGAGGTTTATCTTTTAATTTCTCAGTGACTGAATGAGTTTCGACTTTTCGAGAATAATTTTGTTACTTCCCATTCTTTGGGCTCATCACATGACTAGTTCAAATTGACGCAACATGAGTAATGTATTATGTCACTTGGGGTCTACTGCGAAATAGAGTCGCAATATACTTTGTCTATAAGGAGAAAATTAAGTAATCAGCTTTTTACTGTGCTCTTGGTGCATGTCTGCAGATATGTTTTATGATCTATGTTTCGCAAAACTGGATTTGTTTATATCTGTTACTTAGTTTGTGACCATAGATTCGTAACAATTTATACAAGACATATGCAAAAAAAAAATGGAATGTAACGCCTCTATACGCGTGAAAGTGGATCAACGGATACGTGAAATGAATTACTAGAATACGAAGTTCAAAGAAAGTATAAACAAAAACTAAGAAATCACTGAGAGCCTCATCCCCAGCTGATAGATGTCTAACTTGACATGCACGGCAAAATTCTTTTTACATGTTAATTGTGCTGTTCTTGCATCAAAGTCAATAAAAAAAATCCTAATTGTTTCCATGTGGTCATTCGCAGAGTTTCTGTAGATTATGCCGGCATCGATGTAAGAGTCACAATTACCTATACCAGACGTGTAATGTGTCTTGCTGTCATCGTTTAGTTTTCTGCAGTCAGTACATATATGGAAAGTATAATCTTGTGACAAGAATGCACAGTAAACTTTACTTTTGGTTTTAGTTGGTTCCATGAAGGTATTTTATGACAAAAATTCAACTTCGTTCTTCTTCTATGAAAGGATTCATCCTGTAAATTTGTTGTTTGACAAGTTTAGAATATACAGTTATAAAGCCACTTTGTATTTAATTTCTTCTTGTTGGATTAGGTGAAAAAGTTCTAAAATTCACTATGTAGATGTTTTGTTTCGCAATTCTCGTGTGGCAGCAGATGTGAAAGTTTCTGGTCCAGATTGCCAAATACTTCCGACTTTTTTGATTAGTTACATCAGTCACCGCTGTCCAATTTCACCTCTTTATTTAATCCTTACTCTGTGTGACAGGTACAACGACTTTGAGAGTAGTTATAATGTTATTAAGGTCACTAACTTTCTTCCAATTGTGCAAGAATCATCTATTACTTTGTCAGAAGAGGAATTCGATGTATGGTAATAGATCAAACCATTATTAACTGGCTAAAAGATCTTACTCTTTCCATTTCTGCATTACCTTAATTTCACTCTTGACTGAGAAGACTGGAAAATTACGGCAAAAGTCTTTGAAAACTTGTATTTTTATTTAGAACCAAGAAGATCAACTTCTGACTATACAGTTTATCGAATTTTTGCTTTCAATAACTTCACTGGTTCACAGACAGTATGAGTTTAAGCTAATTCACAAGGTCTAGCCACTCCTTTTAAATTGATTCACTAACAGCAAACAACAAGGAATGAAGACCTGACTCACAATCGTTTCTTTGCCAGAGAACTATGTCCTAATCAGATTCTTCAAAGTTGGATAAAACTTCAAAAGAACTGTGGCTTTCAGGTGATAGGAAGAATATTTAAACCGTTGGAAGCTTAATACACGCAAAACGTGCGAGAAAAGTCCGGATATAAAACTTTTCTCTTAATATGATTGGACAGACTTGGAAGGCCGAAAATTGTAAGGAATATCAAAGCTTGTACTGTAGTTTTGTTATATATTCATATAAGAAATAACATACGGAAATCTTGAGTACCACATATTATCGTCAACATGTATTTATTGCCTAACATGGTCCTTGGTAATGCACCGACGTAGGGCGCTGTAACTATCAAACCCAGAGTAAGGTGATATTTGAGAAGCAAACAGTGACTTTGCGGTTGATTGGCCATCAGGATCGTTATGAAGAAATTTTACTTATATTAAACAAGCAGCAAGTGCATATCATAATCGGTGGTCATACACGGTCCAACATTAAAATATTCACACTGGTTTACAAATTTCCCAACACGAATTTCATGCGTTATACCTGATTTATTACTTTTCATTAGAACAACTTGAGTTTCTTAGGCAATCCATTTTTGACATGTATTTTTAAGCATTTGCCGTTGTAGCTCCCGTCAGCGGTTTTAGATGTTATTGTGGAATTCTTTTTCACAAGAATCTGTTTTTTGAAGACAATGGAGGTGGAAAAAGCGCCCTTGATTAGAAAAAAGTATACAAAATCATAGAATATTCTCAAATTCAACCTGTCGTGTGTTTACATAATGATATGCTATCTTCAAGTGAAAGTAGCTTTTGCTGAAAACCATCTTGTGGAAAGCTCTACAATAAAATTTTACTGGTAAGTTCACAATGAAACTCTCAACGACATAAACAGGAATTGGATCAATGTGACTGAACAAATACACATTTATTACAAAGGTACATTTGAATTATATAAAAGTTTATATTACATTTACGGACGTTCTTCAACTAGATAGTGCTGACTGTTATCTAAAGAGATGTGACTTCAAAGCGTATCTGACCGAATTTATCTGTCATGCTTTTGTTATCGACACTGGTGAAGTTGGTGATTTTGCGATATTTCAATATCGAAATCGTAAATTGAAATCATCACAATTCGACATTAAATATACTAGTACTAGGTTCTTAGACGTTGCAAATATTCTTGTCGTGATTAATAAAATATTGGAACCAAATACCCTTGCATGTCGTTTGGGTTTCCTGATACGGTCAATTAAGGATGAAACAATATGAGGAAGAAATATCTCTGAGGTGAGTTCACAACCACGCGTATTAATTGCATTAACGTCGCATGGAAGACGTCTGACCAGTACGCAAAGGGGAAGAAAACTGAAAATATAATAACAAAAGGCCGAAATAATTTTGATATTTTGGTTGTTTTTACAACGATGAAGTGTTATTTAACGCTGTAGATACCCAGTTATATTCCCCGTTAATTTTCTAATGCAAAATGGATCGGTCAAGAAATAAACGTAGTTGTTTGATATTCAATAAGGACGCTTTATATATGATTCAAAAGTGACATCGGTATGTCTTTGTATTCAACAAGTGCTAGGCCATTTTAAGTGACAATGTACGGAGATTTAAATATGGCATGGGAAATCATTATTATGTATAACGATTGTGCCAGGTAAAAATGTAATTCATTGGAAGTGATTATACGTGTTGCAACCGATCAAGGACGGTATTTTGAAGAGCAATTGCACTTAGCGAACATAATACTGATTTAAAACCTTGGTGAAACATGAAATGCATCGACGTGAAAAATAATCGATGCGGAACAACAACTGCAAAGTGGAATCTACACATGAACCACTTCGATAATGAAATAAAAATGAGTTTGTCCTCTTCGTTATTATTTGCTGACTTTCAGACTATGCAGTTACAGGATTTACGGCAAATAAACCCATCAGAAGTGCGTCAAACAGAATATTGGTCGCTACTGTATCGATAATATCTGGTGTCTCTACTAGTGGAAACAAACTAATGTCGATACTATTACATTCACGAAAAAGTATTTATTCAAAGCTGCACGTAGCCGTGCAAAGTAATCTCAGAGAGAATTTTAATCTATATATGCGTTAGATATTGAGGATCAGATAATTTGTATGGTAGGATTCTAAACTGTATAGACGGAAATTCAAAGTTATCAACAACTCCGAACTCAAAATGGATCCATGGGGTAGTGGCTTTATTGACAATTTCCTTTAAAACAAAATCTTTAAATGTCCCACCACTCCCCAAACAGCCCAAAAGATAATGAAAGCGCACGTCATAATAGAGTCATAACTTACTATTTAGTGCTCATTTACGATCTGATGAAATTTACTTCATAAAAGTCATCTATGTAATGACTAATGCACGCTTAATAGTGATCAACCAGCAATTTAGCTTCATATAAGCTATCACAATAAACCACTATAATTTGCCTTGATTTCTTATGTTGTTCGATGTCTAGCAGTTATTATTGTATTGCGTATTACCATATGGTGAAATCACTCATATGTTGATATGCCATTAGCAAATATAAAAAAACTGTAGATACAAGTCCAATATCCATAGTAAATGACTATTCCATTCAGCATTTTGAGGGTAGCTTCTTAACAGCTTTTTTAATAAATTCCACTCGCAATCTCACTGGCATATTTTATTCCAACATCACCCCGCATGTAAGGAAGATCTAATGCAAGGTTCCATCATGATCATTTCAAAGGTTTAATTGTTGTATTGTTAGTCTATATAGGTAAAAACACAGAGGTACAATATTACCCTTAATGATTGGCCGAACCCTATTATTCATAAAATCTTAAACCGGAAACAAAGGGAACAAGTTAATCGATGACCTTGCTCAAACTCTAAAGACTGTACAGGCGATAGTAATAAATCATAATGCACACTTTTGTCTAATTTTAAAAGTATTTAGCGAGTTACTCCACGATCTGTTTTAAGTAAGTTTTATGAGATTTCCCTATCACATGATGTGTTGAAGAAATACATAGTAATTGTAAAGGTTTCATACTCATTTTTTCACCAATTTGTAAAAAAAGATAAACGGAATATTGTGTACGTCTATTCAGAAATATTTCCCGTGAAGAAATTGGGCATATATGTCCATTCGAAGTAATAAATACACTATTTCTTGACTGAGAGTCATTTATTTGTAGGATTACGTAACATGAATTGCTTTTGAATAAATATGGATTCAAATATTGTGCCATCATATAGCGAACACGAATATATTTGAGCACAGGTGGCTGATCCGGGATTTATGTTGTAACAAGCAATATTAGGAAGTGAAAAAGTCACATCTAGTGACAAAGTTCTTCTCAACTGCACTTCCTTTGGACAATTTTTAGGAGGTCTCTCTCTTACCCCGTAGTTGAAATGTTTCAACTTCGAGTACAAACATGGACTCCCATATTGTGAGGTATATTTCATTTTATAGCACGAGACTTCGCATGGGAAAACATTTGAAAACTGTTATCTTACCCAGTCAAAACTAATTTGTATCTAAGCGACGTTTTCAGTACACACTCCTCCAGGTTTGGATCATTATACATGCCCGCTTCCGTTAGTATACAGATCTCTGAAAAGTTTTAACTTATGATTGATATTTAAACAAAAGCTGTTTTGGCAATTGTTCAACCCGTAGCATTTCGATACAATAAACCCATTCCAAATCCCTATCCAGTTTCGCTTGACATAGGTATAAAATTGAACGTCATTAATAATAAAGCATATCTTATTAGATGCACAACTTGTCTAGCATTGTGAAAGATGCCACTGATTTAACCGCATACATCAATTTATAACTGTCATGTGTTAGAATAACATCTGCTAAATTCATTTTGTTGCACTTCCCATGTCTCTTTCAAAATATGAACTAGTCAGAGTGTAATCTGATATCATTTTTCATTCTTGTTTTTTCTACAGGTATTAAGCTCGAATACTTGTTTATATTTTAGTTTCATTGTTTATATCATCACAATTTAATAAATAAAGCATCTTATATGTTACCTTTCTTAGATGTGAATATAAATGAACCAACCACTTTTCGTCACAGTTCTTCAGTATGTCATTGGGTGCCATGGATTGAAAAACTGAAAGAAACTTTCATTCGCCTGATTACCCTTAAAAAAAATCAATTGCTGATGGGACAATGTCAGTTTCAAGGTAGCTTTAGGCATCATGTACAGGTAAACAATCATAAAAGCCTAAACATTTTCAATAAACATGCCGTGAAAATATGGATAATAAAAACGATCCAAAATTGTATCAAGGTTTAGTTACTCTTGCATTCCATACAAGTTTCACTCTAAACAATATAAATGATATTACTGATCAAGGTGTTCATTCTAACAATATAAAATTTATGTTGAATTATAATTATGTCTAGAAGTATTTTAGTTTTCTTCAAGACAGTCCATGTCATTGTCCAAGGTTCAAGTAATAATAGTCCAAATATTGCTGCCTAGAGTTCATGTGTAAATGATGTATATGGTTCTTGGGGTATTCCCGTAATAAACACACATTCATACAATGAAAATATCAAAATGGCGCGATAGGTATAAGATAGCAGCAGCGGTAAGAACTATATTGATTTTGATCTTGCATACAAAGATGATGGTTGTTCAGCCGGTGGCATAATGCAATACATAGGGATCTATTTTCGGTACTACTGATCTATACAAACTTTACACAGTATTACGAAATCATATAAAGGGATACAGGGATTATGTCAGCGCTTCGTCTGTATTGTTGGTACATCCTTGCAATACAAATTGTCATATATAATACCTTTTGAATCTCATTTGGATTACTCGAGACTGTTTGAAGCGATGGGCGTTTTAGGAAAAAAGAAAAACCTTCACTATACTGTAAGTCATTTTTCATTATTTCACTGTCTGATTTACGGAAGCACATTATAATTTTTTCAATAACATTAAACGTGTTATTTTGCCCGTTTTGTTACTTATTTTACGACCATAGAGTGCTAAAAAAAAAGCTGGGGACTAATCTGAAATTGGTATTGTTTTTAATTGCTTTAATATTTCAGACATTTAATATTTCAGATATTAAATATTTCAGAGACTTTTGTTTCGGAGAAATTAAAATTTGCTTTTGAAATGTAAATTTCACATTTGTTGTGAAATTATAACCGTTTCTAATATGATTCACATATGGGGAAATTTATTGTTAGAAAAATGGGCTTTCAACATCATACATTTATTGCAGATCATTCTTAACAGTGCATTAGTGTTTAAAAATAACGGATCACTTGAGCATGAGCTTGCAAAACATTGAAATTTTAATGGAGAGAAGGTTTATGAAAAAGATCTTGATCGATTATTTCGTGAATAAGGGCATTCTTGATAAAAGTGTTTTGCCTTTGATAAGGAAGTCTGCATCTGGTTGGGACTGGAAATAAAGGAAATTGCAGTTTAAGAAAAAACCAGCTGGAAATTGAGCTGGGAATGTGAGTCGCAAAGTAAATTCATAAAAGTATAAATCTGATGCAAACAAAAATGGAAAATACCGGATGAAGAGGGAGAGAGATGGAGAGAGATAGAGAAATCAACATTATTCAAAATACGTAAAGAAGTGCAAGTGAAAATGCGAACGGAAAACAATAAAACGGTAGTGCAAATACGAATTGGTGAAATGCAAATGCAAAAGAAGAGAGGAGTGTAAATGTGCAAATCAAAGGAATCAAGACAGAGAAGAAGCACATGTTTCTAATGTTAAAAAAAAAATAATAAGATTGATAAATATTTGTATATACATATTGTTGATATCTAACAATAAATATACTTTTTAGTTTTTAGAGAATTGCTGAACATTGGAAAGGCTGAGGAACAATTTGACTTTTTATTACAAAGTGTACATATTCGTAAAACTAGTGAAGTTGAACACTTCACTTCCATTAGAACAAGGTGGCAATTATTATGTATTGAACGCTTGTATTTTGAAGAGTTATGAGTATGTGCCTGAGCTGGCGTGATATTAGTGTTTAGAAACTAGGGACAACAACCCAACACATCGACAAATTAAATTTACATGGGAGAACGAACAACCGTTTATGAGATATTGTACAGCCAAGAAGATCAGCACCGATTATGATAAGTTAGATCATATTTGTTGAAGATTTTAAGAATAGTGTCAATTGTGACGTCAGAGTCTCCCTTTATGTGAAACGAAATTGCATCTTTAGAGAGGGCTTCTAGTATGGTTGATAACTTTCTTTGACAAAATGTTTGATTTGGAAATAAATCTTTTCTGTGCAGGATTTTGTTAAAACAATAACTTGTGTCTCAGGCAAATATGTCCAAGTTTCAAACTGAAACAATTAGGAATTAAAATCATGATGATCAGTTATTGAAAGAAAAGGGGATTGCTGTTTCTGATTGGTGTATTTTACATGTACGCAGACGAGGTCAAGTACAATGTCATATACTGAAACAAAACTTCTGTTTGGACTAGCACACCCCTGTTAAACTTTATTACTGAGTATTACGAGCCTTGCATGGTTAAAAAGTTATCGTTTGGTTACATTGACATTATTATATTAAAAGGCACATAAATGGATACATGCAATACAATTGTGAGTGTTGCAATTTCCAAGCAACGCATTCACACAGACGGACAAGATTCTTACAAGGGAATCTTTAAGAGCTTAGTGTCAAATTTCTGATGCAAATTGAAACTTATATCAGAACAACTGCTTACAAGTGTAATGTCATTAATTGCAAATGGATTCTCCATGAATTAAATAAACTGAATCAACTAAACTTGTAGGTAGAAAATACATTGAACTCTATATGTGTGCTCTAGAATTTGAGTTTGAGTGTAATTTCTTTTGCTTCCTCTTCTTCTCCACCACTATGCTGCTGATATCTTTAATAATAATTTAATTCGTCAAACCAAATAGCGACAAGAACAGAAAGGACGAAGACAAGAACAATGAAGATAATCTTATTAATAATAATTAGCAATTCTGTCAATCACAACCACATCAATGATGTGCAAGATGTCCCCAAACAAAACCCACTAGAATGCTTATATGTAAAAATACTCTGGATTGTCAAAATCCGTGTAAAAATCGCTGTGATTGAAAAGCTTTAGATCCATTTACATCATCATACTCATCACGGTTTCTTTCATTAATACGCTTAAACGTACTTCTAACCAATAACTGTCATCATCAGTATCATCAACAAAATATTGCTTTTCGTGTGCTCTATCTGTAAACTATATGAAAACACGTCTATAAGTCAAAAGTAAATACAACACCAAAGCTATGCGTTGGATATATTGTATAGCATACAAAGTCTACTTCTCGGATTTCTTAACCGTGTTTAACAACACAAGTTTACGGGTGTTATGTTCTTACGTTCAATCGTATGAAACTGTGTGCGTGCGTGTGTAGTGTGTGTCACAGGGTTTTAATGCAGCTGAACGAATAAGTAGTCATAAATGTACGATCTCTGTAGAGTGGCACTTTATAGTGATTTATTTAATTGGGGCATCATGCCGCAGACACGTGGCAACATATATCTTCTATTCACATTATCCTGGCATCATGCCGAAAAGTCGTAACATTAATCTCCTAATTCTGAGCTCTGTCAGAGCAAGTTAGCAAGGCAGCTTCTAGTACTGTATTCATAATTCTTTTGTATGACTCGCTCGGATTCGAATGCGCCACCTCACGTATCCACGGTGAACGCTCAAACCAATTTAAGCACGAGAAGATCTTATGTTATCTCGAAGTGTGCTTCACAAAGATATCCGTTTGAAAATTCCATACAAATACGGGAACTTATGCACAAGCTACTTGTTATAAAGAAGGCAGATAATACACGGTTAAAGTAGTAGGGCGTGGGCAATGATCTTACGAAGATAACAAAGAATGGAACAAATATTAGCATCACAATGACCAAACAAATCGGAGCAAATTGCGATATATATTGAATGAAATAATATTACTTTGATTAAAAAAGATACGGTTCAAGTGTTTGTGTGTGTGTATGAGTGTCAGTAGTCCATAAGAATAGAAACCCACTGTACTGAAATTTATCAGTAAACATTCATAAATTGAAGTGAAAGAATAACATACTTTAATGTTTTTGTTGCTTTCAAGTACAGGCTTATACCGTGCGGTGTGTAGAAGTTTGCCAATATAGTTCATCACAAACTTGACATGTAAAAAGTTAATATCCAATATGTGTCTTCATGTGCGTCTTCAAATGTTATGAACAGCTTAACACAAACGTCACATTTAGATGTTTCTCTCCAGTATATATTCACATGTATATCTTCAAATAATCACTCTTCATGAGCATGTAGCTATAAACGTCATATTTGATTGATTGATTTCCAGTATGTTCATTCGATTCAACTTCAAATGGTCACCCCTGTATGGTTTCCCTCCAAATGTGCTTCGATACACAACCATTCGTTAGAAACATTTTATCATAAATGTCACATTTGAATGGTTTATATACAGTGTGTTTCATCATTAGTGGTTTTAAAGAGACACAATGGTTAAATCTTTAATCCGAAATTTTACATTTGAATGGTATATCATCATGTCCGTCTTCAAGAAATCCACCTAGATAAATATGTTATCACAAATTTTTTATCACAAAATTGACATTTTCAACTTTTATCTTCATTATGTGACTTTGTGCGTTTCTTCCGATTAATAGGTTATCCCTCTCAAACGTTATTCATAACCTTCATGTTTGGATGGTTTATCTCGAATATGAATCACCTTTCCCGGCTTCGATTAACCAGTACAGGTAAATGTTTTGTCCATGGCTTAACGTTTGATTGATTTTTTTATATCCAGTATATTCGCGCGAGTAGTAATATGTGCTACTTGAGACTCAAAGGGGAAATACTATGATAACAAGGTCCATAGTTTTAACATGCAAGAAACACTTTAGACCCTACGAAAGAACAATGTAAAAAAAGTGGATTAACTCAATCGTATCGTAACTTAGTAACAGTGTAAAAGTTGACTTCAATACCCACTACTCTAGATAGCTAATGAAAATTCCTAGGGAACGGGGTCTACAAGTTAAACATGGGTTGGCGGGACAAAAGGGTATAAAAAGGATATCTTCCTTGCATATAACATGTAAGTAGGTCTGAATTTTTCTAGGTCCGATCTGTGCTTGTCGAATATTTCGGAGGCTTTTTGTGTGCACTTTGGTGTCTCCACAGCGGCTATCCTAGTTTCATTAAAGATACGGGTTAGATAGAAGTAACCGAACCTTGTCCCACGGGTCACCCTGTCTTACGCAACAAATTCGGTCAACATGTCTTATGCAACGAATTCTTTGTCCATCAAACGGTGAGCAGGTAGAACCTCTTCCTAACAATTTGAAGATAGGGATATGGTTAAACCAAATGTCATCTCGAGACGTATAAACGTTAACCTACTTATGCCAGTCTTAAAGTTTCTTGATGGTCGGCTCCCTGTTTTAAGATTTTTTTTATACAGATATCAATTTGGATCACTCGGAAAACTCATGATATTCGTCAATTTGATTACGTATAATACCTTATCGAGATGGGATCATTGACATGCACACATAGGACTTAGGCATCCTCCCTGCCCGCCTAAATCGACTTGATATAAATAAATCTTGGAAAGCTTGATATTGCATTTTAATTCATAATATTACCATCCTTGTTTTCAAGCTCTGTCTGAAAACATCCATAGACTGGATAAAAAGAATATTTCAATATGCAGTTTAACATAGACGATAGTAATAGTATTAATATTATTATCGTTAGTGTTATTATTATAAGTATTATCATTATAATAATTATTATCATTATTATTATTATTATTAGTAGTAGTAGTAGTATTAAGAATGGTAGTAGTAGAATTAGCATTGGTTGTATTAGTAAAATAGTAGCAGTCGCAATAGTCGTTTTATTTGTCGCGGAATAACAATTTGGACTATCATGCTTCAAATATTAAGATTTTACAAACTGGGTTTCTTTCAAGAGTAATCAATTTTCAATAACAGTTATGTCAAAAAAGAAATTATGATATCGAAAACAAATGTGAGTTACCCTTACATTGTGTCGTCGTTTTAAACGGGTTCAGAAATGCCACATGAATGTATTATGACGAAACTTCTAAATAACAGTAATTAGAACCTTTCCTAACCTCTTATTAACACTTCCGTCTCGGAATTATTAACAAAGAGTTGTATAGGTCTTTGCAAACATCTTTACCTTGACCTGCGCCTGATATTTTGACAGCTAGAGTTACGTCAAATATCAGAGATAAACAACTATACCAATGTGCAATTTAAACCGTCGTATCATTCTAAGAGATAAATCAAGTTTGTCACTTTTTCCTGATGCCTATATCCTTATTAAAAATAGAAATGTGGATAGCCAGTTACTTGTTCCTGTTTAAAATGATATAAAAGAGAATATTTAGAACATGATGGGGTTAATTATTTGTGATTAGTACACTGTTTCATGCGCTGGTGTACTGTTACGAAACCCACTTTAATTGTACAGGATCAGGTTATAGTTTAAGTCCATAATTCAGTTCTATTTTATTACTAAAACTTTTTATCTAATACGAATAACTCCTTAAGTTAGTATCGGACATGCATGATGAACCCACGGTATTTGTCGTTCAGTTCTTTACATTTTGCTATCCTTCTATAGGAAAATGCGGTTTTTTACATCATCTTATAGACGTCGCCTTGTTATTACCTTTAAGAGAAACACATTAATTAGCAATGTGTATGATCGTGAACTAAAGCAACATACAATATTTCATCTGATAATGGTTATTGATTGCATGCAGCTCTTCAACTTTTCCTATGGAGCATCTAAAGTAACATTCCGAGAACATTCTGACAATCATTTAAAACTTATATTGACAAGTGAAGAACGGAAAAGCTGATGTTCTGAATCTTATATAACCCACTGATGGCAAGATAGTTCCAATCTTCCCTTAACCCTTAGAAATATCAACATTACATTCCATTTAGTAGGAGTCAACCAGGCTGATATTGTCATTATGTTGGACGTCAGATTTTCATTTTGGACAAACTAGACATAACCAGTCATTTGACCATAATGGAAGGGGTGGCGATATGATGACAGGGTGAACAGCTGCACACATCCAGCAAACATTCTAACCGCAGTGCTACTTGATAACTCTCACAGATGAGTTCAAAGATTCACGTATAAGAATGCTCCCAGCAATGTTTCGAAGTTGTCATATATTGCAAGCTTATTAGATTTATTACAGTATGTTTTCTATTTTGCCAGTATGTAGCTGATCACATTACTGTTGCATGTAATAAAGGCAAGAGAATGTTGCTTAATGATAATTGAGATTCTCGTCAGATACGGGTTCACTTATGAGCCTGTTTATTACGTTATCCTTGTACATTGATCCTGATAATATTATTTAAAACCAACAGCTCCATTTTGCGTCACGTACGTTATTACATATTAAGCTTGAGAGTCACATATATTACACGGGTATAAATGTTATATTTTCAGCTGAAAGTAGTGAAGGGCTAAATAGAGTGAAAGAATGGCGGTGTGATAGAGCGATAGTCATAGAGCTAAGCTGTATCGTTGCGTTTCCACCGTATTGTCAGTGTTCGTTTAACCGCTATCGGCAGTGACATTGGTCAGGAGGAAGATAATGGTCATTTCGTGGGGAGGAATCAACACGTCTATACCAACAAGTCGACACAGAGAATGCGGTTCTACGGATTTCCAGGCAGACCGGAAGGGGCGGGATAAATCTTACTGGCTCCTTGGCCACCCGGCAGAGCTTTGTGTGTGAAATTATATTATGCATTTTAACTGGATGGCGCAAGATATCTAAATTGTTTTAAGCAAACATTTATCGCTACTTGATTGAAACTTCATCATTGTTTATTTATATGAGTCACTGATAATTATTTGAGAGAAATCATATTGAGTGATGTAATGGATATTTGATTTAATTTAATTGTTTATCTGCTGTTTTAATTTGTTTCGTTGATTCTGTTGCATGTTATTGTAATGTAATATTGTTTATTGGACTTGAATTCATTTCAGATATCTGACGTAACTCTAGCTGTGACTATGTCTAGCATGGGTGAGAACCATATGGCAAATATGCTTACAAAGACCCCATACCACGATTTATATATATCTCCGTAACAGGAGTGTGGCTTTGAGGTCAGGAAAGGATTATATTGCTGTTATTTCAACATATTACATCTATGTAGCATGTCTGAACCCGCATTAATAAACAAAGCATTATAAGGGTAATTCAAGTTTATTTTCGTTAACCTGTTCCAAAAATAACGTTTCGCCTAGTGCGAAGTTTTGAAAATTAACTGCTATTGGATATTTCTTGATTTTGAGATTTCACAAGTCTTGTAAGATGTTTTTCTTGTAATGTTGACAATCCAGAGTGTTTTTAACAAAATTAATTCTGCTGATACAACTAGTGATATCACTGCTACAACTACTCATACTACCAATTTCATAACTGATAATAATATTGCAATTAATACTAATATGATCATAGTCTGTTACACTGCATATTCAAATATTCTTTGTATCTTTTCTGTAGAAGTTTTGTGAAACTCATATACATGGTTTACATAACCAGGATGGTATTATTACGAATTCAGTTTCTATAACCAAACTAAAGTATAAATTACATATTCGTCTGAATACTTTTGAGTATGTGAATAGACCCTTGACTACATTATTTCCAAAAATGGTTTAAATCAAACTAATTTAAGCAGGGCGTGGGATGCCTAAATCACATTTGTAAATTTGAACGATTCTCTCTCTCGACAGAGGATTTACGTTAGCAAATTGACGTTTTGTTTGATCTTTGCACACATAATATCAAGCAATAGTCCAAAATCAAGAAAAGTTTAGGGACGGGATATAAAGATTCATGATTAGACGTCTTGAAATGATATTAGGTCTGAGACTTTTTTCCTTTGAACCCTATCCCTAATTACAAATTAATGGTTAGTGATTCAGATCAGAAAGTTTTGAGCATGAGTTCGCCAGGTTTAAAGTGTTGGCGGTAAACATGTTGTCATTATCATTTCTATCAATTTTCATAAAAAAGAGTACAAACATTATGTGATCACTACAACTATGGCTTTTTTACCACTTGCATTGAACATACATGCACTACTGATATGGTATACGTCAGTAAGTTGCAAAAGCCCGCGGCAGCAAGGTCATGAACTCTGAAAAGACTCAAGGTGGGCTTTAAACCACCTACTAACCTATCATTGCATAAACAATGCATTGTGTAGGATATATTGACCCGTAGCGATAGATTCGGTGAGTTGTATGTAATCCCTATTTTTGAGAAATAAGGATATGAGCAATCCGTTGTGTCTGATATGTTGACCCGTAGCGATTAATTCGTTCAGTTATGTCTAATCCCTATTTAAGAGAAGTAAGGATAGGCGATGGCCACATCGCAGACAGTATATAAACAGTCACTCAAACGCAGAGCATCAGAAGATCGCGCTATATATACATTCGCGCAAATATAGAGCAATAGAAGAGCGCACTTGCGACCATTCAGAGATTTTGACAGGTAAGAAGTGTCTGTGTGTGTATGTGTGTGTGATTAGCATTTGTAACGCGGCATTAACAATTTTTCAACCATATCACTACGACGTGTACAGTGTGGCAGTGTATAGTGATGTCTTGCTCTGGGGCATCATGCCACAGACATGTCCCACCCACTGCCATTATCCTGATACCAGGCCGACTAGCTCTAATACTAACCTCTTAACGGTGAGCCAAACGAGGAAGCTGCACGTTCTATTTTTGTCTTTCATATGTCTAGGCCGGGGATCGAACCCATAACCGAGGCGCACGCTCTAATCGTTAGGCCATATGATCGTCTTGTACAGGTAAGAGAAAACGTTTTAAAATAAAAGTACGACAATGTACAATTTAGCACATTCTACCATCATTTGTGTCAGGCTTCAGTAAGCTATGTAGTGCTGGAAGATAATATGGCATTTGTTTCAATCTCCTTTCTCTATTAAACTGAATTAAGTTATGTTATGGTGTGAAATTTCGAAAACAGCGTTTCATGGATTATTCCAACTATTTTAGAAATACAAAAATAGTTTAATATTGAATTATTTGGTGTAACCAATTTGCTTATCAAATTCTCTCTGTTAATAATTGTATGCATAAAAATAATTCATAATTATAAACTATGACATTTCAGCATTTACGGTCTAACATTGAAAATGTTGTATTCTTGTATATTTTTCTGAGCGTTATCTAGAAATATTAGTTTCGTACTAAATGTTTTGCATTATGGGATACTTTGATTTATAATTATCTTCGTCTTATCCTGTATGATACAAGTATGACCTAGTTAAAATTTATAGAAATTTAATGGGAAATATAAGAATTGTATGTCCACTTTTATACTTAAAAGACATAATCTTGCGTTCGGAATTGTTATGCATCTTATATAATTATTATTTTTTTCTTGAACGTGTAGTTCTTATTTTATGCGTATTTCGAATCTGATCACCTCTCGCACGTCAAGTATGCAACATACATGTAGCACAGTAATGGAATGACACATGCCTAGCCAATGCGACGTAGAGAACCCAAGCGTGTTATTAATATATATGTAGTTTTATTAAATTTGGATTAAAATTAGTATTTCATATACCCTTAACAACTTTCGATTATATAATCCCTGAAAACTATTTGTTTCATACTTCTGGGGTTGGAATTTATCTCGAGGAAGAGTCCATATAATAAGCAATACGGAATATGAAGAATATGTATGATGGTACTAGTTCCTCGTCATTATCGTAAAGTGAGCACTGACTCTTGTTTCTCCTCCCTTGGTTTAGATTAGGGTTATTCATTTATTCTGAAATATATGCGAAATCATTACATTTTAAAGCTAATGTGTCGTTATTTTTGTTTAGATTTAAACGGAGTACCTTTTAAGAAAAAGAGAAAGAAAATTATCGCCATGTCAATAAAAAGTAGCAAATTTATAATTAACTTTCAATGTTCGAATAAACGTTTAAATATTTATCTTCCAAAATCTATTGATTAATTGACATTTGTTATAATCTATGTCTTTCCTATGAACAATATGATCTACAAATTACCGCTCGGCATCCTGCTGCTTATTCAACCATACTGCATTCAAACCCAATATAAGATTACCGGTAAAACGAATAGTGCGGAAGATGACCCATTTTTCTCGCTGCGCGAAACTCTTGGGGCTATATCTGTCGCAAAGGACGCGATTACCGCTGGAAACACCAGGTGTAAGCAGGGCAACAAGTGCGTATTTTACAAGGTTCCAGACTATAAATATTGCAACACAGACGATAGTTGGGATTATTGCTGCTCTGGACCTTGCGAACCATCATATGCCAAAAATTCCATGATTTGTAAGAGTGGAGACCAAACCAAATATTGCGGTAATGCTGGTTCTCGAAGTGTATCTGGAAAGCAATGTCTTTCTTCACATCCGTGTGGCATCCACAAGAAAGGCCCAGTCCAGTGGGATACATATTGGTGCTATGTCGATCAAAATAAAACAAAGGAGTATTGTTGTAGCCCGCTTGACTCTTGTCGTAATAGAGGAGATGGTTATGGAAATTGGTGTTCTACTAGTGTTATAACGGGCTATAAATGGCAGTATTGTACACCTTAAATTGTGTCACATACGGGTTAATGTTCGGTACACCTGAATAATATTTGCACTTATTCAATAACATGAGTTCAATAATTAATGTATACCTACTGTATGTACGTCATATTAAACCAATGTTTATCGGCAAAGGAAGAACCTTCTCAATTGATTTTACATATAAATTAATTAAAGTCCTATTGATAATAAACATTTGAATGATTATTTTCTCCTATTTAGCACCGATGTCCTCATTGTGTACTTAAATTACATGTAAATGCTTGTCGGTTGACGTTTATACTATTTACTGTGTGAATCTCGGCTAACGCGTCTCGCAAATTATTCCGTTAATTGTTGTGATTTTCTTTAAAACGGACATACACAGCATATGTATCAGACTTTCCCTTTCTACTGCAACAATAAAACAGATATTTAGATCATTCTAATTATACGATTTATTTATTATTTCGTCAGAACATATTTCTAAGACTGAATTATGTCTATATCAATTTATCGGAGACACACACACACACACACACACACACACACACCATTATTTAAAATGTCTTATATATTTTAGCAGGTTTGCATGTCAGCACAACACGAACATTCCGGTTGCAATGGAAGGTTATGTTTTGAAAAATCTTTAGACACCACGTATTTATCATAAGGTTTTGGCATACATATCAAAGTGTCAAATATCATGGTAGCCTCGTTGTCTTTTGTTAATTAATATTTCCTTCCAAATTTTAGATTTGAAGATATTATGAAGGGAACAACTTTGTAAATTATGCATATATGGTTTCATGCTAATTCCCCATAATAAGGTACATTCCAGTGCACAAGTCGTACCTTTACCAGAACTAACTTACTAATATCCAAGCATTCTTGTATGAGAAAGAGGAAGTAGTTTTATCAACAATTATTTGCGAATGAAATCGTATACTTGAGTAATTTTTAGTCTCTCACTTGTTCTGAATACTGTATTATTTGACAAGAATAATAGCACATTAGTTATTCTAAGTTAATGCATGATTTAATTTAGATAAACCCACAATACATAAATTGTATTATCATAAATTGTGTCATTGATATCTGCATATTCATGCAACGTGTTTGCTAATTGACAAAATGCTGTCAAGTATAGGCATATACTGTGTGGTGTGCAGAAGTTTGACAAAATAATTCCTCACAAACGTGACATTTGAACATCTTATATCTAATATGTGTCTTTATGTGCGCCTTTAAATGTTATAAACAGCTTAACACATACGTCACATTTAGATGTTTCTCTCCAGGATATACTCGCATGTACATCTTCAAATAATCACTCTTCATGAGTATGTAAGTATAAACGTCATATTTGATTGATTGATTTCCATTATGTCTCATTTGATTTAACTTCAAATGGTCACTCTGCATAAACAGTTTTTTATAAGCTTCACCCCTGTACGGTTTCCCCCAAATGTGCTTCGATACACAACCATTCGCTAGAAACATTTTATCATAAATGTCACATTTGAATGGTTTATATCCAGTGTGTTTCATCATTAGTGGTTTTAAAGAGACACAATGGTTAAATCTTTAATCTGAAATTTTACATTTGAATGGTATATCATCATGTCCGTCTTCAAGAAATCCGCCTAGATGAATATGTTATCACAAACTTTTTATCACTAAATTGACATTTCCAACTTTTATCTTCATTATGTGACGTCTTGTGTTTCTTCCCATTAATAGGTCATCCCTCTCAAACGTTATTCATAACCTTCATGTTTGGATGGTTTATCTCAAACATGAATCAGCATTCCCGGCTTCGATTAACCAGTACAGGTAAATGTTTTGTCCATGACTTAACATTTGAATGATATTTTATATCCAGTATCTTCGCGCGAGTAGTAATATGTGCTACTTGAGACTCAAACAGGAAATACTATGATAACAAGGTCCATAGTTTTAACATGCAAGAAACACTTAAGACCCTACAATATAACAGTGTTGAAAGGTGGATTAACTCAGTCGTATGGTAACTTAGTAACAGTGTAAAAGTTGATTTCAATACCCACTAATCTAGATAACTAACGGTAAATCACAGGGAACGGGGTCTACAGGTTAAACATGGGTTGGTGGGACAAAAGGGTATAAAAAGGATATCTTCCTTGTATATAACATGGAAGTAGGTCTGAATGGTTCTAGGTCCGATCTGTGCTTTTCGTATATTTCGGAACCGTTTTGTGTGCACTCTGGTGTCTCCACAGCGGCTATCCTAGTTTCATTAAAGATACGGGTTAGATAGAAGTGACCAAACCTTGTCCTACTGGTCACCATCTATTACGCAACAAATTCGGTCAACATGTCTTATGCAACGAATTCTTTGTCCATCAAACGTCGAGCAGGTAGGTAAAAGTTAAACCAAATGTCATCTCGAGACGTATAAACGTTAACCTACATATGCCAGTCTTAAAGTTTCTTGATGGTCGGCTCCCTGTTTTAAGATTTTTTTTTATACAGATATCAATTTGGATCACTCGGAAAACTCATGATATTCGTCAATTTGATTACGTATAATACCTTGTCGAGATGGGATCATTGACATGCACACATGAGATCTAGGCATCCTCCCTGCCCGCAGAAATCGACTTGATATAAATAAATCTTGGAAAGCTTGATATTGCAATTTAATTCATAATATTACCATCCTTGTTTTCAAGCTCTATCTGAAAATATCCATAGACAGGATCAAAAAAATATTTCAATATGCAGTTTAACATAGAAGATACTCATATTATCAATATTATTATCTTTATTGTTTTTATTATAATCATTAACATTATAATAATTATTATCATTATTTTTACTATTATTATTATTATTATTATTATTATTAGTAGTAGTAGTAGTAGTAGTAGTAAGAACGGTAGTTGTAGTATTAGCATTGGTTGTATTAGTAAAATAGTAGCAGTCACAATAGTCATTGTATGTGTCATGTAATAACAATTTGAAATATCATGATTAAATGATCAAAATTTTTCATGCTGGGTTTCATTTCCTGGGAAATCAATTTTCAATAACATTTATGTCAAAAAGGAAAATATGATATCGAAAATAAATGTGAGTTACCCATACATTTCGTCGACGTTTTAAACGGGTTCTGAAATGTTACATGCATATATTATGACGAATCTTCTAAATAATAGTAATAAAAACCTTTCCTGACCTCTTATTAACACTTCCGTCTCGGAATTATTAACAAAGAGTTGTATAGGTCTTTGCAAACATCTTTACCGTGACCTGCGCCTGATATTTTGACAGCTAGAGTTATGTCAAACATCAAAGATAAACAAGCATACCAAAGTCCAATTTAAACCGTCGTATCGTTCTAAGAGAAAAATCAAGTTGGTCACTTTTTCCTTATGCCTATAGCCTTATTAAAAATAGAATTGTGGGTAACCATTTACTTGTTCCTGTTTAAAATGATATGAAAGAAGACCTTTAGAAGTTGATGGGGCTATATATTTGTCCATTGTACGCTGTTTCATGTGTTGGTGTACTGTTGCGAAACCCACTTCAATTGTACAGGATCAGTTTCTAGTTTGAGGCCATAATTCAGTTATATTTTATTACTAGATTTATCTGATACGAATAACTCCTTAAGTTAGTATCGGACATGCATGATGAACCCACGGCATTTGTCGTTCAGTTGTTTACATTTTGCTATCCTTCTTTAGGAAAATGCGGTTTTTTACATTATTTTATAGACGTCGGCTTGTCATTGCCTTTAAGAGAAACATATTAATTAGCTATGTGCACGATCGCGAACTAACGCAACAAACAGTATTTCATGTGATACGGTCCGTCTTCAACTTTTCCTATAGAGCATCTAAAGTAACATTCTGACAAAATTCTGACAATCATTTAAAACTTTTACTGACAATGTTTCGAAGTTGTATTTAAAAGTTAAGATAACATGAAAAAGTATCTAAAATGATTATAATTAAGGTAAATGTTGCAGTAAATAATGAATGAAACACTGGCACTTATGTATCAACACCATATACAACCTAGAAGGAAGTTTGCTGCAATGCAAACAAACATTGAAATTCAGGTTTCAATACTTCTAAAATGTTAACATTTCGAATATATTCATATTTACTTTGCAACTTTAGCTCGTTCTTTTTTGTAAATATTCTTAGCTATTGTTTGTGCTTGAAATAACCTCATCAATATTGACTTATTTATATCTTGAAAACTGTGATTTCTGAAATGGAAAATTGTTTGAATTTTCAGGAGGATATGTATGGGAATTTACAAATGAAATATCGTTCTTCTAATGTTAGGTATATTCTTTATCAACATCATAAGCCAGAAGAACTTGCAGTTAAGAAATAAATATACATGTTTATATATAACTATCAACGATCTGTGCATATTTAAAGTTTACGTATATTCTGAATAAAATGAACTCGCTTTTCGTTTGTGTGTACTGCGTTGACTGACGGTGCTTAATCAATATCGTACAATATTTTGATGCAGTGAGTTTGGTTTCGCCCATGATGCACAACCAAGGTGCATATGATGGGAATATTGATATGCTTTGAGTGCACAGGCCATGCATTGCAACATAGTCTGTTTAAATATAGGCTCATGGTAGATTAAAACTTCAAATTATTAGAAGTCTTGTCAGATAGCGGTCAACTTTGAGGGACAATATATCCAGCTGTAGAGGTATTTGAATTGCAAAATTGTATTTTCTTATTTCATTATAGGACAGAATTGTTTAATTCTAATATGTATCATGTAGTTTATTTAGTTCCGGCACTTGTCATATAATGCAAGCTTATTAGATTTATTACAGTATGTTTTCAATTTTACTAGTATGTAGCTGATCACATTACTGTTGCATGTAATAAAGGCAAGAGAATGTTGCTTAAAGTTCAGTAGGATTCTCGTCAGATACGGGTTAACTTATGAACCTGGTTATTACGTTATGCTTGTACATTGATCCTGACAATATTGTTCAACATCAACAGCTCCATTTTGCGTCACGTACGTTATTACATATTAATCTTGAGAGTCACGTATAATACACGCGTATAAATGTTATATTTTCAGCTGAAAGTAGTGAAGTGATAACATGAGTGAAAGTGTGGCGGTGTGATAGAGCGATAGTCATAGAGCTAAGCTGTATCGTTGCGTTTCCACCGTATTGTTAGTGTTCGTTTAACCGCTATCGGCAGTGACCTTGGTCAGGAGGAAGATAATGGTTATAATGGCTAGAGTTACGTCAAATATCAGAGATAAACAACTATATCAATGTCCAATTTAAACCGTCGTATCATTCTAAGAGATAAATCAAGTTTGTCACTTTTTCCTGATGCCTATATCCTTATTAAAAATAAAAATGTGGATAGCCAGTTACTTGTTCCTGTTTAAAATGATATAAAAGAAAATCTTTAGAATATGATGGGGTTAATTATTTGTGCTTAGTACACTGTTTCATGTGTTGGTGTACTGTTACGAAACCCAACTTAATTGTACAGGATCAGGTTATAGTTTAAGTCCATAATTCAGTTAAATTTTATTCCTAAAACTTTTTATCTAATACGAATAACTCCTTAAGTTAGTATCGGACATGCATGATGAACCCACGGTATTTGTCGTTCAGTTGTTTACATTTTGCTATCCTTCTTTAGGAAAATGCGGTTTTTTTACATTTTTTTATAGACGTCGGCTTGTCATTGCCTTTAAGGGAAACTTATTAATTAGCTATGTGTACGATCGCGAACTAACGCAACAAACAGTATTTCATGTGATACGGTCCGTCTTCAACTTTTCCTATAGAGCATCTAAAGTAACATTCTGACAAAATTCTGACAATCATTTAAAACTTTTACTGACAATGTTTCGAAGTTGTATTTGAAAGTTAAGATAACATGAAAAAGTATCTAAAATGATTATAATTAAGGTAAATGTTGCAGTGTATAATGAATGAAACGCTGGCACTTATGTATCAACACCATATACAGTGGAGCCTCGTTAATCCGGACTCCGTTTATCCGGAAACCTCGCTATCCGGACAAAATTCAACAGGAACGGAATTCCTAAACGTTAATTTGCTCCGTTAATCAAGAAATCCGCGTTCCGGATCCGGAAATCAAAATCGGGGACCAAAGTGTAAAATTACATTAAAACTTGTCTCGATAATCCGGAAATAATCTGTCCAAAAATAAGAAAATTCGAAAAATCGTATGTGAAAATACAACCAGAAGAATAATACATAAAACACAGTAGTGAAGCCCTTGAGAATCTATGGCCACTATCAATAACTAAGTAGCGTGACCATATTGTAACCAGCGATTGTATAAACAATGTCTGTTTTAGCTAGTCGCCGACGGGGGTGATAATAATTAAATAAACACACTGGGATCAAATCGTCCACGCTTTTTGACACAACATATGGTAAATAAATTAAAAGTGTCATTAAGCCTCTTTGTTGTTTACCAATTGTATGTAACAATCACACTTTATTGTTTGCTGTGCAAATACAGTTGACATTTTTAAGCTGTGGACAGTATAGGGCTTCAAAGAATCCAGGCAAACAAAGGTTACAGTCTTCTTCAGGAAATTGACATAATAAATGTATGTACAGTACATACATGTACATGAACATAAAGTGATGTGTTCGATGTGTTCATTGTCTAAACTTCTATTTACTGTATATGTACGCACAAGCACATGTTATAATAATGTGAAATAAACACAAATTAATTTATTTCAGCCATTATTGAATATACAGTACATTACATTTAAAGCTAGCATATACATGTACATATATACGGTGTGATGATATCGTAAAATAAAAAATGTGCATGATTCAATTATCCGGAAAACTCGTTAATCCGGACATATTCGCTGGGAACGAATGTGTCCGGATTAACGAGGCTCCACTGTACAACCTAGAAGGAAGTTTGCTGCAATGCAAACAAACATTGAAATTCAGGTTTCAATACTTCTAAAATGTTAACATTTCGAATATATTCATATTTACTTTGTAACTTTAACTCGTGCTTTTTTGTAAATATTCTTAGCTATTGTTTGTGCTTGAAATAACCTCATCAATATTGACTTATTTATATCTTGAAAACTGTGATTTCTGAAATGGAAAATTGTTTGAATTTTCAGGAGGATATGTATGGGAATTTACAAATGAAATATCGTTCTTCTAATGTTAGGTATATTCTTTATCAACATCATAAGCCAGAAGAACTTGCAGTTAAGAAATAAATATACATGTTTATATATAACTATCAACGATCTGTGCATATTTAAAGTTTACGTATATTCTGAATAAAATGAACTCGCTTTTCGTTTCTGTGTACTGCGTTGACTGACGGTGCTTAATCAATATCGTACAATATTTTGATGCAGTGAGTTTGGTTTCGCCCATGGTGCACAACCAAGGTGCATATGATGGGAATATTGATATGTTTTGAGTGCACAGGCCATGCATTGCAACATAGTCTGTTTAAATATAGGCTCATGGTAGATTAAAACTTCAAATTATTAGAAGTCTTGTCAGATAGCGGTCAACTTTGAGGGACAATATATCCAGCTGTAGAGGTATTTGAATTGCAAAATTGTATTTTCTTATTTCATTATAGGACAGAATTGTTTAATTCTAATATGTATCATGTAGTTTATTTAGTTCCGGCACTTGTCATATAATGCAAGCTTATTAGATTTATTACAGTATGTTTTCAATTTTACTAGTATGTAGCTGATCACATTACTGTTGCATGTAATAAAGGCAAGAGAATGTTGCTTAAAGTTCAGTAAGATTCTCGTCAGATACGGGTTAACTTATGAACCTGGTTATTACGTTATGCTTGTACATTGATCCTGACAATATTATTCAACATCAACAGCTCCATTTTGCGTCACGTACGTTATTACATGTTAAGCTTGAGAGTCACGTATAATACACGCGTATAAATGTTATATTTTCAGCTGAAAGTAGTGAAGTGATAACATGAGTGAAAGTGTGGCGGTGTGATAGAGCGATAGTCATAGAGCTAAGCTGTATCGTTGCGTTTCCACCGTATTGTTAGTGTTCGTTTAACCGCTATCGGCAGTGATCTTGGTCAGGAGGAAGATAATGGTTATAATGGCTAGAATTACGTCAAATATCAGAGATAAACAACTATATCAATGTCCAATTTAAACCGTCGTATCATTCTAAGAGATAAATCAAGTTTGTCACTTTTTCCTGATGCCTATATCCTTATTAAAAATAAAAATGTGGATAGCCAGTTACTTGTTCCTGTTTAAAATGATATAAAAGAAAATCTTTAGAATATGATGGGGTTAATTATTTGTGCTTAGTACACTGTTTCATGTGTTGGTGTACTGTTACGAAACCCAATTTAATTGTACAGGATCAGGTTATAGTTTAAGTCCATAATTCAGTTATATTTTATTACTAAAACTTTTTATCTAATACGAATAACTCCTTAAGTTAGTATCGGACATGCATGATGAACCCACGGTATTTGTCGTTCAGTTCTTTACATTTTGCTATCCTTCTTTAGGAAAATGCGGTTTTTTACATCATCTTATAGACGTCGCCTTGTTATTACCTTTAAGAGAAACACATTAATTAGCAATGTGTATGATCGTGAACTAAAGCAACATACAATATTTCATCTGATAATGGTTATTGATTGCATGCAGCTCTTCAACTTTTCCTATGGAGCATCTAAAGTAACATTCCGAGAACATTCTGACAATCATTTAAAACTTATATTGACAAGTGAAGAACGGAAAAGCTGATGTTCTGAGTCTTATATAACCCACTGATGGCAAGATAGTTCCAATCTTCCTTTAACCCTTAGAAATATCAACATTACATTCCATCCAGTAGGAGTCAACCAGGCTGATATTGTCATTATACTGGACGTCAGATTTTCATTTTGGACAAACTAGACATAACCAGTCATTTGACCATAATGGAAGGGGTGGCGATATGATGACAGGGCAAACAGCTACGCACATCCAGCAAACATTCTAACCGCAGTGCTACTTGATAATTCTCACAGAAGAGTTCAAAGATTCACATATAAGAATGCTCCCAGCAATGTTTCGAAGTTGTCATATATTGCAAGCTTATTAGATTTATTACAGTATGTTTTCTATTTTGCCAGTATGTAGCTGATCACATTACTGTTGCATGTAATAAAGGCAAGAGAATGTTGCTTAATGATAATTGAGATTCTCGTCAGATACGGGTTCACTTATGAGCCTGTTTATTACGTTATCCTTGTACATTGATCCTGATAATATTATTTAAAACCAACAGCTCCATTTTGCGTCACGTACGTTATTACATATTAAGCTTGAGAGTCACATATATTACACGGGTATAAATGTTATATTTTCAGCTGAAAGTAGTGAAGGGCTAAATAGAGTAAAAGAATGGCGGTGTGATAGAGCGATAGTCATAGAGCTAAGCTGTATCGTTGCGTTTCCACCGTATTGTCAGTGTTCGTTTAACCGCTATCGGCAGTGACCTTGGTCAGGAGGAAGATAATGGTTATTTCGTGGGGAGGAATCAACACGCCTATACCAACAAGTCGACACAGAGAATGCGGTTCTACGGATTTCCAGGCAGACCGGAAGGGTCGGGATAAATCTTACTGGCTCCTTGGCCATCCGGCAGAGCTTTGTGTGTGAAATTATATTATGCATTTTAACTGGATGCCGCAAGATATCTAAATTGTTTTAAGCAAGCATTTATCGCTACTTGATTGAAACCTTCATCATTGTTTATGTATATGAGTCACTGATAATTATTTGAGTGAAATCATATTGAGTGATGTAATGGATATTTGATTTAATTTAATTGTTTGTCTGCTGTTTTAATTTGTTTCGTTGATTCTGTTGCATGATATTGTAATGTAATATTGTTTATTGGACTTGAATTCTTTTCAGATATCTGACGTAACTCTAGCTGTGACCATGTCTAGCATGGGTGAGAACCATATGGCAAATATGCTTACAAAGACCCCATACCACGATTTATATATATCTCCGTAACAGGAGTGTGGCTTTGAGGTCAGGAAAGGATTATACTGTTGTTATTTCAACATATTACATCTATGTAGCATGTCTGAACCCGCATTAATAAACAAAGCATTATAAGGGTAATTCAAGTTTATTTTCGTTAACCTGTTCCAAAAATAACGTTTCGCCTAGTGCGAAGTTTTGAAAATTAACTGCTATTGGATATTTCTTGATTTTGAGATTTCACCCGTCTTGTAAGATGTTTTTCTTGTAATGTTGACAATCCAGAGTGTTTTTATCAAAATTAATTCTGCTGATACAACTATTGATATCATTGCTACAACTACTCATACTACCAATTTCATAACTGATAATAATATTGCAATGAATACTAATATGATCATAGTCTGTTACACTGCATATTCAAATATTCTTTGTATCCTTTCTATAGAAGTTTTGTGAAACTCATATACATGGTTTACATAACCAGGATGGTATTATTACGAATTCAGTTTCTATAACCAAACTAAAGTATACATTACATATTCGTCTGAATATTTTTGAGCATGTGAATAGACCCTTGACTACATTATTTCCAAAAATGGTTTAAATCAAACTAATTTAAGCAGGGCGTGGGATGCCTAAATCACATTTGTAAATTTGAACGATTCTCTCTCTCGACAGAGGACTTACGTTAGCAAATTGACGTTTCGTTTGATCTTTACACACATAATATCAAGCAGGAGTCCAACATCAAGAAAGGTTTAGGAACGGGATATAAAGACTCATGCTTAGACGTCTTGAAATGATATTAGGTCTAAGAGTTTTTTCTTTTGAACCCTATCGCTAATTACAAATGAATGGTTAGTGATTCAGATCAGAAAGTTTTGAGCATGAGTTCGCCAGGTTTAAAGTGTTGGCGGTAAACATGTTGTCATTATCATTTCTATCAATTTTCATAAAAAAGAGTACAAACATTATGTGATCAATACAGCTATGGCTTTTTTACCACTTGCATTGAACATACATGCACTACTGATATGGTATACGTCAGTAAGTTGCAAAAGCCCGCGGCAGCAAGGTCATGAACTCTGAAAAGACTCAAGGTGGGCTTTAAACTACCTACTAATTATTAACAAAGAGTTGTATAGGTCTTTGCAAACATCTTTACCGTGACCTGCGCCTGATATTTTGACAGCTAGAGTTATGTCAAACATCAAAGATAAACAAGCATACCAAAGTCCAATTTAAACCGTCGTATCGTTCTAAGAGAAAAATCAAGTTGGTCACTTTTTCCTTATGCCTATAGCCTTATTAAAAATAGAATTGTGGGTAACCATTTACTTGTTCCTGTTTAAAATGATATGAAAGAAGACCTTTAGAAGTTGATGGGGCTATATATTTGTCCATTGTACGCTGTTTCATGTGCTGGTGTACTGTTGCGAAACCCACTTCAATTGTACAGGATCAGTTTCTAGTTTGAGGCCTTAATTCAGTTATATTTTATTACTAGATTTATCTGATACGAAGAACTCCTTAAGTTAGTATCGGACATGCATGATAAACCCACGGCATTTGTCGTTCAGTTGTTTACATTTTGCTATCCTTCTTTAGGAAAATGCGGTTTTTTTACATTATTTTATAGACGTCGGCTTGTCATTGCCTTTAAGAGAAACATATTAATTAGCTATGTGTACGATCGCGAACTAACGCAACAAACAGTATTTCATGTGATACGGTCCGTCTTCAACTTTTCCTATAGAGCATCTAAAGTAACATTCTGACAAAATTCTGACAATCATTTAAAACTTTTACTGAAAATGTTTCGAAGTTGTATTTAAAAGTTAAGATAACATGAAAAAGTATCTAAAATGATTATAATTAAGGTAAATGTTGCAGTATATAATGAATGAAACACTGGCACTTATGTATCAACACCATATACAACCTAGAAGGAAGTTTGCTGCAATGCAAACAAACATTGAAATTCAGGTTTCAATACTTCTAAAATGTTAACATTTCGAATATATTCATATTTACTTTGCAACTTTAACTCGTTCTTTTTTGTAAATATTCTTAGCTATTGTTTGTGCTTGAAATAACCTCATCAATATTGACTTATTTATATCTTGAAAACTGTGATTTCTGAAATGGAAAATTGTTTGAATTTTCAGGAGGATATGTATGGGAATTTACAAATGAAATATCGTTCTTCTAATGTTAGGTATATTCTTTATCAACATCATAAGCCAGAAGAACTTGCAGTTAAGAAATAAATATACATGTGTACATGTAACTATCAACGATCTGTGCATATTTAAAGTTTACGTATATTCTGAATAAAATGAACTCGCTTTTCGTTTCTGTGTACTGCGTTGACTGACGGTGCTTAATCAATATCGTACAATATTTTGATGCAGTGAGTTTGGTTTCGCCCATGATGCACAACCAAGGTGCATATGATGGGAATATTGATATGCTTTGAGTGCACAGGCCATGCATTGCAACATAGTCTGTTTAAATATAGGCTCATGGTAGATTAAAACTTCAAATTATTAGAAGTCTTGTCAGATAGCGGTCAACTTTGAGGGACAATATATCCAGCTGTAGAGGTATTTGAATTGCAAAATTGTATTTTCTTATTTCATTATAGGACAGAATTGTTTAATTCTAATATGTATCATGTAGTTTATTTAGTTCCGGCACTTGTCATATAATGCAAGCTTATTAGATTTATTACAGTATGTTTTCAATTGTACTAGTATGTAGCTGATCACATTACTGTTGCATGTAATAAAGGCAAGAGAATGTTGCTTAAAGTTCAGTAAGATTCTCGTCAGATACGGGTTAACTTATGAACCTGGTTATTACGTTATGCTTGTACATTGATCCTGACAATATTATTCAACATCAACAGCTCCATTTTGCGTCACGTACGTTATTACATATTAAGCTTGAGAGTCACGTATAATACACGCGTATAAATGTTATATTTTCAGCTGAAAGTAGTGAAGTGATAACATGAGTGAAAGTGTGGCGGTGTGATAGAGCGATAGTCATAGAGCTAAGCTGTATCGTTGCGTTTCCACCGTATTGTTAGTGTTCGTTTAACCGCTATCGGCAGTGACCTTGGTCAGGAGGAAGATAATGGTTATAATGGCTAGAGTTACGTCAAATATCAGAGATAAACAACTATATCAATGTCCAATTTAAACCGTCGTATCATTCTAAGAGATAAATCAAGTTTGTCACTTTTTCCTGATGCCTATATCCTTATTAAAAATAGAAATGTGGATAGCCAGTTACTTGTTCCTGTTTAAAATGATATAAAAGAAAATCTTTAGAATATGATGGGGTTAATCATTTGTTCTTAGTACACTGTTTCATGTGTTGGTGTACTGTTACGAAACCCAATTTAATTGTACAGGATCAGGTTATAGTTTAAGTCCATAATTCAGTTCTATTTTATTACTAAAACTTTTTATCTAATACGAATAACTCCTTAAGTTAGTATCGGACATGCATGATGAACCCACGGTATTTGTCGTTCAGTTCTTTACATTTTGATATCCTTTTATAGGAAAATGCGGTTTTTTACATCATCTTATAGACGTCGCCTTGTTATTACCTTTAAGAGAAACACATTAATTAGCAATGTGTATGATCGTGAACTAAAGCAACATACAATATTTCATCTGATAATGGTTATTGATTGCATGCAGCTCTTCAACTTTTCCTATGGAGCATCTAAAGTAACATTCCGAGAACATTCTGACAATCATTTAAAACTTATATTGACAAGTGAAGAACGGAAAAGCTGATGTTCTGAATCTTATATAACCCACTGATGGCAAGATAGTTCCAATCTTCCCTTAACCCTTAGAAATATCAACATTACATTCCATCTAGTAGGAGTCAACCAGGCTGATATTGTCATTATATTGGACGTCAGATTTTCATTTTGGACAAACTAGACATAACCAGTCATTTGACCATAATGGAAGGGGTGGCGATATGATGACAGGGCAAACAGCTACGCACATCCAGCAAACATTCTAACCGCAGTGCTACTTGATAACTCTCACAGATGAGTTCAAAGATTCACATATAAGAATGCTCCCAGCAATGTTTCGAAGTTGTCATATATTGCAAGCTTATTAGATTTATTACAGTATGTTTTCTATTTTGCCAGTATGTAGCTGATCACATTACTGTTGCATGTAATAAAGGCAAGAGAATGTTGCTTAATGATAATTGAGATTCTCGTCAGATACGGGTTAACTTATGAGCCTGTTTATTACGTTATCCTTGTACATTGATCCTGATAATATTATTTAAAACCAACAGCTCCATTTTGCGTCACGTACGTTATTACATATTAAGCTTGAGAGTCACATATATTACACGGGTATAAATGTTATATTTTCAGCTGAAAGTAGTGAAGGGATAAATAGAGTGAAAGAATGGCGGTGTGATAGAGCGATAGTCATAGAGCTAAGCTGTATCGTTGCGTTTCCACCGTATTGTCAGTGTTCGTTTAACCGCTATCGGCAGTGACCTTGGTCAGGAGGAAGATAATGGTTATTTCGTGGGGAGGAATCAACACGCCTATACCAACAAGTCGACACAGAGAATGCGGTTCTACGGATTTCCAGGCAGACCGGAAGGGTCGGGATAAATCTTACCGGCTCCTTGGCCATCCGGCAGAGCTTTGTGTGTGAAATTATATTATGCATTTTAACTGGATGCCGCAAGATATCTAAATTGTTTTAAGCAAGCATTTATCGCTACTTGATTGAAACCTTCATCATTGTTTATTTATATGAGTCACTGATAATTATTTGAGTGAAATCATATTGAGTGATGTAATGGATATTTGATTTAATTTAATTGTTTGTCTGCTGTTTTAATTTGTTTCGTTGATTCTGTTGCATGCTATTGTAATGTAATATTGTTTATTGGACTTGAATTCTTTTCAGATATCTGACGTAACTCTAGCTGTGACCATGTCTAGCATGGGTGAGAACCATATGGCAAATATGCTTACAAAGACCCCATACCACGATTTATATATATCTCCGTAACAGGAGTGTGGCTTTGAGGTCAGAAAAGGATTATACTGTTGTTATTTCAACATATTACATCTATGTAGCATGTCTGAACCCGCATTAATAAACAAAGCATTATAAGGGTAATTCAAGTTTATTTTCGTTAACCTGTTCCAAAAATAACGTTTCGCCTAGTGCGAAGTTTTGAAAATTAACTGCTATTGGATATTTCTTGATTTTGAGATTTCACCCGTCTTGTAAGATGTTTTTCTTGTAATGTTGACAATCCAGAGTGTTTTTAACAAAATTAATTCTGCTGATACAACTATTGATATCATTGCTACAACTACTCATACTACCAATTTCATAACTGATAATAATATTGCAATTAATACTAATATGATCATAGTCTGTTACACTGCATATTCAAATATTCTTTGTATCCTTTCTATAGAAGTTTTGTGAAACTCATATACATGGTTTACATAACCAGGATGGTATTATTACGAATTCAGTTTCTATAACCAAACTAAAGTATACATTACATATTCGTCTGAATATTTTTGAGTATGTGAATAGACCCTTGACTACATTATTTCCAAAAATGGTTTAAATCAAACTAATTTAAGCAGGGCGTGGGATGCCTAAATCACATTTGTAAATTTGAACGATTCTCTCTCTCGACAGAGGACTTACGTTAGCAAATTGACGTTTCGTTTGATCTTTACACACATAATATCAAGCAGGAGTCCAAAATCAAGAAAGGTTTAGGAACGGGATATAAAGATTCATGCTTAGACGTCTTGAAATGATATTAGGTCTAAGAGTTTTTTCTTTTGAACCCTATCGCTAATTACAAATTAATGGTTAGTGATTCAGATCAGAAAGTTTTGAGCATGAGTTCGCCAGGTTTAAAGTGTTGGCGGTAAACATGTTGTCATTATCATTTCTATCAATTTTCATAAAAAAGAGTACAAACATTATGTGATCAATACAGCTATGGCTTTTTTACCACTTGCATTGAACATACATGCACTACTGATATGGTATACGTCAGTAAGTTGCAAAAGCCCGCGGCAGCAAGGTCATGAACTCTGAAAAGACTCAAGGTGGGCTTTGAACTACCTACTAATTATTAACAAAGAGTTGTATAGGTCTTTGCAAACATCTTTACCGTGACCTGCGCCTGATATTTTGACAGCTAGAGTTATGTCAAACATCAAAGATAAACAAGCATACCAAAGTCCAATTTAAACCGTCGTATCGTTCTAAGAGAAAAATCAAGTTGGTCACTTTTTCCTTATGCCTATATCCTTATTAAAAATAGAATTGTGGGTAACCATTTACTTGTTCCTGTTTAAAATGATATGAAAGAAGACCTTTAGAAGTTGATGGGGCTATATATTTGTCCATTGTACGCTGTTTCATGTGCTGGTGTACTGTTGCGAAACCCACTTCAATTGTACAGGATCAGTTTCTAGTTTGAGGCCTTAATTCAGTTATATTTTATTACTAGATTTATCTGATACGAAGAACTCCTTAAGTTAGTATCGGACATGCATGATAAACCCACGGCATTTGTCGTTTGCTATCCTTCTTTAGGAAAATGCGGTTTTTTTACATTATTTTATAGACGTCGGCTTGTCATTGCCTTTAAGAGAAACATATTAATTAGCTATGTGTACGATCGCGAACTAACGCAACAAACAGTATTTCATGTGATACGGTCCGTCTTCAACTTTTCCTATAGAGCATCTAAAGTAACATTCTGACAAAATTCTGACAATCATTTAAAACTTTTACTGAAAATGTTTCGAAGTTGTATTTAAAAGTTAAGATAACATGAAAAAGTATCTAAAATGATTATAATTAAGGTAAATGTTGCAGTATATAATGAATGAAACACTGGCACTTATGTATCAACACCATATACAACCTAGAAGGAAGTTTGCTGCAATGCAAACAAACATTGAAATTCAGGTTTCAATACTTCTAAAATGTTAACATTTCGAATATATTCATATTTACTTTGCAACTTTAACTCGTTCTTTTTTGTAAATATTCTTAGCTATTGTTTGTGCTTGAAATAACCTCATCAATATTGACTTATTTATATCTTGAAAACTGTGATTTCTGAAATGGAAAATTGTTTGAATTTTCAGGAGGATATGTATGGGAATTTACAAATGAAATATCGTTCTTCTAATGTTAGGTATATTCTTTATCAACATCATAAGCCAGAAGAACTTGCAGTTAAGAAATAAATATACATGTGTACATGTAACTATCAACGATCTGTGCATATTTAAAGTTTACGTATATTCTGAATAAAATGAACTCGCTTTTCGTTTCTGTGTACTGCGTTGACTGACGGTGCTTAATCAATATCGTACAATATTTTGATGCAGTGAGTTTGGTTTCGCCCATGATGCACAACCAAGGTGCATATGATGGGAATATTGATATGCTTTGAGTGCACAGGCCATGCATTGCAACATAGTCTGTTTAAATATAGGCTCATGGTAGATTAAAACTTCAAATTATTAGAAGTCTTGTCAGATAGCGGTCAACTTTGAGGGACAATATATCCAGCTGTAGAGGTATTTGAATTGCAAAATTGTATTTTCTTATTTCATTATAGGACAGAATTGTTTAATTCTAATATGTATCATGTAGTTTATTTAGTTCCGGCACTTGTCATATAATGCAAGCTTATTAGATTTATTACAGTATGTTTTCAATTTTACTAGTATGTAGCTGGTCACATTACTGTTGCATGTAATAAAGGCAAGAGAATGTTGCTTAAAGTTCAGTAAGATTCTCGTCAGATACGGGTTAACTTATGAACCTGGTTATTACGTTATGCTTGTACATTGATCCTGACAATATTATTCAACATCAACAACTCCATTTTGCGTCACGTACGTTATTACATATTAAGCTTGAGAGTCACGTATAATACACGCGTATAAATGTTATATTTTCAGCTGAAAGTAGTGAAGTGATAACATGAGTGAAAGTGTGGCGGTGTGATAGAGCGATAGTCATAGAGCTAAGCTGTATCGTTGCGTTTCCACCGTATTGTTAGTGTTCGTTTAACCGCTATCGGCAGTGACCTTGGTCAGGAGGAAGATAATGGTTATAATGGCTAGAGTTACGTCAAATATCAGAGATAAACAACTATATCAATGTCCAATTTAAACCGTCGTATCATTCTAAGAGATAAATCAAGTTTGTCACTTTTTCCTGATGCCTATATCCTTATTAAAAATAGAAATGTGGATAGCCAGTTACTTGTTCCTGTTTAAAATGATATAAAAGAAAATCTTTAGAATATGATGGGGTTAATTATTTGTGCTTAGTACACTGTTTCATGTGTTGGTGTACTGATACGAAACCCAATTTAATTGTACAGGATCAGGTTATAGTTTAAGTCCAAAATTCAGTTCTATTTTATTACCAAAACTTTTTATCTAATACGAATAACTCCTTAAGTTAGTGTCGGACATGCATGATGAACCCACGGTATTTGTCGTTCAGTTCTTTACATTTTGATATCCTTTTATAGGAAAATGCGGTTTTTTACATCATCTTATAGACGTCGCCTTGTTATTACCTTTAAGAGAAACACATTAATTAGCAATGTGTATGATCGTGAACTAAAGCAACATACAATATTTCATCTGATAATGGTTATTGATTGCATGCAGCTCTTCAACTTTTCCTATGGAGCATCTAAAGTAACATTCCGAGAACATTCTGACAATCATTTAAAACTTATATTGACAAGTGAAGAACGGAAAAGCTGATGTTCTGAATCTTATATAACCCACTGATGGCAAGATAGTTCCAATCTTCCCTTAACCCTTAGAAATATCAACATTACATTCCATCTAGTAGGAGTCAACCAGGCTGATATTGTCATTATATTGGACGTCAGATTTTCATTTTGGACAAACTAGACATAACCAGTCATTTGACCATAATGGAAGGGGTGGCGATATGATGACAGGGCAAACAGCTACGCACATCCAGCAAACATTCTAACCGCAGTGCTACTTGATAACTCTCACAGATGAGTTCAAAGATTCACATATAAGAATGCTCCCAGCAATGTTTCGAAGTTGTCATATATTGCAAGCTTATTAGATTTATTACAGTATGTTTTCTATTTTGCCAGTATGTAGCTTATCACATTACTGTTGCATGTAATAAAGGCAAGAGAATGTTGCTTAATGATAATTGAGATTCTCGTCAGATACGGGTTAACTTATGAGCCTGTTTATTACGTTATCCTTGTACATTGATCCTGATAATATTATTTAAAAACAACAGCTCCATTTTGCGTCACGTACGTTATTACATATTAAGCTTGAGAGTCACATATATTACACGGGTATAAATGTTATATTTTCAGCTGAAAGTAGTGAAGGGATAAATAGGGTGAAAGAATGGCGGTGTGATAGAGCGATAGTCATAGAGCTAAGCTGTATCGTTGCGTTTCCACCGTATTGTTAGTGTTCGTTTAACCGCTATCGGCAGTGACCTTGGTCAGGAGGAAGATAATGGTTATAATGGCTAGAGTTACGTCAAATATCAGAGATAAACAACTATATCAATGTCCAATTTTAACCGTCGTATCATTCTAAGAGATAAATCAAGTTTGTCACTTTTTCCTGATGCCTATATCCTTATTAAAAATAGAAATGTGGATAGCCAGTTACTTGTTCCTGTTTAAAATGATATAAAAGAAAATCTTTAGAATATGATGGGGTTAATTATTTGTGCTTAGTACTTTGTTTCATGTGTTGGTGTACTGTTACGAAACCCAATTTAATTGTACAGGATCAGGTTATAGTTTAAGTCCATAATTCAGTTCTATTTTATTACTAAAACTTTTTATCTAATACGAATAACTCCTTAAGTTAGTATCGGACATGCATGATGAACCCACGGTATTTGTCGTTCAGTTCTTTACATTTTGATATCCTTTTATAGGAAAATGCGGTTTTTTACATCATCTTATAGACGTCGCCTTGTTATTACCTGTAAGAGAAACACATTAATTAGCAATGTGTATGATCGTGAACTAAAGCAACATACAATATTTCATCTGATAATGGTTATTGATTGCATGCAGCTCTTCAACTTTTCCTATGGAGCATCTAAAGTAACATTCCGAGAAGATTCTGACAATCATTTAAAACTTATATTGACAAGTGAAGAACGGAAAAGCTGATGTTCTGAATCTTATATAACCCATTGATGGCAAGATAGTTCCAATCTTCCCTTAACCCTTAGAAATATCAACATTACATTCCATCTAGTAGGAGTCAACCAGGCTGATATTGTCATTATATTGGACGTCAGATTTTCATTTTGGACAAACTAGACATAACCAGTCATTTGACCATAATGGAAGGGGTGGCGATATGATGACAGGGCAAACAGCTACGCACATCCAGCAAACATTCTAACCGCAGTGCTACTTGATAACTCTCACAGATGAGTTCAAAGATTCACATATAAGAATGCTCCCAGCAATGTTTCGAAGTTGTCATATATTGCAAGCTTATTAGATTTATTACAGTATGTTTTCTATTTTGCCAGTATGTAGCTGATCACATTACTGTTGCATGTAATAAAGGCAAGAGAATGTTGCTTAATGATAATTGAGATTCTCGTCAGATACGGGTTAACTTATGAGCCTGTTTATTACGTTATCCTTGTACATTGATCCTGATAATATTATTTAAAACCAACAGCTCCATTTTGCGTCACGTACGTTATTACATATTAAGCTTGAGAGTCACATATATTACACGGGTATAAATGTTATATTTTCAGCTGAAAGTAGTGAAGGGATAAATAGAGTGAAAGAATGGCGGTGTGATAGAGCGATAGTCATAGAGCTAAGCTGTATCGTTGCGTTTCCACCGTATTGTCAGTGTTCGTTTAACCGCTATCGGCAGTGACCTTGGTCAGGAGGAAGATAATGGTTATTTCGTGGGGAGGAATCAACACGCCTATACCAACAAGTCGACACAGAGAATGCGGTTCTACGGATTTCCAGGCAGACCGGAAGGGTCCTGATAAATCTTACTGGCTCCTTGGCCATCCGGCAGAGCTTTGTGTGTGAAATTATATTATGCATTTTAACTGGATGCCGCAAGATATCTAAATTGTTTTAAGCAAGCATTTATCGCTACTTGATTGAAACCTTCATCATTGTTTATTTATATGAGTCACTGATAATTATTTGAGTGAAATCATATTGAGTGATGTAATGGATATTTGATTGAATTTAATTGTTTGTCTGCTGTTTTAATTTGTTTCGTTGATTCTGTTGCATGCTATTGTAATGTAATATTGTTTATTGGACTTGAATTCTTTTCAGATATCTGACGTAACTCTAGCTGTGACCATGTCTAGCATGGGTGAGAACCATATGGCAAATATGCTTACAAAGACCCCATACCGCGATTTATATATATCTCCGTAACAGGAGTGTGGCTTTGAGGTCAGGTAAGGATTATACTGTTGTTATTTCAACATATTACATCTATGTAGCATGTCTGAACCCGCATTAATAAACAAAGCATAATAAGGGTAATTCAAGTTTATTTTCGTTAACCTGTTCCAAAAATAACGTTTCGCCTAGTGCGAAGTTTTGAAAATTAACTGCTATTGGATATTTCTTGATTTTGAGATTTCACCCGTCTTGTAAGATGTTTTTCTTGTAATGTTGACAATCCAGAGTGTTTTTAACAAAATTAATTCTGCTGATACAACTATTGATATCATTGCTACAACTACTCATACTACCAATTTCATAACTGATAATAATATTGCAATTAATACTAATATGATCATAGTCTGTTACACTGCATATTCAAATATTCTTTGTATTCTTTCTATAGAAGTTTTGTGAAACTCATATACATGGTTTACATAACCAGGATGGTATTATTACGAATTCAGTTTCTATAACCAAACTAAAGTATAAATTACATATTCGTCTGAATATTTTTGAGTATGTGAATAGACCCTTGACTACATTATTTCCAAAAATGGTTTAAATCAAACTAATTTAAGCAGGGCGTGGGATGCCTAAATCACATTTGTAAATTTGAACGATTCTCTCTCTCGACAGAGGACTTACGTTAGCAAATTGACGTTTCGTTTGATCTTTACACACATAATATCAAGCAGGAGTCCAAAATCAAGAAAGGTTTAGGAACGGGATATAAAGATTCATGCTTAGACGTCTTGAAATGATATTAGGTCTAAGAGTTTTTTCTTTTGAACCCTATCGCTAATTACAAATTAATGGTTAGTGATTCAGATCAGAAAGTTTTGAGCATGAGTTCGCCAGGTTTAAAGTGTTGGCGGTAAACATGTTGTCATTATCATTTCTATCAATTTTCATAAAAAAGAGTACAAACATTATGTGATCAATACAACTATGGCTTTTTTACCACTTGCATTGAACATACATGCACTACTGATATGGTATACGTCAGTAAGTTGCAAAAGCCCGCGGCAGCAAGGTCATGAACTCTGAAAAGACTCAAGGTGGGCTTTAAACTACCTACTAATTATTAACAAAGAGTTGTATAGGTCTTTGCAAACATCTTTACCGTGACCTGCGCCTGATATTTTGACAGCTAGAGTTATGTCAAACATCAAAGATAAACAAGCATACCAAAGTCCAATTTAAACCGTCGTATCGTTCTAAGAGAAAAATCAAGTTGGTCACTTTTTCCTTATGCCTATAGCCTTATTAAAAATAGAATTGTGGGTAACCATTTACTTGTTCCTGTTTAAAATGATATGAAAGAAGACCTTTAGAAGTTGATGGGGCTATATATTTGTCCATTGTACGCTGTTTCATGTGCTGGTGTACTGTTGCAAAACCCACTTCAATTGTACAGGATCAGTTTCTATTTTGAGGCCATAATTCAGTTATATTTTATTACTAGATTTTTCTGATACGAATAACTCCTTAAGTTAGTATCGGACATGCATGATGAACCCACGGCATTTGTCGTTCAGTTGTTTACATTTTGCTATCCTTCTTTAGGAAAATGCGGTTTTTTTACATTATTTTATAGACGTCGGCTTGTCATTGCCTTTAAGAGAAACATATTAATTAGCTATGTGTACGATCGCAAACTAACGCAACAAACAGTATTTCATGTGATACGGTCCGTCTTCAACTTTTCCTATAGAGCATCTAAAGTAACATTCTGACAAAATTCTGACAATCATTTAAAACTTTTACTGACAATGTTTCGAAGTTGTATTTAAAAGTTAAGATAACATGAAAAAGTATCTAAAATGATTATAATTAAGGTAAATGTTGCAGTATATAATGAATGAAACACTGGCACTTATGTATCAACACCATATACAACCTAGAAGGAAGTTTGCTGCAATGCAAACAAACATTGAAATTCAGGTTTCAATACTTCTAAAATGTTAACATTTCGAATATATTCATATTTACTTTGCAACTTTAACTCGTTCTTTTTTGTAAATATTCTTAGCTATTGTTTGTGCTTGAAATAACCTCATCAATATTGACTTATTTATATCTTGAAAACTGTGATTTCTGAAATGGAAAATTGTTTGAATTTTCAGGAGGATATGTATGGGAATTTACAAATGAAATATCGTTCTTCTAATGTTAGGTATATTCTTTATCAACATCATAAGCCAGAAGAACTTGCAGTTAAGAAATAAATATACATGTGTACATGTAACTATCAACGATCTGTGCATATTTAAAGTTTACGTATATTCTGAATAAAATGAACTCGCTTTTCGTTTCTGTGTACTGCGTTGACTGACGGTGCTTAATCAATATCGTACAATATTTTGATGCAGTGAGTTTGGTTTCGCCCATGATGCACAACCAAGGTGCATATGATGGGAATATTGATATGCTTTGAGTGCACAGGCCATGCATTGCAACATAGTCTGTTTAAATATAGGCTCATGGTAGATTAAAACTTCAAATTATTAGAAGTCTTGTCAGATAGCGGTCAACTTTGAGGGACAATATATCCAGCTGTAGAGGTATTTGAATTGCAAAATTGTATTTTCTTATTTCATTATAGGACAGAATTGTTTAATTCTAATATGTATCATGTAGTTTATTTAGTTCCGGCACTTGTCATATAATGCAAGCTTATTAGATTTATTACAGTATGTTTTCAATTTTACTAGTATGTAGCTGATCACATTACTGTTGCATGTAATAAAGGCAAGAGAATGTTGCTTAAAGTTCAGTAGGATTCTCGTCAGATACGGGTTAACTTATGAACCTGGTTATTACGTTATGCTTGTACAATGATCCTGACAATATTATTCAACATCAACAGCTCCATTTTGCGTCACGTACGTTATTACATATTAATCTTGAGAGTCACGTATAATACACGCGTATAAATGTTATATTTTCAGCTGAAAGTAGTGAAGTGATAACATGAGTGAAAGTGTGGCGGTGTGATAGAGCGATAGTCATAGAGCTAAGCTGTATCGTTGCGTTTCCACCGTATTGTTAGTGTTCGTTTAACCGCTATCGGCAGTAACCTTGGTCAGGAGGAAGATAATGGTTATAATGGCTAGAGTTACGTCAAATATCAGAGATAAACAACTATATCAATGTCCAATTTAAACCGTCGTATCATTCTAAGAGATAAATCAAGTTTGTCACTTTTTCCTGATGCCTATATCCTTATTAAAAATAGAAATGTGGATAGCCAGTTACTTGTTCCTGTTTAAAATGATATAAAAGAAAATCTTTAGAATATGATGGGGTTAATTATTTGTGCTTAGTACACTGTTTCATGTGTTGGTGTACTGTTACGAAACCCAATTTAATTGTACAGGATCCGGTTATAGTTTAAGTCCATAATTCAGTTAAATTGTATTCCTAAAACTTTTTATCTAATACGAATAACTCCTTAAGTTAGTATCGGACATGCATGATGAACCCACGGTATTTGTCGTTCAGTTGTTTACATTTTGCTATCCTTCTTTAGGAAAATGCGGTTTTTTTACATTATTTTATAGACGTCGGCTTGTCATTGCCTTTAAGAGAAACATATTAATTAGCTATGTGTACGATCGCGAACTAACGCAACAAACAGTATTTCATGTGATACGGTCCGTCTTCAACTTTTCCTTAAGTTGGTATCGGACATGCATGATGAACTCACGGTATTTGTCGTTCAGTTGTTTACATTTTGCTATCCTTCTATAGGAAAATGCGGTTTTTTACATCATCTTATAGACGTCGCCTTGTTATTACCTTTACGAGAAACACATTAATTAGCAATGTGTATGATCGTGAACTAAAGCAACATACAATATTTCATCTGATAATGGTTATTGATTGCATGCAGCTCTTCAACTTTTCCTATGGAGCATCTAAAGTAACATTCCGAGAAGATTCTGACAATCATTTAAAACTTATATTGACAAGTGAAGAACGGAAAAGCTGATGTTCTGAATCTTATATAACCCACTGATGGCAAGATAGTTCCAATCTTCCCTTAACCCTTAGAAATATCAACATTACATTCCATCTAGTAGGAGTCAACCAGGCTGATGTTGTCATTATATTGGACGTCAGATTTTCATTTTGGACAAACTAAACATAACCAGTCATTTGACCATAATGGAAGGGGCGGCGATATGATGACATAGCAAACAGCTACGCACATCCAGCAAACATTCTAACCGCAGTGCTACTTGATAATTCTCACAGATGAGTTCAAAGATTCACATATAAGAATGCTCCCAGCAATGTTTCGAAGTTGTCATATATTGCAAGCTTATTAGATTTATTACAGCATGTTTTCTATTTTGCCAGTATGTAGCTGATCACATTACTGTTGCATGTAATAAAGGCAAGAGAATGTTGCTTAATGATAATTGAGATTCTCGTCAGATACGGGTTAACTTATGAGCCTGTTTATTACGTTATCCTTGTACATTGATCCTGATAATATTATTTAAAACCAACAGCTCCATTTTGCGTCACGTACGTTATTACATATTAAGCTTGAGAGTCACATATATTACACGGGTATAAATGTTATATTTTCAGCTGAAAGTAGTGAAGGGCTAAATAGAGTAAAAGAATGGCGGTGTGATAGAGCGATAGTCATAGAGCTAAGCTGTATCGTTGCGTTTCCACCGTATTGTCAGTGTTCGTTTAACCGCTATCGGCAGTGACCTTGGTCAGGAGGAAGATAATGGTTATTTCGTGGGGAGGAATCAACACGCCTATACCAACAAGTCGACGCAGAGAATGCGGTTCTACGGATTTCCAGGCAGACCGGAAGGGGCGGGATAAATCTTACTGGCTCCTTGGCCATCCGGCAGAGCTTTGTGTGTGAAATTATATTATGCATTTTAACTGGATGCCGCAAGATATCTAAATTGTTTTAAGCAAGCATTTATCGCTACTTGATTGAAACCTTCATCATTGTTTATTTATATGAGTCACTGATAATTATTTGAGTGAAATCATATTGAGTGATGTAATGGATATTTGATTTAATTTAGTTGTTTGTCTGCTGTTTTAATTTGTTTCGTTGATTCTGTTGCATGCTATTGTAATGTAATATTGTTTATTGGACTTGAATTCTTTTCAGATATCTGACGTAACTCTAGCTGTGACCATGTCTAGCATGGGTGAGAACCATATGGCAAATATGCTTACAAAGACCCCATACCACGATTTATATATATCTCCGTAACAGGAGTGTGGCTTTGAGGTCAGGAAAGGATTATACTGTTGTTATTTCAACATATTACATCTATGTAGCATGTCTGAACCCGCATTAATAAACAAAGCATTATAAGGGTAATTCAAGTTTATTTTCGTTAATCTGTTCCAAAAATAACGTTTCGCCTAGTGCGAAGTTTTGAAAATTAACTGCTATTGGATATTTCTTGATTTTGAGATTTCACCCGTCTTGTAAGATGTTTTTCTTGTAATGTTGACAATCCAGAGTGTTTTTAACAAAATTAATTCTGCTGATACAACTATTGATATCATTACTACAACTACTCATACTACCAATTTCATAACTGATAATAATATTGCAATTAATACTAATATGATCATAGTCTGTTACACTGCATATTCAAATATTCTTTGTATCCTTTCTATAGAAGTTTTGTGAAACTCATATACATGGTTTACATAACCAGGATGGTATTATTACGAATTCAGTTTCTATAACCAAACTAAAGTATAAATTACATATTCGTCTGAATATTTTTGAGTATGTGAATAGACCCTTGACTACATTATTTCCAAAAATGGTTTAAATCAAACTAATTTAAGCAGGGCGTGGGATGCCTAAATCACATTTGTAAATTTGAACGATTCTCTCTCTCGACAGAGGACTTATGTTAGCAAATTGACGTTTCGTTTGATCTTTACACACATAATATCAAGCAGGAGTCCAAAATCAAGAAAGGTTTAGGAACGGGATATAAAGATTCATGCTTAGACGTCTTGAAATGATATTAGGTCTAAGAGTTTTTTCTTTTGAACCCTATCGCTAATTACAAATTAATGGTTAGTGATTCAGATCAGAAAGTTTTGAGCATGAGTTCGCCAGGTTTAAAGTGTTGGCGGTAAACATGTTGTCATTATCATTTCTATCAATTTTCATAAAAAAGAGTACAAACATTATGTGATCAATACAACTATGGCTTTTTTACCACTTGCATTGAATATACATGCACTACTGATATGGTATACGTCAGTAAGTTGCAAAAGCCCGCGGCAGCAAGGTCATGAACTCTGAAAAGACTCAAGGTGGGCTTTAAACTACCTACTAATTATTAACAAAGAGTTGTATAGGTCTTTGCAAACATCTTTACCGTGACCTGCGCCTGATATTTTGACAGCTAGAGTTATGTCAAACATCAAAGATAAACAAGCATACCAAAGTCCAATTTAAACCGTCGTATCGTTCTAAGAGAAAAATCAAGTTGGTCACTTTTTCCTTATGCCTATATCCTTATTAAAAATAGAATTGTGGGTAACCATTTACTTGTTCCTGTTTAAAATGATATGAAAGAAGACCTTTAGAAGTTGATGGGGCTATATATTTGTCCATTGTACGCTGTTTCATGTGCTGGTGTACTGTTGCGAAACCCACTTCAATTGTACAGGATCAGTTTCTAGTTTGAGGCCTTAATTCAGTTATATTTTATTACTAGATTTATCTGATACGAAGAACTCCTTAAGTTAGTATCGGATATGCATGATGAACCCACGGCATTTGTTGTTCAGTTGTTTACATTTTGCTATCCTTCTTTAGGAAAATGCGGTTTTTTTACATTATTTTATAGACGTCGGCTTGTCATTGCCTTTAAGAGAAACATATTAATTAGCTATGTGTACGATCGCGAACTAACGCAACAAACAGTATTTCATGTGATACGGTCCGTCTTCAACTTTTCCTATAGAGCATCCAAAGTAACATTCTGACAAAATTCTGAAAATCATTTAAAACTTTTACTGACAATGTTTCGAAGTTGTATTTAAAAGTTAAGATAACATGAAAAAGTATCTAACATGATTATAATTAAGGTAAATGTTGCAGTATATAATGAATGAAACACTGGCACTTATGTATCAACACCATATACAACCTAGAAGGAAGTTTGCTGCAATGCAAACAAACATTGAAATTCAGGTTTCAATACTTCTAAAATGTTAACATTTCGAATATATTCATATTTACTTTGCAACTTTAACTCGTTCTTTTTTGTAAATATTCTTAGCTATTGTTTGTGCTTGAAATAACCTCATCAATATTGACTTATTTATATCTTGAAAACTGTGATTTCTGAAATGGAAAATTGTTTGAATTTTCAGGAGGATATGTATGGGAATTTACAAATGAAATAGCGTTCTTCTAATGTTAGGTATATTCTTTATCAACATCATAAGCCAGAAGAACTTGCAGTTAAGAAATAAATATACATGTGTACATGTAACTATCAACGATCTGTGCATATTTAAAGTTTACGTATATTCTGAATAAAATGAACTCGCTTTTCGTTTCTGTGTACTGCGTTGACTGACGGTGCTTAATCAATAGCGTACAATATTTTGATGCAGTGAGTTTGGTTTCGCCCATGATGCACAACCAAGGTGCATATGATGGGAATATTGATATGCTTTGAGTGCACAGGCCATGCATTGCAACATAGTCTGTTTAAATATAGGCTCATGGTAGATTAAAACTTCAAATTATTAGAAGTCTTGTCAGATAGCGGTCAACTTTGAGGGACAATATATCCAGCTGTAGAGGTATTTGAATTGCAAAATTGCATTTTCTTATTTCATTATAGGACAGAATTGTTTAATTCTAATATGTATCATGTAGTTTATTTAGTTCCGGCACTTGTCATATAATGCAAGCTTATTAGATTTATTACAGTATGTTTTCAATTTTACTAGTATGTAGCTGATCACATTACTGTTGCATGTAATAAAGGCAAGAGAATGTTGCTTAAAGTTCAGTAGGATTCTCGTCAGATACGGGTTAACTTATGAACCTGGTTATTACGTTATGCTTGTACAATGATCCTGACAATATTATTCAACATCAAAAGCTCCATTTTGCGTCACGTACGTTATTACATATTAATCTTGAGAGTCACGTATAATACACGCGTATAAATGTTATATTTTCAGCTGAAAGTAGTGAAGTGATAACATGAGTGAAAGTGTGGCGGTGTGATAGAGCGATAGTCATAGAGCTAAGCTGTATCGTTGCGTTTCCACCGTATTGTTAGTGTTCGTTTAACCGCTATCGGCAGTAACCTTGGTCAGGAGGAAGATAATGGTTATAATGGCTAGAGTTACGTCAAATATCAGAGATAAACAACTATATCAATGTCCAATTTAAACCGTCGTATCATTCTAAGAGATAAATCAAGTTTGTCACTTTTTCCTGATGCCTATATCCTTATTAAAAATAGAAATGTGGATAGCCAGTTACTTGTTCCTGTTTAAAATGATATAAAAGAAAATCTTTAGAATATGATGGGGTTAATTATTTGTGCTTAGTACACTGTTTCATGTGTTGGTGTACTGTTACGAAACCCAATTTAATTGTACAGGATCCGGTTATAGTTTAAGTCCATAATTCAGTTAAATTTTATTCCTAAAACTTTTTATCTAATACGAATAACTCCTTAAGTTAGTATCGGACATGCATGATGAACCCACGGTATTTGTCGTTCAGTTGTTTACATTTTGCTATCCTTCTTTAGGAAAATGCGGTTTTTTTACATTATTTTATAGACGTCGGCTTGTCATTGCCTTTAAGAGAAACATATTAATTAGCTATGTGTACGATCGCGAACTAACGCAACAAACAGTATTTCATGTGATACGGTCCGTCTTCAACTTTTCCTTAAGTTGGTATCGGACATGCATGATGAACCCACGGTATTTGTCGTTCAGTTGTTTACATATTGCTATCCGTCTATAGGAAAATGCGGTTTTTTACATCATCTTATAGACGTCGCCTTGTTATTACCTTTAAGAGAAACACATTAATTAGCAATGTGTATGATCGTGAACTAAAGCAACATACAATATTTCATCTGATAATGGTTATTGATTGCATGCAGCTCTTCAACTTTTCCTATGGAGCATCTAAAGTAACATTCCGAGAAGATTCTGACAATCATTTAAAACTTATATTGACAAGTGAAGAACGGAAAAGCTGATGTTCTGAATCTTATATAACGCACTGATGGCAAGATAGTTCCAATCTTCCCTTAACCCTTAGAAATATCAACATTACATTCCATCTAGTAGGAGTCAACCAGGCTGATATTGTCATTATATTGGACGTCAGATTTTCATTTTGGACAAACTAGACATAACCAGTCATTTGACCATAATGGAAGGGGTGGCGATATGATGACAGGGCAAACAGCTACGCACATCCAGCAAACATTCTAACCGCAGTGCTACTTGATAATTCTCACAGATGAGTTCAAAGATTCACATATAAGAATGCTCCCAGCAATGTTTCGAAGTTGTCATATATTGCAAGCTTATTAGATTTATTACAGCATGTTTTCTATTTTGCCAGTATGTAGCTGATCACATTACTGTTGCATGTAATAAAGGCAAGAGAATGTTGCTTAATGATAATTGAGATTCTCGTCAGATACGGGTTCACTTATGAGCCTGTTTATTACGTTATCCTTGTACATTGATCCTGATAATATTATTTAAAACCAACAGCTCCATTTTGCGTCACGTACGTTATTACATATTTAGCTTGAGAGTCACATATATTACACGGGTATAAATGTTATATTTTCAGCTGAAAGTAGTGAAGGGCTAAATAGAGTGAAAGAATGGCGGTGTGATAGAGCGATAGTCATAGAGCTAAGCTGTATCGTTGCGTTTCCACCGTATTGTCAGTGTTCGTTTAACCGCTATCGGCAGTGACCTTGGTCAGGAGGAAGATAATGGTTATTTCGTGGGGAGGAATCAACACGCCTATACCAACAAGTCGACACAGAGAATGCGGTTCTACGGATTTCCAGGCAGACCGGAAAGGGCGGGATAAATCTTACTGGCTCCTTGGCCATCCGGCAGAGCTTTGTGTGTGAAATTATATTATGCATTTTAACTGGATGCCGCAAGATATCTAAATTGTTTTAAGCAAGCATTTATCGCTACTTGATTGAAACCTTCATCATTGTTTATGTATATGAGTCACTGATAATTATTTGAGTGAAATCATATTGAGTGATGTAATGGATATTTGATTTAATTTAATTGTTTGTCTGCTGTTTTAATTTGTTTCGTTGATTCTGTTGCATGCTATTGTAATGTAATATTGTTTATTGGACTTGAATTCTTTTCAGATATCTGACGTAACTCTAGCTGTGACCATGTCTAGCATGGGTGAGAACCATATGGCAAATATGCTTACAAAGACCCCATACCACGATTTATATATATCTCCGTAACAGGAGTGTGGCTTTGAGGTCAGGAAAGGATTATACTGTTGTTATTTCAACATATTACATCTATGTAGCATGTCTGAACCCGCATTAATAAACAAAGCATTATAAGGGTAATTCAAGTTTATTTTCGTTAACCTGTTCGCCTAGTGCGAAGTTTTGAAAATTAACTGCTATTGGATATTTCTTGATTTTGAGATTTCACCCGTCTTGTAAGATGTTTTTCTTGTAATGTTGACAATCCAGAGTGTTTTTATCAAAATTAATTCTGCTGATACAACTATTGATATCATTGCTACAACTACTCATACTACCAATTTCATAACTGATAATAATATTGCAATTAATACTAATATGATCATAGTCTGTTACACTGCATTTTCAAATATTCTCTGTATCCTTTCTATAGAAGTTTTGTGAAACTCATATACATGGTTTACATAACCAGGATGGTATTATTACGAATTCAGTTTCTATAACCAAACTAAAGTATACATTACATATTCGTCTGAATATTTTTGAGCATGTGAATAGACCCTTGACTACATTATTTCCAAAAATGGTTTAAATCAAACTAATTTAAGCAGGGCGTGGGATGCCTAAATCACATTTGTAAATTTGAACGATTCTCTCTCTCGACAGAGGACTTACGTTAGCAAATTGACGTTTCGTTTGATCTTTACACACATAATATCAAGCAGGAGTCCAAAATCAAGAAAGGTTTAGGAACGGGATATAAAGATTCATGCTTAGACGTCTTGAAATGATATTAGGTCTAAGAGTTTTTTCTTTTGAACCCTATCGCTAATTACAAATTAATGGTTAGTGATTCAGATCAGAAAGTTTTCAGCATGAGTTCGCCAGGTTTAAAGTGTTGGCGGTAAACATGTTGTCATTATCATTTCTATCAATTTTCCTAAAAAAGAGTACAAACATTGTGTGATCAATACAACTATGGCTTTTTTACCACTTGCATTGAACATACATGCACTACTGATATGGTATACGTCAGTAAGTTGCAAAAGCCCGCGGCAGCAAGGTCATGAACTCTGAAAAGACTCAAGGTGGGCTTTAAACTACCTACTAATTATTAACAAAGAGTTGTATAGGTCTTTGCAAACATCTTTACCGTGACCTGCGCCTGATATTTTGACAGCTAGAGTTATGTCAAACATCAAAGATAAACAAGCATACCAAAGTCCAATTTAAACCGTCGTATCGTTCTAAGAGAAAAATCAAGTTGGTCACTTTTTCCTTATGCCTATAGCCTTATTAAAAATAGAATTGTGGGTAACCATTTACTTGTTCCTGTTTAAAATGATATGAAAGAAGACCTTTAGAAGTTGATGGGGCTATATATTTGTCCATTGTACGCTGTTTCATGTGCTGGTGTACTGTTGCGAAACCCACTTCAATTGTACAGGATCAGTTTCTAGTTTGAGGCCATAATTCAGTTATATTTTATTACTAGATTTTTCTCATACGAATAACTCCTTAAGTTAGTATCGGACATGCATGATGAACCCACGGCATTTTGTCGTTCAGTTGTTTACATTTTGCTATCCTTCTTTAGGAAAATGCGGTTTTTTTACATTATTTTATAGACGTCGGCTTGTCATTGCCTTTAAGAGAAACATATTAATTAGCTATGTGTACGATCGCGAACTAACGCAACAAACAGTATTTCATGTGATACGGTCCGTCTTCAACTTTTCCTATAGAGCATCTAAAGTAACATTCTGACAAAATTCTGACAATCATTTAAAACTTTTACTGACAATGTTTCGAAGTTGTATTTAAAAGTTAAGATAACATGAAAAAGTATCTAAAATGATTATAATTAAGGTAAATGTTGCAGTATATAATGAATGAAACACTGGCACTTATGTATCAACACCATATACAACCTAGAAGGAAGTTTGCTGCAATGCAAACAAACATTGAAATTCAGGTTTCAATACTTCTAAAATGTTAACATTTCGAATATATTCATATTTACTTTGCAACTTTAACTCGTTCTTTTTTGTAAATATTCTTAGCTATTGTTTGTGCTTGAAATACCCTCATCAATATTGACTTATTTATATCTTGAAAACTGTGATTTCTGAAATGGAAAATTGTTTGAATTTTCAGGAGGATATGTATGGGAATTTACAAATGAAATATCGTTCTTCTAATGTTAGGTATATTCTTTATCAACATCATAAGCCAGAAGAACTTGCAGTTAAGAAATAAATATACATGTGTATATGTAACTATCAACGATCTGTGCATATTTAAAGTTTACGTATATTCTGAATAAAATGAACTCGCTTTTCGTTTCTGTGTACTGCGTTGACTGACGGTGCTTAATCAATAGCGTACAATATTTTGATGCAGTGAGTTTGGTTTCGCCCATGATGCACAACCAAGGTGCATATGATGGGAATATTGATATGCTTTGAGTGCACAGGCCATGCATTGCAACATAGTCTGTTTAAATATAGGCTCATGGTAGATTAAAACTTCAAATTATTAGAAGTCTTGTCAGATAGCGGTCAACTTTGAGGGACAATATATCCAGCTGTAGAGGTATTTGAATTGCAAAATTGCATTTTCTTATTTCATTATAGGACAGAATTGTTTAATTCTAATATGTATCATGTAGTTTATTTAGTTCCGGCACTTGTCATATAATGCAAGCTTATTAGATTTATTACAGTATGTTTTCAATTTTACTAGTATGTAGCTGATCACATTACTGTTGCATGTAATAAAGGCAAGAGAATGTTGCTTAAAGTTCAGTAGGATTCTCGTCAGATACGGGTTAACTTATGAACCTGGTTATTACGTTATGCTTGTACAATGATCCTGACAATATTATTCAACATCAACAGCTCCATTTTGCGTCACGTACGTTATTACATATTAATCTTGAGAGTCACGTATAATACACGCGTATAAATGTTATATTTTCAGCTGAAAGTAGTGAAGTGATAACATGAGTGAAAGTGTGGCGGTGTGATAGAGCGATAGTCATAGAGCTAAGCTGTATCGTTGCGTTTCCACCGTATTGTTAGTGTTCGTTTAACCGCTATCGGCAGTAACCTTGGTCAGGAGGAAGATAATGGTTATAATGGCTAGAGTTACGTCAAATATCAGAGATAAACAACTATATCAATGTCCAATTTAAACCGTCGTATCATTCTAAGAGATAAATCAAGTTTGTCACTTTTTCCTGATGCCTATATCCTTATTAAAAATAGAAATGTGGATAGCCAGTTACTTGTTCCTGTTTAAAATGATATAAAAGAAAATCTTTAGAATATGATGGGGTTAATTATTTGTGCTTAGTACACTGTTTCATGTGTTGGTGTACTGTTACGAAACCCAATTTAATTGTACAGGATCCGGTTATAGTTTAAGTCCATAATTCAGTTAAATTGTATTCCTAAAACTTTTTATCTAATACGAATAACTCCTTAAGTTAGTATCGGACATGCATGATGAACCCACGGTATTTGTCGTTCAGTTGTTTACATTTTGCTATCCTTCTTTAGGAAAATGCGGTTTTTTTACATTATTTTATAGACGTCGGCTTGTCATTGCCTTTAAGAGAAACATATTAATTAGCTATGTGTACGATCGCGAACTAACGCAACAAACAGTATTTCATGTGATACGGTCCGTCTTCAACTTTTCCTTAAGTTGGTATCGGACATGCATGATGAACCCACGGTATTTGTCGTTCAGTTGTTTACATTTTGCTATCCTTCTATAGGAAAATGCGGTTTTTTACATCATCTTATAGACGTCGCCTTGTTATTACCTTTAAGAGAAACACATTAATTAGCAATGTGTATGATCGTGAACTAAAGCAACATACAATATTTCATCTGATAATGGTTATTGATTGCATGCAGCTCTTCAACTTTTCCTATGGAGCATCTAAAGTAACATTCCGAGAAGATTCTGACAATCATTTAAAACTTATATTGACAAGTGAAGAACGGAAAAGCTGATGTTCTGAATCTTATATAACGCACTGATGGCAAGATAGTTCCAATCTTCCCTTAACCCTTAGAAATATCAACATTACATTCCATCTAGTAGGAGTCAACCAGGCTGATATTGTCATTATATTGGACGTCAGATTTTCATTTTGGACAAACTAGACATAACCAGTCATTTGACCATAATGGAAGGGGTGGCGATATGATGACAGGGCAAACAGCTACGCACATCCAGCAAACATTCTAACCGCAGTGCTACTTGATAATTCTCACAGATGAGTTCAAAGATTCACATATAAGAATGCTCCCAGCAATGTTTCGAAGTTGTCATATATTGCAAGCTTATTAGATTTATTACAGCATGTTTTCTATTTTGCCAGTATGTAGCTGATCACATTACTGTTGCATGTAATAAAGGCAAGAGAATGTTGCTTAATGATAATTGAGATTCTCGTCAGATACGGGTTCACTTATGAGCCTGTTTATTACGTTATCCTTGTACATTGATCCTGATAATATTATTTAAAACCAACAGCTCCATTTTGCGTCACGTACGTTATTACATATTTAGCTTGAGAGTCACATATATTACACGGGTATAAATGTTATATTTTCAGCTGAAAGTAGTGAAGGGCTTAATAGAGTAAAAGAATGGCGGTGTGATAGAGCGATAGTCATAGAGCTAAGCTGTATCGTTGCGTTTCCACCGTATTGTCAGTGTTCGTTTAACCGCTATCGGCAGTGACCTTGGTCAGGAGGAAGATAATGGTTATTTCGTGGGGAGGAATCAACACGCCTATACCAACAAGTCGACACAGAGAATGCGGTTCTACGGATTTCCAGGCAGACCGGAAGGGGCGGGATAAATCTTACTGGCTCCTTGGCCATCCGGCAGAGCTTTGTGTGTGAAATTATATTATGCATTTTAACTGGATGCCGCAAGATATCTAAATTGTTTTAAGCAAGCATTTATCGCTACTTGATTGAAACCTTCATCATTGTTTATTTATATGAGTCACTGATAATTATTTGAGTGAAATCATATTGAGTGATGTAATGGATATTTGATTTAATTTAGTTGTTTGTCTGCTGTTTTAATTTGTTTCGTTGATTCTGTTGCATGCTATTGTAATGTAATATTGTTTATTGGACTTGAATTCTTTTCAGATATCTGACGTAACTCTAGCTGTGACCATGTCTAGCATGGGTGAGAACCATATGGCAAATATGCTTACAAAGACCCCATACCACGATTTATATATATCTCCGTAACAGGAGTGTGGCTTTGAGGTCAGGAAAGGATTATACTGTTGTTATTTCAACATATTACATCTATGTAGCATGTCTGAACCCGCATTAATAAACAAAGCATTATAAGGGTAAGTCAAGTTTATTTTCGTTAACCTGTTCCAAAAATAACGTTTCGCCTAGTGCGAAGTTTTGAAAATTAACTGCTATTGGATATTTCTTGATTTTGAGATTTCACCCGTCTTGTAAGATGTTTTTCTTGTAATGTTGACAATCCAGAGTGTTTTTATCAAAATTAATTCTGCTGATACAACTATTGATATCATTGCTACAACTACTCATACTACCAATTTCATAACTGATAATAATATTGCAATTAATACTAATATGATCATAGTCTGTTACACTGCATATTCAAATATTCTTTGTATCCTTTCTATAGAAGTTTTGTGAAACTCATATACATGGTTTACATAACCAGGATGGTATTATTACGAATTCAGTTTCTATAACCAAACTAAAGTATACATTACATATTCGTCTGAATATTTTTGAGTATGTGAATAGACCCTTGACTACATTATTTCCAAAAATGGTTTAAATCAAACTAATTTAAGCAGGGCGTGGGATGCCTAAATCACATTTGTAAATTTGAACGATTCTCTCTCTCGACAGAGGACTTACGTTAGCAAATTGACGTTTCGTTTGATCTTTACACACATAATATCAAGCAGGAGTCCAAAATCAAGAAAGGTTTAGGAACGGGATATAAAGATTCATGCTTAGACGTCTTGAAATGATATTAGGTCTAAGAGTTTTTTCTTTTGAACCCTATCGCTAATTACAAATTAATGGTTAGTGATTCAGATCAGAAAGTTTTGAGCATGAGTTCGCCAGGTTTAAAGTGTTGGCGGTAAACATGTTGTCATTATCATTTCTATCAATTTTCATAAAAAAGAGTACAAACATTATGTGATCAATACAACTATGGCTTTTTTACCACTTGCATTGAACATACATGCACTACTGATATGGTATACGTCAGTAAGTTGCAAAAGCCCGCGGCAGCAAGGTCATGAACTCTGAAAAGACTCAAGGTGGGCTTTAAACTACCTACTAATTATTAACAAAGAGTTGTATAGGTCTTTGCAAACATCTTTACCGTGACCTGCGTCTGATATTTTGACAGCTAGAGTTATGTCAAACATCAAAGATAAACAAGCATACCAAAGTCCAATTTAAACCGTCGTATCGTTCTAAGAGAAAAATCAAGTTGGTCACTTTTTCCTTATGCCTATAGCCTTATTAAAAATAGAATTGTGGGTAACCATTTACTTGTTCCTGTTTAAAATGATATGAAAGAAGACCTTTAGAAGTTGATGGGGCTATATATTTGTCCATTGTACGCTGTTTCATGTGCTGGTGTACTGTTGCGAAACCCACTTCAATTGTACAGGATCAGTTTCTAGTTTGAGGCCATAATTCAGTTATATTTTATTACTAGATTTTTCTGATACGAATAACTCCTTAAGTTAGTATCGGACATGCATGATGAACCCACGGCATGTGTCGTTCAGTTGTTTACATTTTGCTATCCTTCTTTAGGAAAATGCGGTTTTTTTACATTATTTTATAGACGTCGGCTTGTCATTGCCTTTAAGAGAAACATATTAATTAGCTATGTGTACGATCGCAAACTAACGCAACAAACAGTATTTCATGTGATACGGTCCGTCTTCAACTTTTCCTATAGAGCATCTAAAGTAACATTCTGACAAAATTCTGACAATCATTTAAAACTTTTACTGACAATGTTTCGAAGTTGTATTTAAAAGTTAAGATAACATGAAAAAGTATCTAAAATGATTATAATTAAGGTAAATGTTGCAGTATATAATGAATGAAACACTGGCACTTATGTATCAACACCATATACAACCTAGAAGGAAGTTTGCTGCAATGCAAACAAACATTGAAATTCAGGTTTCAATACTTCTAAAATGTTAACATTTCGAATATATTCATATTTACTTTGCAACTTTAACTCGTTCTTTTTTGTAAATATTCTTAGCTATTGTTTGTGCTTGAAATAACCTCATCAATATTGACTTATTTATATCTTGAAAACTGTGATTTCTGAAATGGAAAATTGTTTGAATTTTCAGGAGGATATGTATGGGAATTTACAAATGAAATATCGTTCTTCTAATGTTAGGTATATTCTTTATCAACATCATAAGCCAGAAGAACTTGCAGTTAAGAAATAAATATACATGTGTATATGTAACTATCAACGATCTGTGCATATTTAAAGTTTACGTATATTCTGAATAAAATGAACTCGCTTTTCGTTTCTGTGTACTGCGTTGACTGACGGTGCTTAATCAATAGCGTACAATATTTTGATGCAGTGAGTTTGGTTTCGCCCATGATGCACAACCAAGGTGCATATGATGGGAATATTGATATGCTTTGAGTGCACAGGCCATGCATTGCAACATAGTCTGTTTAAATATAGGCTCATGGTAGATTAAAACTTCAAATTATTAGAAGTCTTGTCAGATAGCGGTCAACTTTGAGGGACAATATATCCAGCTGTAGAGGTATTTGAATTGCAAAATTGTATTTTCTTATTTCATTTTAGGACAGAATTGTTTAATTCTAATATGTATCATGTAGTTTATTTAGTTCCGGCACTTGTCATATAATGCAAGCTTATTAGATTTATTACAGTATGTTTTCAATTTTACTAGTATGTAGCTGATCACATTACTGTTGCATGTAATAAAGGCAAGAGAATGTTGCTTAAAGTTCAGTAGGATTCTCGTCAGATACGGGTTAACTTATGAACCTGGTTATTACGTTATGCTTGTACAATGATCCTGACAATATTATTCAACATCAACAGCTCCATTTTGCGTCAGGTACGTTATTACATATTAATCTTGAGAGTCACGTATAATACACGCGTATAAATGTTATATTTTCAGCTGAAAGTAGTGAAGTGATAACATGAGTGAAAGTGTGGCGGTGTGATAGAGCGATAGTCATAGAGCTAAGCTGTATCGTTGCGTTTCCACCGTATTGTTAGTGTTCGTTTAACCGCTATCGGCAGTAACCTTGGTCAGGAGGAAGATAATGGTTATAATGGCTAGAGTTACGTCAAATATCAGAGATAAACAACTATATCAATGTCCAATTTAAACCGTCGTATCATTCTAAGAGATAAATCAAGTTTGTCACTTTTTCCTGATGCCTATATCCTTATTAAAAATAGAAATGTGGATAGCCAGTTACTTGTTCCTGTTTAAAATGATATAAAAGAAAATCTTTAGAATATGATGGGGTTAATTATTTGTGCTTAGTACACTGTTTCATGTGTTGGTGTACTGTTACGAAACCCAATTTAATTGTACAGGATCCGGTTATAGTTTAAGTCCATAATTCAGTTAAATTGTATTCCTAAAACTTTTTATCTAATACGAATAACTCCTTAAGTTAGTATCGGACATGCATGATGAACCCACGGTATTTGTCGTTCAGTTGTTTACATTTTGCTATCCTTCTTTAGGAAAATGCGGTTTTTTTACATTATTTTATAGACGTCGGCTTGTCATTGCCTTTAAGAGAAACATATTAATTAGCTATGTGTACGATCGCGAACTAACGCAACAAACAGTATTTCATGTGATACGGTCCGTCTTCAACTTTTCCTTAAGTTGGTATCGGACATGCATGATGAACCCACGGTATTTGTCGTTCAGTTGTTTACATTTTGCTATCCTTCTATAGGTAAATGCGGTTTTTTACATCATCTTATAGACGTCGCCTTGTTATTACCTTTAAGAGAAACACATTAATTAGCAATGTGTATGATCGTGAACTAAAGCAACATACAATATTTCATCTGATAATGGTTATTGATTGCATGCAGCTCTTCAACTTTTCCTATGGAGCATCTAAAGTAACATTCCGAGAAGATTCTGACAATCATTTAAAACTTATATTGACAAGTGAAGAACGGAAAAGCTGATGTTCTGAATCTTATATAACGCACTGATGGCAAGATAGTTCCAATCTTCCCTTAACCCTTAGTAATATCAACATTACATTCCATCTAGTAGGAGTCAACCAGGCTGATGTTGTCATTAAATTGGACGTCAGATTTTCATTTTGGACAAACTAGACATAACCAGTCATTTGACCATAATGGAAGGGGTGGCGATATGATGACAGGGCAAACAGCTACGCACATCCAGCAAACATTCTAACCGCAGTGCTACTTGATAATTCTCACAGATGAGTTCAAAGATTCACATATAAGAATGCTCCCAGCAATGTTTCGAAGTTGTCATATATTGCAAGCTTATTAGATTTATTACAGCATGTTTTCTATTTTGCCAGTATGTAGCTGATCACATTACTGTTGCATGTAATAAAGGCAAGAGAATGTTGCTTAATGATAATTGAGATTCTCGTCAGATACGGGTTCACTTATGAGCCTGTTTATTACGTTATCCTTGTACATTGATCCTGATAATATTATTTAAAACCAACAGCTCCATTTTGCGTCACGTACGTTATTACATATTAAGCTTGAGAGTCACATATATTACACGGGTATAAATGTTATATTTTCAGCTGAAAGTAGTGAAGGGCTAAATAGAGTGAAAGAATGGCGGTGTGATAGAGCGATAGTCATAGAGCTAAGCTGTATCGTTGCGTTTCCACCGTATTGTCAGTGTTCGTTTAACCGCTATCGGCAGTGACCTTGGTCAGGAGGAAGATAATGGTTATTTCGTGGGGAGGAATCAACACGCCTATACCAACAAGTCGACACAGAGAATGCGGTTCTACGGATTTCCAGGCAGACCGGAAGGGGCGGGATAAATCTTCCTGGCTCCTTGGCCATCCGGCAGAGCTTTGTGTGTGAAATTATATTATGCATTTTAACTGGATGCCGCAAGATATCTAAATTGTTTTAAGCAAGCATTTATCGCTACTTGATTGAAACCTTCATCATTGTTTATTTATATGAGTCACTGATAATTATTTGAGTGAAATCATATTGAGTGATGTAATGGATATTTGATTTAATTTAATTGTTTGTCTGCTGTTTTAATTTGTTTCGTTGAATCTGTTGCATGCTATTGTAATGTAATATTGTTTATTGGACTTGAATTCTTTTCAGATATCTGACGTAACTCTAGCTGTGACCATGTCTAGCATGGGTGAGAACCATATGGCAAATATGCTTACAAAGACCCCATACCACGATTTATATATATCTCCGTAACAGGAGTGTGGCTTTGAGGTCAGGAAAGGATTATACTGTTGTTATTTCAACATATTACATCTATGTAGCATGTCTGAACCCGCATTAATAAACAAAGCATTATAAGGGTAATTCAAGTTTATTTTCGTTAACCTGTTCCAAAAATAACGTTTCGCCTAGTGCGAAGTTTTGAAAATTAACTGCTATTGGATATTTCTTGATTTTGAGATTTCACCCGTCTTGTAAGATGTTTTTCTTGTAATGTTGACAATCCAGAGTGTTTTTATCAAAATTAATTCTGCTGATACAACTATTGATATCATTGCTACAACTACTCATACTACCAATTTCATAACTGATAATAATATTGCAATTAATACTAATATGATCATAGTCTGTTACACTGCATTTTCAAATATTCTCTGTATCCTTTCTATAGAAGTTTTGTGAAACTCATATACATGGTTTACATAACCAGGATGGTATTATTACGAATTCAGTTTCTATAACCAAACTAAAGTATACATTACATATTCGTCTGAATATTTTTGAGCATGTGAATAGACCCTTGACTACATTATTTCCAAAAATGGTTTAAATCAAACTAATTTAAGCAGGGCGTGGGATGCCTAAATCACATTTGTAAATTTGAACGATTCTCTCTCTCGACAGAGGACTTACGTTAGCAAATTGACGTTTCGTTTGATCTTTACACACATAATATCAAGCAGGAGTCCAAAATCAAGAAAGGTTTAGGAACGGGATATAAAGATTCATGCTTAGACGTCTTGAAATGATATTAGGTCTAAGAGTTTTTTCTTTTGAACCCTATCGCTAATTACAAATTAATGGTTAGTGATTCAGATCAGAAAGTTTTCAGCATGAGTTCGCCAGGTTTAAAGTGTTGGCGGTAAACATGTTGTCATTATCATTTCTATCAATTTTCCTAAAAAAGAGTACAAACATTGTGTGATCAATACAACTATGGCTTTTTTACCACTTGCATTGAACATACATGCACTACTGATATGGTATACGTCAGTAAGTTGCAAAAGCCCGCGGCAGCAAGGTCATGAACTCTGAAAAGACTCAAGGTGGGCTTTAAACTACCTACTAATTATTAACAAAGAGTTGTATAGGTCTTTGCAAACATCTTTACCGTGACCTGCGCCTGATATTTTGACAGCTAGAGTTATGTCAAACATCAAAGATAAACAAGCATACCAAAGTCCAATTTAAACCGTCGTATCGTTCTAAGAGAAAAATCAAGTTGGTCACTTTTTCCTTATGCCTATAGCCTTATTAAAAATAGAATTGTGGGTAACCATTTACTTGTTCCTGTTTAAAATGATATGAAAGAAGACCTTTAGAAGTTGATGGGGCTATATATTTGTCCATTGTACGCTGTTTCATGTGCTGGTGTACTGTTGCGAAACCCACTTCAATTGTACAGGATCAGTTTCTAGTTTGAGGCCATAATTCAGTTATATTTTATTACTAGATTTTTCTCATACGAATAACTCCTTAAGTTAGTATCGGACATGCATGATGAACCCACGGCATTTTGTCGTTCAGTTGTTTACATTTTGCTATCCTTCTTTAGGAAAATGCGGTTTTTTTACATTATTTTATAGACGTCGGCTTGTCATTGCCTTTAAGAGAAACATATTAATTAGCTATGTGTACGATCGCGAACTAACGCAACAAACAGTATTTCATGTGATACGGTCCGTCTTCAACTTTTCCTATAGAGCATCTAAAGTAACATTCTGACAAAATTCTGACAATCATTTAAAACTTTTACTGACAATGTTTCGAAGTTGTATTTAAAAGTTAAGATAACATGAAAAAGTATCTAAAATGATTATAATTAAGGTAAATGTTGCAGTATATAATGAATGAAACACTGGCACTTATGTATCAACACCATATACAACCTAGAAGGAAGTTTGCTGCAATGCAAACAAACATTGAAATTCAGGTTTCAATACTTCTAAAATGTTAACATTTCGAATATATTCATATTTACTTTGCAACTTTAACTCGTTCTTTTTTGTAAATATTCTTAGCTATTGTTTGTGCTTGAAATACCCTCATCAATATTGACTTATTTATATCTTGAAAACTGTGATTTCTGAAATGGAAAATTGTTTGAATTTTCAGGAGGATATGTATGGGAATTTACAAATGAAATATCGTTCTTCTAATGTTAGGTATATTCTTTATCAACATCATAAGCCAGAAGAACTTGCAGTTAAGAAATAAATATACATGTGTATATGTAACTATCAACGATCTGTGCATATTTAAAGTTTACGTATATTCTGAATAAAATGAACTCGCTTTTCGTTTCTGTGTACTGCGTTGACTGACGGTGCTTAATCAATAGCGTACAATATTTTGATGCAGTGAGTTTGGTTTCGCCCATGATGCACAACCAAGGTGCATATGATGGGAATATTGATATGCTTTGAGTGCACAGGCCATGCATTGCAACATAGTCTGTTTAAATATAGGCTCATGGTAGATTAAAACTTCAAATTATTAGAAGTCTTGTCAGATAGCGGTCAACTTTGAGGGACAATATATCCAGCTGTAGAGGTATTTGAATTGCAAAATTGCATTTTCTTATTTCATTATAGGACAGAATTGTTTAATTCTAATATGTATCATGTAGTTTATTTAGTTCCGGCACTTGTCATATAATGCAAGCTTATTAGATTTATTACAGTATGTTTTCAATTTTACTAGTATGTAGCTGATCACATTACTGTTGCATGTAATAAAGGCAAGAGAATGTTGCTTAAAGTTCAGTAGGATTCTCGTCAGATACGGGTTAACTTATGAACCTGGTTATTACGTTATGCTTGTACAATGATCCTGACAATATTATTCAACATCAACAGCTCCATTTTGCGTCACGTACGTTATTACATATTAATCTTGAGAGTCACGTATAATACACGCGTATAAATGTTATATTTTCAGCTGAAAGTAGTGAAGTGATAACATGAGTGAAAGTGTGGCGGTGTGATAGAGCGATAGTCATAGAGCTAAGCTGTATCGTTGCGTTTCCACCGTATTGTTAGTGTTCGTTTAACCGCTATCGGCAGTAACCTTGGTCAGGAGGAAGATAATGGTTATAATGGCTAGAGTTACGTCAAATATCAGAGATAAACAACTATATCAATGTCCAATTTAAACCGTCGTATCATTCTAAGAGATAAATCAAGTTTGTCACTTTTTCCTGATGCCTATATCCTTATTAAAAATAGAAATGTGGATAGCCAGTTACTTGTTCCTGTTTAAAATGATATAAAAGAAAATCTTTAGAATATGATGGGGTTAATTATTTGTGCTTAGTACACTGTTTCATGTGTTGGTGTACTGTTACGAAACCCAATTTAATTGTACAGGATCCGGTTATAGTTTAAGTCCATAATTCAGTTAAATTGTATTCCTAAAACTTTTTATCTAATACGAATAACTCCTTAAGTTAGTATCGGACATGCATGATGAACCCACGGTATTTGTCGTTCAGTTGTTTACATTTTGCTATCCTTCTTTAGGAAAATGCGGTTTTTTTACATTATTTTATAGACGTCGGCTTGTCATTGCCTTTAAGAGAAACATATTAATTAGCTATGTGTACGATCGCGAACTAACGCAACAAACAGTATTTCATGTGATACGGTCCGTCTTCAACTTTTCCTTAAGTTGGTATCGGACATGCATGATGAACCCACGGTATTTGTCGTTCAGTTGTTTACATTTTGCTATCCTTCTATAGGAAAATGCGGTTTTTTACATCATCTTATAGACGTCGCCTTGTTATTACCTTTAAGAGAAACACATTAATTAGCAATGTGTATGATCGTGAACTAAAGCAACATACAATATTTCATCTGATAATGGTTATTGATTGCATGCAGCTCTTCAACTTTTCCTATGGAGCATCTAAAGTAACATTCCGAGAAGATTCTGACAATCATTTAAAACTTATATTGACAAGTGAAGAACGGAAAAGCTGATGTTCTGAATCTTATATAACGCACTGATGGCAAGATAGTTCCAATCTTCCCTTAACCCTTAGAAATATCAACATTACATTCCATCTAGTAGGAGTCAACCAGGCTGATATTGTCATTATATTGGACGTCAGATTTTCATTTTGGACAAACTAGACATAACCAGTCATTTGACCATAATGGAAGGGGTGGCGATATGATGACAGGGCAAACAGCGACGCACATCCAGCAAACATTCTAACCGCAGTGCTACTTGATAATTCTCACAGATGAGTTCAAAGATTCACATATAAGAATGCTCCCAGCAATGTTTCGAAGTTGTCATATATTGCAAGCTTATTAGATTTATTACAGCATGTTTTCTATTTTGCCAGTATGTAGCTGATCACATTACTGTTGCATGTAATAAAGGCAAGAGAATGTTGCTTAATGATAATTGAGATTCTCGTCAGATACGGGTTCACTTATGAGCCTGTTTATTACGTTATCCTTGTACATTGATCCTGATAATATTATTTAAAACCAACAGCTCCATTTTGCGTCACGTACGTTATTACATATTTAGCTTGAGAGTCACATATATTACACGGGTATAAATGTTATATTTTCAGCTGAAAGTAGTGAAGGGCTTAATAGAGTAAAAGAATGGCGGTGTGATAGAGCGATAGTCATAGAGCTAAGCTGTATCGTTGCGTTTCCACCGTATTGTCAGTGTTCGTTTAACCGCTATCGGCAGTGACCTTGGTCAGGAGGAAGATAATGGTTATTTCGTGGGGAGGAATCAACACGCCTATACCAACAAGTCGACACAGAGAATGCGGTTCTACGGATTGCCAGGCAGACCGGAAGGGGCGGGATAAATCTTACTGGCTCCTTGGCCATCCGGCAGAGCTTTGTGTGTGAAATTATATTATGCATTTTAACTGGATGCCGCAAGATATCTAAATTGTTTTAAGCAAGCATTTATCGCTACTTGATTGAAACCTTCATCATTGTTTATTTATATGAGTCACTGATAATTATTTGAGTGAAATCATATTGAGTGATGTAATGGATATTTGATTTAATTTAGTTGTTTGTCTGCTGTTTTAATTTGTTTCGTTGATTCTGTTGCATGCTATTGTAATGTAATATTGTTTATTGGACTTGAATTCTTTTCAGATATCTGACGTAACTCTAGCTGTGACCATGTCTAGCATGGGTGAGAACCATATGGCAAATATGCTTACAAAGACCCCATACCACGATTTATATATATCTCCGTAACAGGAGTGTGGCTTTGAGGTCAGGAAAGGATTATACTGTTGTTATTTCAACATATTACATCTATGTAGCATGTCTGAACCCGCATTAATAAACAAAGCATTATAAGGGTAATTCAAGTTTATTTTCGTTAACCTGTTCCAAAAATAACGTTTCGCCTAGTGCGAAGTTTTGAAAATTAACTGCTATTGGATATTTCTTGATTTTGAGATTTCACCCGTCTTGTAAGATGTTTTTCTTGTAATGTTGACAATCAAGAGTGTTTTTATCAAAATTAATTCTGCTGATACAACTATTGATATCATTGCTACAACTACTCATACTACCAATTTCATAACTGATAATAATATTGCAATTAATACTAATATGATCATAGTCTGTTACACTGCATATTCAAATATTCTTTGTATCCTTTCTATAGAAGTTTTGTGAAACTCATATACATGGTTTACATAACCAGGATGGTATTATTACGAATTCAGTTTCTATAACCAAACTAAAGTATACATTACATATTCGTCTGAATATTTTTGAGTATGTGAATAGACCCTTGACTACATTATTTCCAAAAATGGTTTAAATCAAACTAATTTAAGCAGGGCGTGGGATGCCTAAATCACATTTGTAAATTTGAACGATTCTCTCTCTCGACAGAGGACTTACGTTAGCAAATTGACGTTTCGTTTGATCTTTACACACATAATATCAAGCAGGAGTCCAAAATCAAGAAAGGTTTAGGAACGGGATATAAAGATTCATGCTTAGACGTCTTGAAATGATATTAGGTCTAAGAGTTTTTTCTTTTGAACCCTATCGCTAATTACAAATTAATGGTTAGTGATTCAGATCAGAAAGTTTTCAGCATGAGTTCGCCAGGTTTAAAGTGTTGGCGGTAAACATGTTGTCATTATCATTTCTATCAATTTTCATAAAAAAGAGTACAAACATTATGTGATCAATACAACTATGGCTTTTTTACCACTTGCATTGAACATACATGCACTACTGATATGGTATACGTCAGTAAGTTGCAAAAGCCCGCGGCAGCAAGGTCATGAACTCTGAAAAGACTCAAGGTGGGCTTTAAACTACCTACTAATTATTAACAAAGAGTTGTATAGGTCTTTGCAAACATCTTTACCGTGACCTGCGCCTGATATTTTGACAGCTAGAGTTATGTCAAACATCAAAGATAAACAAGCATACCAAAGTCCAATTTAAACCGTCGTATCGTTCTAAGAGAAAAATCAAGTTGGTCACTTTTTCCTTATGCCTATAGCCTTATTAAAAATAGAATTGTGGGTAACCATTTACTTGTTCCTGTTTAAAATGATATGAAAGAAGACCTTTAGAAGTTGATGGGGCTATATATTTGTCCATTGTACGCTGTTTCATGTGCTGGTGTACTGTTGCGAAACCCACTTCAATTGTACAGGATCAGTTTCTAGTTTGAGGCCATAATTCAGTTATATTTTATTACTAGATTTTTCTGATACGAATAACTCCTTAAGTTAGTATCGGACATGCATGATGAACCCACGGCATGTGTCGTTCAGTTGTTTACATTTTGCTATCCTTCTTTAAAAAAATGCGGTTTTTTTACATTATTTTATAGACGTCGGCTTGTCATTGCCTTTAAGAGAAACATATTAATTAGCTATGTGTACGATCGCGAACTAACGCAACAAACAGTATTTCATGTGGTACGGTCCGTCTTCAACTTTTCCTATAGAGCATCTAAAGTAACATTCTGACAAAATTCTGACAATCATTTAAAACTTTTACTGACAATGTTTCGAAGTTGTATTTAAAAGTTAAGATAACATGAAAAAGTATCTAAAATGATTATAATTAAGGTAAATGTTGCAGTATATAATGAATGAAACACTGGCACTTATGTATCAACACCATATACAACCTAGAAGGAAGTTTGCTGCAATGCAAACAAACATTGAAATTCAGGTTTCAATACTTCTAAAATGTTAACATTTCGAATATATTCATATTTACTTTGCAACTTTAACTCGTTCTTTTTTGTAAATATTCTTAGCTATTGTTTGTGCTTGAAATAACCTCATCAATATTGACTTATTTATATCTTGAAAACTGTGATTTCTGAAATGGAAAATTGTTTGAATTTTCAGGAGGATATGTATGGGAATTTACAAATGAAATATCGTTCTTCTAATGTTAGGTATATTCTTTATCAACATCATAAGCCAGAAGAACTTGCAGTTAAGAAATAAATATACATGTGTATATGTAACTATCAACGATCTGTGCATATTTAAAGTTTACGTATATTCTGAATAAAATGAACTCGCTTTTCGTTTCTGTGTACTGCGTTGACTGACGGTGCTTAATCAATAGCGTACAATATTTTGATGCAGTGAGTTTGGTTTCGCCCATGATGCACAACCAAGGTGCATATGATGGGAATATTGATATGCTTTGAGTGCACAGGCCATGCATTGCAACATAGTCTGTTTAAATATAGGCTCATGGTAGATTAAAACTTCAAATTATTAGAAGTCTTGTCAGATAGCGGTCAACTTTGAGGGACAATATATCCAGCTGTAGAGGTATTTGAATTGCAAAATTGTATTTTCTTATTTCATTTTAGGACAGAATTGTTTAATTCTAATATGTATCATGTAGTTTATTTAGTTCCGGCACTTGTCATATAATGCAAGCTTATTAGATTTATTACAGTATGTTTTCAATTTTACTAGTATGTAGCTGATCACATTACTGTTGCATGTAATAAAGGCAAGAGAATGTTGCTTAAAGTTCAGTAGGATTCTCGTCAGATACGGGTTAACTTATGAACCTGGTTATTACGTTATGCTTGTACAATGATCCTGACAATATTATTCAACATCAACAGCTCCATTTTGCGTCAGGTACGTTATTACATATTAATCTTGAGAGTCACGTATAATACACGCGTATAAATGTTATATTTTCAGCTGAAAGTAGTGAAGTGATAACATGAGTGAAAGTGTGGCGGTGTGATAGAGCGATAGTCATAGAGCTAAGCTGTATCGTTGCGTTTCCACCGTATTGTTAGTGTTCGTTTAACCGCTATCGGCAGTAACCTTGGTCAGGAGGAAGATAATGGTTATAATGGCTAGAGTTACGTCAAATATCAGAGATAAACAACTATATCAATGTCCAATTTAAACCGTCGTATCATTCTAAGAGATAAATCAAGTTTGTCACTTTTTCCTGATGCCTATATCCTTATTAAAAATATAAATGTGGATAGCCAGTTACTTGTTCCTGTTTAAAATGATATAAAAGAAAATCTTTAGAATATGATGGGGTTAATTATTTGTGCTTAGTACACTGTTTCATGTGTTGGTGTACTGTTACGAAACCCAATTTAATTGTACAGGATCCGGTTATAGTTTAAGTCCATAATTCAGTTAAATTGTATTCCTAAAACTTTTTATCTAATACGAATAACTCCTTAAGTTAGTATCGGACATGCATGATGAACCCACGGTATTTGTCGTTCAGTTGTTTACATTTTGCTATCCTTCTTTAGGAAAATGCGGTTTTTTTACATTATTTTATAGACGTCGGCTTGTCATTGCCTTTAAGAGAAACATATTAATTAGCTATGTGTACGATCGCGAACTAACGCAACAAACAGTATTTCATGTGATACGGTCCGTCTTCAACTTTTCCTTAAGTTGGTATCGGACATGCATGATGAACCCACGGTATTTGTCGTTCAGTTGTTTACATTTTGCTATCCTTCTATAGGTAAATGCGGTTTTTTACATCATCTTATAGACGTCGCCTTGTTATTACCTTTAAGAGAAACACATTAATTAGCAATGTGTATGATCGTGAACTAAAGCAACATACAATATTTCATCTGATAATGGTTATTGATTGCATGCAGCTCTTCAACTTTTCCTATGGAGCATCTAAAGTAACATTCCGAGAAGATTCTGACAATCATTTAAAACTTATATTGACAAGTGAAGAACGGAAAAGCTGATGTTCTGAATCTTATATAACCCACTGATGGCAAGATAGTTCCAATCTTCCCTTAACCCTTAGTAATATCAACATTACATTCCATCTAGTAGGAGTCAACCAGGCTGATGTTGTCATTAAATTGGACGTCAGATTTTCATTTTGGACAAACTAAACATAACCAGTCATTTGACCATAATGGAAGGGGTGGCGATATGATGACAGGGCAAACAGCTACGCACATCCAGCAAACATTCTAACCGCAGTGCTACTTGATAATTCTCACAGATGAGTTCAAAGATTCACATATAAGAATGCTCCCAGCAATGTTTCGAAGTTGTCATATATTGCAAGCTTATTAGATTTATTACAGATGTTTTCTATTTTGCCAGTATGTAGCTGATCACATTACTGTTGCATGTAATAAAGGCAAGAGAATGTTGCTTAGTGATAATTGAGATTCTCGTCAGATACGGGTTCACTTATGAGCCTGTTTATTACGTTATCCTTGTACATTGATCCTGATAATATTATTTAAAACCAACAGCTCCATTTTGCGTCACGTACGTTATTACATATTAAGCTTGAGAGTCACATATATTACACGGGTATAAATGTTATATTTTCAGCTGAAAGTAGTGAAGGGCTAAATAGAGTAAAAGAATGGCGGTGTGATAGAGCGATAGTCATAGAGCTAAGCTGTATCGTTGCGTTTCCACCGTATTGTCAGTGTTCGTTTAACCGCTATCGGCAGTGACCTTGGTCAGGAGGAAGATAATGGTTATTTCGTGGGGAGGAATCAACACGCCTATACCAACAAGTCGACACAGAGAATGCGGTTCTACGGATTTCCAGGCAGACCGGAAGGGGCGGGATAAATCTTACTGGCTCCTTGGCCATCCGGCAGAGCTTTGTGTGTGAAATTATATTATGCATTTTAACTGGATGCCGCAAGATATCTAAATTGTTTTAAGCAAGCATTTATCGCTACTTGATTGAAACCTTCATCATTGTTTATTTATATGAGTCACTGATAATTATTTGAGTGAAATCATATTGAGTGATGTAATGGATATTTGATTTAATTTAATTGTTTGTCTGCTGTTTTAATTTGTTTCGTTGAATCTGTTGCATGCTATTGTAATGTAATATTGTTTATTGGACTTGAATTCTTTTCAGATATCTGACGTAACTCTAGCTGTGACCATGTCTAGCATGGGTGAGAACCATATGGCAAATATGCTTACAAAGACCCCATACCACGATTTATATATATCTCCGTAACAGGAGTGTGGCTTTGAGGTCAGGAAAGGATTAGACTGTTGTTATTTCAACATATTACATCTATGTAGCATGTCTGAACCCGCATTAATAAACAAAGCATTATAAGGGTAATTCAAGTTTATTTTCGTTAACCTGTTCCAAAAATAACGTTTCGCCTAGTGCGAAGTTTTGAAAATTAACTGCTATTGGATATTTCTTGATTTTGAGATTTCACCCGTCTTGTAAGATGTTTTTCTTGTAATGTTGACAATCAAGAGTGTTTTTATCAAAATTAATTCTGCTGATACAACTATTGATATCATTGCTACAACTACTCATACTACCAATTTCATAACTGATAATAATATTGCAATTAATACTAATATGATCATAGTCTGTTACACTGCATATTCAAATATTCTTTGTATCCTTTCTATAGAAGTTTTGTGAAACTCATATACATGGTTTACATAACCAGGATGGTATTATTACGAATTCAGTTTCTATAACCAAACTAAAGTATACATTACATATTCGTCTGAATATTTTTGAGTATGTGAATAGACCCTTGACTACATTATTTCCAAAAATGGTTTAAATCAAACTAATTTAAGCAGGGCGTGGGATGCCTAAATCACATTTGTAAATTTGAACGATTCTCTCTCTCGACAGAGGACTTACGTTAGCAAATTGACGTTTCGTTTGATCTTTACACACATAATATCAAGCAGGAGTCCAAAATCAAGAAAGGTTTAGGAACGGGATATAAAGATTCATGCTTAGACGTCTTGAAATGATATTAGGTCTAAGAGTTTTTTCTTTTGAACCCTATCGCTAATTACAAATTAATGGTTAGTGATTCAGATCAGAAAGTTTTGAGCATGAGTTCGCCAGGTTTAAAGTGTTGGCGGTAAACATGTTGTCATTATCATTTCTATCAATTTTCATAAAAAAGAGTACAAACATTATGTGATCAATACAACTATGGCTTTTTTACCACTTGCATTGAACATACATGCACTACTGATATGGTATACGTCAGTAAGTTGCAAAAGCCCGCGGCAGCAAGGTCATGAACTCTGAAAAGACTCAAGGTGGGCTTTAAACTACCTACTAATTATTAACAAAGAGTTGTATAGGTCTTTGCAAACATCTTTACCGTGACCTGCGCCTGATATTTTGACAGCTAGAGTTATGTCAAACATCAAAGATAAACAAGCATACCAAAGTCCAATTTAAACCGTCGTATCGTTCTAAGAGAAAAATCAAGTTGGTCACTTTTTCCTTATGCCTATAGCCTTATTAAAAATAGAATTGTGGGTAACCATTTACTTGTTCCTGTTTAAAATGATATGAAAGAAGACCTTTAGAAGTTGATGGGGCTATATATTTGTCCATTGTACGCTGTTTCATGTGCTGGTGTACTGTTGCGAAACCCACTTCAATTGTACAGGATCAGTTTCTAGTTTGAGGCCATAATTCAGTTATATTTTATTACTAGATTTTTCTGATACGAATAACTCCTTAAGTTAGTATCGGACATGCATGATGAACCCACGGCATTTGTCGTTCAGTTGTTTACATTTTGCTATCCTTCTTTAGGAAAATGCGGTTTTTTTACATTATTTTATAGACGTCGGCTTGTCATTGCCTTTAAGAGAAACATATTAATTAGCTATGTGTACGATCGCAAACTAACGCAACAAACAGTATTTCATGTGATACGGTCCGTCTTCAACTTTTCCTATAGAGCATCTAAAGTAACATTCTGACAAAATTCTGACAATCATTTAAAACTTTTACTGACAATGTTTCGAAGTTGTATTTAAAAGTTAAGATAACATGAAAAAGTATCTAAAATGATTATAATTAAGGTAAATGTTGCAGTATATAATGAATGAAACACTGGCACTTATGTATCAACACCATATACAACCTAGAAGGAAGTTTGCTGCAATGCAAACAAACATTGAAATTCAGGTTTCAATACTTCTAAAATGTTAACATTTCGAATATATTCATTTACTTTGCAACTTTAACTCGTTCTTTTTTGTAAATATTCTTAGCTATTGTTTGTGCTTGAAATAACCTCATCAATATTGACTTATTTATATCTTGAAAACTGTGATTTCTGAAATGGAAAATTGTTTGAATTTTCAGGAGGATATGTATGGGAATTTACAAATGAAATATCGTTCTTCTAATGTTAGGTATATTCTTTATCAACATCATAAGCCAGAAGAACTTGCAGTTAAGAAATAAATATACATGTGTACATGTAACTATCAACGATCTGTGCATATTTAAAGTTTACGTATATTCTGAATAAAATGAACTCGCTTTTCGTTTCTGTGTACTGCGTTGACTGACGGTGCTTAATCAATATCGTACAATATTTTGATGCAGTGAGTTTGGTTTCGCCCATGATGCACAACCAAGGTGCATATGATGGGAATATTGATATGCTTTGAGTGCACAGGCCATGCATTGCAACATAGTCTGTTTAAATATAGGCTCATGGTAGATTAAAACTTCAAATTATTAGAAGTCTTGTCAGATAGCGGTCAACTTTGAGGGACAATATATCCAGCTGTAGAGGTATTTGAATTGCAAAATTGTATTTTCTTATTTCATTATAGGACAGAATTGTTTAATTCTAATATGTATCATGTAGTTTATTTAGTTCCGGCACTTGTCATATAATGCAAGCTTATTAGATTTATTACAGTATGTTTTCAATTTTACTAGTATGTAGCTGATCACATTACTGTTGCATGTAATAAAGGCAAGAGAATGTTGCTTAAAGTTCAGTAAGATTCTCGTCAGATACGGGTTAACTTATGAACCTGGTTATTACGTTATGCTTGTACATTGATCCTGACAATATTATTCAACATCAACAGCTCCATTTTGCGTCACGTACGTTATTACATATTAAGCTTGAGAGTCACGTATAATACACGCGTATAAATGTTATATTTTCAGCTGAAAGTAGTGAAGTGATAACATGAGTGAAAGTGTGGCGGTGTGATAGAGCGATAGTCATAGAGCTAAGCTGTATCGTTGCGTTTCCACCGTATTGTTAGTGTTCGTTTAACCGCTATCGGCAGTAACCTTGGTCAGGAGGAAGATAATGGTTATAATGGCTAGAGTTACGTCAAATATCAGAGATAAACAACTATATCAATGTCCAATTTAAACCGTCGTATCATTCTAAGAGATAAATCAAGTTTGTCACTTTTTCCTGATGCCTATATCCTTATTAAAAATAGAAATGTGGATAGCCAGTTACTTGTTCCTGTTTAAAATGATATAAAAGAAAATCTTTAGAATATGATGGGGTTAATTATTTGTGCTTAGTACACTGTTTCATGTGTTGGTGTACTGTTACGAAACCCAATTTAATTGTACAGGATCAGGTTATAGTTTAAGTCCATAATTCAGTTCTATTTTATTACTAAAACTTCTTATCTAATACGAATAACTCCTTAAGTTAGTATCGGACATGCATGATGAACCCACGGTATTTGTCGTTCAGTTCTTTACATTTTGATATCCTTTTATAGGAAAATGCGGTTTTTTACATCATCTTATAGACGTCGCCTTGTTATTACCTTTAAGAGAAACACATTAATTAGCAATGTGTATGATCGTGAACTAAAGCAACATACAATATTTCATCTGATAATGGTTATTGATTGCATGCAGCTCTTCAACTTTTCCTATGGAGCATCTAAAGTAACATTCCGAGAACATTCTGACAATCATTTAAAACTTATATTGACAAGTGAAGAACGGAAAAGCTGATGTTCTGAATCTTATATAACCCACTGATGGCAAGATAGTTCCAATCTTCCCTTAACCTTTAGAAATATCAACATTACATTCCATCTAGTAGGAGTCAACCAGGCTGATATTGTCATTATATTGGACGTCAGATTTTCATTTTGGACAAACTAGACATAACCAGTCATTTGACCATAATGGAAGGGGTGGCGATATGATGACAGGGCAAACAGCTACGCACATCCAGCAAACATTCTAACCGCAGTGCTACTTGATAACTCTCACAGATGAGTTCAAAGATTCACATATAAGAATGCTCCCAGCAATGTTTCGAAGTTGTCATATATTGCAAGCTTATTAGATTTATTACAGTATGTTTTCTATTTTGCCAGTATGTAGCTGATCACATTACTGTTGCATGTAATAAAGGCAAGAGAATGTTGCTTAATGATAATTGAGATTCTCGTCAGATACGGGTTAACTTATGAGCCTGTTTATTACGTTATCCTTGTACATTGATCCTGATAATATTATTTAAAACCAACAGCTCCATTTTGCGTCACGTACGTTATTACATATTAAGCTTGAGAGTCACATATATTACACGGGTATAAATGTTATATTTTCAGCTGAAAGTAGTGAAGGGCTAAATAGACTGAAAGAATGGCGGTGTGATAGAGCGATAGTCATAGAGCTAAGCTGTATCGTTGCGTTTCCACCGTATTGTCAGTGTTCGTTTAACCGCTATCGGCAGTGACCTTGGTCAGGAGGAAGATAATGGTTATTTCGTGGGGAGGAATCAACACGCCTATACCAACAAGTCGACACAGAGAATGCGGTTCTACGGATTTCCAGGCAGACCGGATGGGTCGGGATAAATCTTACTGGCTCCTTGGCCATCCGGCAGAGCTTTGTGTGTGAAATTATATTATGCATTTTAACTGGATGCCGCAAGATATCTAAATTGTTTTAAGCAAGCATTTATCGCTACTTGATTGAAACCTTCATCATTGTTTATTTATATGAGTCACTGATAATTATTTGAGTGAAATCATATTGAGTGATGTAATGGATATTTGATTTAATTTAATTGTTTGTCTGCTGTTTTAATTTGTTTCGTTGAATCTGTTGCATGCTATTGTAATGTAATATTGTTTATTGGACTTGAATTCTTTTCAGATATCTGACGTAACTCTAGCTGTGACCATGTCTAGCATGGGTGAGAACCATATGGCAAATATGCTTACAAAGACCCCATACCACGATTTATATATATATCCGTAACAGGAGTGTGGCTTTGAGGTCAGGTAAGGATTATACTGTTGTTATTTCAACATATTACATCTATGTAGCATGTCTGAACCCGCATTAATAAACAAAGCATAATAAGGGTAATTCAAGTTTATTTTCGTTAACCTGTTCCAAAAATAACGTTTCGCCTAGTGCGAAGTTTTGAAAATTAACTGCTATTGGATATTTCTTGATTTTGAGATTTCACCCGTCTTGTAAGATGTTTTTATTGTAATGTTGACAGTCCAGAGTGTTTTTAACAAAATTAATTCTGCTGATACAACTATTGATATCATTGCTACAACTACTCATACTACCAATTTCATAACTGATAATAATATTGCAATTAATACTAATATGATCATAGTCTGTTACACTGCATATTCAAATATTCTTTGTATCCTTTCTATAGAAGTTTTGTGAAACTCATATACATGGTTTACATAACCAGGATGGTATTATTACGAATTCAGTTTCTATAACCAAACTAAAGTATAAATTACATATTCGTCTGAATATTTTTGAGTATGTGAATAGACCCTTGACTACATTATTTCCAAAAATGGTTTAAATCAAACTAATTTAAGCAGGGCGTGGGATGCCTAAATCACATTTGTAAATTTGAACGATTCTCTCTCTCGACAGAGGACTTACGTTAGCAAATTGACGTTTCGTTTGATCTTTACACACATAATATCAAGCAGGAGTCCAAAATCAAGAAAGGCTTAGGAACGGGATATAAAGATTCATGCTTAGACGTCTTGAAATGATATTAGGTCTAAGAGTTTTTTCTTTTGAACCCTATCGCTAATTACAAATTAATGGTTAGTGATTCAGATCAGAAAGTTTTGAGCATGAGTTCGCCAGGTTTAAAGTGTTGGCGGTAAACATGTTGTCATTATCATTTCTATCAATTTTCATAAAAAAGAGTACAAACATTATGTGATCAATACAACTATGGCTTTTTTACCACTTGCATTGAACATACATGCACTACTGATATGGTATACGTCAGTAAGTTGCAAAAGCCCGCGGCAGCAAGGTCATGAACTCTGAAAAGACTCAAGGTGGACTTTAAACTACCTACTAATTATTAACAAAGAGTTGTATAGGTCTTTGCAAACATCTTTACCGTGACCTGCGTCTGATATTTTGACAGCTAGAGTTATGTCAAACATCAAAGATAAACAAGCATACCAAAGTCCAATTTAAACCGTCGTATCGTTCTAAGAGAAAAATCAAGTTGGTCACTTTTCCTTATGCCTATATCCTTATTAAAAATAGAATTGTGGGTAACCATTTACTTGTTCCTGTTTAAAATGATATGAAAGAAGACCTTTAGAAGTTGATGGGGCTATATATTTGTCCATTGTACGCTGTTTCATGTGCTGGTGTACTGTTGCGAAACCCACTTCAATTGTACAGGATCAGTTTCTAGTTTGAGGCCATAATTCAGTTATATTTTATTACTAGATTTTTCTGATACGAAGAACTCCTTAAGTTAGTATCGGACATGCATGATGAACCCACGGCATTTGTCGTTCAGTTGTTTACATTTTGCTATCCTTCTTTAGGAAAATGCGGTTTTTTTACATTATTTTATAGACGTCGGCTTGTCATTGCCTTTAAGAGAAACATATTAATTAGCTATGTGTACGATCGCGAACTAACGCAACAAACAGTATTTCATGTGATACGGTCCGTCTTCAACTTTTCCTATAGAGCATCTAAAGTAACATTCTGACAAAATTCTGACAATCATTTAAAACTTTTACTGACAATGTTTCGAAGTTGTATTTAAAAGTTAAGATAACATGAAAAAGTATCTAAAATGATTATAATTAAGGTAAATGTTGCAGTATATAATGAATGAAACACTGGCACTTATGTATCAACACCATATACAACCTAGAAGGAAGTTTGCTGCAATGCAAACAAACATTGAAATTCAGGTTTCAATACTTCTAAAATGTTAACATTTCGAATATATTCATATTTACTTTGCAACTTTAACTCGTTCTTTTTTGTAAATATTCTTAGCTATTGTTTGTGCTTGAAATAACCTCATCAATATTGACTTATTTATATCTTGAAAACTGTGATTTCTGAAATGGAAAATTGTTTGAATTTTCAGGAGGATATGTATGGGAATTTACAAATGAAATATCGTTCTTCTAATGTTAGGTATATTCTTTATCAACATCATAAGCCAGAAGAACTTGCAGTTAAGAAATAAATATACATGTGTACATGTAACTATCAACGATCTGTGCATATTTAAAGTTTACGTATATTCTGAATAAAATGAACTCGCTTTTCGTTTCTGTGTACTGCGTTGACTGACGGTGCTTAATCAATATCGTACAATATTTTGATGCAGTGAGTTTGGTTTCGCCCATGATGCACAACCAAGGTGCATATGATGGGAATATTGATATGCTTTGAGTGCACAGGCCATGCATTGCAACATAGTCTGTTTAAATATAGGCTCATGGTAGATTAAAACTTCAAATTATTAGAAGTCTTGTCAGATAGCGGTCAACTTTGAGGGACAATATATCCAGCTGTAGAGGTATTTGAATTGCAAAATTGTATTTTCTTATTTCATTATAGGACAGAATTGTTTAATTCTAATATGTATCATGTAGTTTATTTAGTTCCGGCACTTGTCATATAATGCAAGCTTATTAGATTTATTACAGTATGTTTTCAATTTTACTAGTATGTAGCTGATCACATTACTGTTGCATGTAATAAAGGCAAGAGAATGTTGCTTAAAGTTCAGTAAGATTCTCGTCAGATACGGGTTAACTTATGAACCTGGTTATTACGTTATGCTTGTACATTGATCCTGACAATATTATTCAACATCAACAGCTCCATTTTGCGTCACGTACGTTATTACATATTAAGCTTGAGAGTCACGTATAATACACGCGTATAAATGTTATATTTTCAGCTGAAAGTAGTGAAGTGATAACATGAGTGAAAGTGTGGCGGTGTGATAGAGCGATAGTCATAGAGCTAAGCTGTATCGTTGCGTTTCCACCGTATTGTTAGTGTTCGTTTAACCGCTATCGGCAGTGACCTTGGTCAGGAGGAAGATAATGGTTATAATGGCTAGAGTGACGTCAAATATCAGAGATAAACAACTATATCAATGTCCAATTTAAACCGTCGTATCATTCTAAGAGATAAATCAAGTTTGTCACTTTTTCCTGATGCCTATATCCTTATTAAAAATAGAAATGTGGATAGCCAGTTACTTGTTCCTGTTTAAAATGATATAAAAGAAAATCTTTAGAATATGATGGGGTTAATTATTTGTGCTTAGTACACTGTTTCATGTGTTGGTGTACTGTTACGAAACCCAATTTAATTGTACAGGATCAGGTTATAGTTTAAGTCCATAATTCAGTTCTATTTTATTACTAAAACTTCTTATCTAATACGAATAACTCCTTAAGTTAGTATCGGACATGCATGATGAACCCACGGTATTTGTCGTTCAGTTCTTTACATTTTGATATCCTTTTATAGGAAAATGCGGTTTTTTACATCATCTTATAGACGTCGCCTTGTTATTACCTTTAAGAGAAACACATTAATTAGCAATGTGTATGATCGTGAACTAAAGCAACATACAATATTTCATCTGATAATGGTTATTGATTGCATGCAGCTCTTCAACTTTTCCTATGGAGCATCTAAAGTAACATTCCGAGAACATTCTGACAATCATTTAAAACTTATATTGACAAGTGAAGAACGGAAAAGCTGATGTTCTGAATCTTATATAACCCACTGATGGCAAGATAGTTCCAATCTTCCCTTAACCTTTAGAAATATCAACATTACATTCCATCTAGTAGGAGTCAACCAGGCTGATATTGTCATTATATTGGACGTCAGATTTTCATTTTGGACAAACTAGACATAACCAGTCATTTGACCATAATGGAAGGGGTGGCGATATGATGACAGGGCAAACAGCTACGCACATCCAGCAAACATTCTAACCGCAGTGCTACTTGATAACTCTCACAGATGAGTTCAAAGATTCACATATAAGAATGCTCCCAGCAATGTTTCGAAGTTGTCATATATTGCAAGCTTATTAGATTTATTACAGTATGTTTTCTATTTTGCCAGTATGTAGCTGATCACATTACTGTTGCATGTAATAAAGGCAAGAGAATGTTGCTTAATGATAATTGAGATTCTCGTCAGATACGGGTTAACTTATGAGCCTGTTTATTACGTTATCCTTGTACATTGATCCTGATAATATTATTTAAAACCAACAGCTCCATTTTGCGTCACGTACGTTATTACATATTAAGCTTGAGAGTCACATATATTACACGGGTATAAATGTTATATTTTCAGCTGAAAGTAGTGAAGGGCTAAATAGAGTGAAAGAATGGCGGTGTGATAGAGCGATAGTCATAGAGCTAAGCTGTATCGTTGCGTTTCCACCGTATTGTCAGTGTTCGTTTAACCGCTATCGGCAGTGACCTTGGTCAGGAGGAAGATAATGGTTATTTCGTGGGGAGGAATCAACACGCCTATACCAACAAGTCGACACAGAGAATGCGGTTCTACGGATTTCCAGGCAGACCGGAAGGGTCGGGGATAAATCTTACTGGCTCCTTGGCCATCCGGCAGAGCTTTGTGTGTGAAATTATATTATGCATTTTAACTGGATGCCGCAAGATATCTAAATTGTTTTAAGCAAGCATTTATCGCTACTTGATTGAAACCTTCATCATTGTTTATTTATATGAGTCACTGATAATTATTTGAGTGAAATCATATTGAGTGATGTAATGGATATTTGATTTAATTTAATTGTTTGTCTGCTGTTTTAATTTGTTTCGTTGAATCTGTTGCATGCTATTGTAATGTAATATTGTTTATTGGACTTGAATTCTTTTCAGATATCTGACGTAACTCTAGCTGTGACCATGTCTAGCATGGGTGAGAACCATATGGCAAATATGCTTACAAAGACCCCATACCACGATTTATATATATCTCCGTAACAGGAGTGTGGCTTTGAGGTCAGGTAAGGATTATACTGTTGTTATTTCAACATATTACATCTATGTAGCATGTCTGAACCCGCATTAATAAACAAAGCATAATAAGGGTAATTCAAGTTTATTTTCGTTAACCTGTTCCAAAAATAACGTTTCGCCTAGTGCGAAGTTTTGAAAATTAACTGCTATTGGATATTTCTTGATTTTGAGATTTCACCCGTCTTGTAAGATGTTTTTCTTGTAATGTTGACAGTCCAGAGTGTTTTTAACAAAATTAATTCTGCTGATACAACTATTGATATCATTGCTACAACTACTCATACTACCAATTTCATAACTGATAATAATATTGCAATTAATACTAATATGATCATAGTCTGTTACACTGCATATTCAAATATTCTTTGTATCCTTTCTATAGAAGTTTTGTGAAACTCATATACATGGTTTACATAACCAGGATGGTATTATTACGAATTCAGTTTCTATAACCAAACTAAAGTATAAATTACATATTCGTCTGAATATTTTTGAGTATGTGAATAGACCCTTGACTACATTATTTCCAAAAATGGTTTAAATCAAACTAATTTAAGCAGGGCGTGGGATGCCTAAATCACATTTGTAAATTTGAACGATTCTCTCTCTCGACAGAGGACATACGTTAGCAAATTGACGTTTCGTTTGATCTTTACACACATAATATCAAGCAGGAGTCCAAAATCAAGAAAGGCTTAGGAACGGGATATAAAGATTCATGCTTAGACGTCTTGAAATGATATTAGGTCTAAGAGTTTTTTCTTTTGAACCCTATCGCTAATTACAAATTAATGGTTAGTGATTCAGATCAGAAAGTTTTGAGCATGAGTTCGCCAGGTTTAAAGTGTTGGCGGTAAACATGTTGTCATTATCATTTCTATCAATTTTCATAAAAAAGAGTACAAACATTATGTGATCAATACAACTATGGCTTTTTTACCACTTGCATTGAACATACATGCACTACTGATATGGTATACGTCAGTAAGTTGCAAAAGCCCGCGGCAGCAAGGTCATGAACTCTGAAAAGACTCAAGGTGGGCTTTAAACTACCTACTAATTATTAACAAAGAGTTGTATAGGTCTTTGCAAACATCTTTACCGTGACCTGCGTCTGATATTTTGACAGCTAGAGTTATGTCAAACATCAAAGATAAACAAGCATACCAAAGTCCAATTTAAACCGTCGTATCGTTCTAAGAGAAAAATCAAGTTGGTCACTTTTCCTTATGCCTATATCCTTATTAAAAATAGAATTGTGGGTAACCATTTACTTGTTCCTGTTTAAAATGATATGAAAGAAGACCTTTAGAAGTTGATGGGGCTATATATTTGTCCATTGTACGCTGTTTCATGTGCTGGTGTACTGTTGCGAAACCCACTTCAATTGTACAGGATCAGTTTCTAGTTTGAGGCCATAATTCAGTTATATTTTATTACTAGATTTATCTGATACGAAGAACTCCTTAAGTTAGTATCGGACATGCATGATGAACCCACGGCATTTGTCGTTCAGTTGTTTACATTTTGCTATCCTTCTTTAGGAAAATGCGGTTTTTTTACATTATTTTATAGACGTCGGCTTGTCATTGCCTTTAAGAGAAACATATTAATTAGCTATGTGTACGATCGCGAACTAACGCAACAAACAGTATTTCATGTGATACGGTCCGTCTTCAACTTTTCCTATAGAGCATCTAAAGTAACATTCTGACAAAATTCTGACAATCATTTAAAACTTTTACTGACAATGTTTCGAAGTTGTATTTAAAAGTTAAGATAACATGAAAAAGTATCTAAAATGATTATAATTAAGGTAAATGTTGCAGTATATAATGAATGAAACACTGGCACTTATGTATCAACACCATATACAACCTAGAAGGAAGTTTGCTGCAATGCAAACAAACATTGAAATTCAGGTTTCAATACTTCTAAAATGTTAACATTTCGAATATATTCATATTTACTTTGCAACTTTAACTCGTTCTTTTTTGTAAATATTCTTAGCTATTGTTTGTGCTTGAAATAACCTCATCAATATTGACTTATTTATATCTTGAAAACTGTGATTTCTGAAATGGAAAATTGTTTGAATTTTCAGGAGGATATGTATGGGAATTTACAAATGAAATATCGTTCTTCTAATGTTAGGTATATTCTTTATCAACATCATAAGCCAGAAGAACTTGCAGTTAAGAAATAAATATACATGTGTACATGTAACTATCAACGATCTGTGCATATTTAAAGTTTACGTATATTCTGAATAAAATGAACTCGCTTTTCGTTTCTGTGTACTGCGTTGACTGACGGTGCTTAATCAATATCGTACAATATTTTGATGCAGTGAGTTTGGTTTCGCCCATGATGCACAACCAAGGTGCATATGATGGGAATATTGATATGCTTTGAGTGCACAGGCCATGCATTGCAACATAGTCTGTTTAAATATAGGCTCATGGTAGATTAAAACTTCAAATTATTAGAAGTCTTGTCAGATAGCGGTCAACTTTGAGGGACAATATATCCAGCTGTAGAGGTATTTGAATTGCAAAATTGTATTTTCTTATTTCATTATAGGACAGAATTGTTTAATTCTAATATGTATCATGTAGTTTATTTAGTTCCGGCACTTGTCATATAATGCAAGCTTATTAGATTTATTACAGTATGTTTTCAATTGTACTAGTATGTAGCTGATCACATTACTGTTGCATGTAATAAAGGCAAGAGAATGTTGCTTAAAGTTCAGTAAGATTCTCGTCAGATACGGGTTAACTTATGAACCTGGTTATTACGTTATGCTTGTACATTGATCCTGACAATATTATTCAACATCAACAGCTCCATTTTGCGTCACGTACGTTATTACATATTAAGCTTGAGAGTCACGTATAATACACGCGTATAAATGTTATATTTTCAGCTGAAAGTAGTGAAGTGATAACATGAGTGAAAGTGTGGCGGTGTGATAGAGCGATAGTCATAGAGCTAAGCTGTATCGTTGCGTTTCCACCGTATTGTTAGTGTTCGTTTAACCGCTATCGGCAGTGACCTTGGTCAGGAGGAAGATAATGGTTATAATGGCTAGAGTTACGTCAAATATCAGAGATAAACAACTATATCAATGTCCAATTTAAACCGTCGTATCATTCTAAGAGATAAATCAAGTTTGTCACTTTTTCCTGATGCCTATATCCTTATTAAAAATAGAAATGTGGATAGCCAGTTACTTGTTCCTGTTTAAAATGATATAAAAGAAAATCTTTAGAATATGATGGGGTTAATTATTTGTGCTTAGTACACTGTTTCATGTGTTGGTGTACTGTTACGAAACCCAATTTAATTGTACAGGATCAGGTTATAGTTTAAGTCCATAATTCAGTTCTATTTTATTACTAAAACTTCTTATCTAATACGAATAACTCCTTAAGTTAGTATCGGACATGCATGATGAACCCACGGTATTTGTCGTTCAGTTCTTTACATTTTGATATCCTTTTATAGGAAAATGCGGTTTTTTACATCATCTTATAGACGTCGCCTTGTTATTACCTTTAAGAGAAACACATTAATTAGCAATGTGTATGATCGTGAACTAAAGCAACATACAATATTTCATCTGATAATGGTTATTGATTGCATGCAGCTCTTCAACTTTTCCTATGGAGCATCTAAAGTAACATTCCGAGAACATTCTGACAATCATTTAAAACTTATATTGACAAGTGAAGAACGGAAAAGCTGATGTTCTGAATCTTATATAACCCACTGATGGCAAGATAGTTCCAATCTTCCCTTAACCTTTAGAAATATCAACATTACATTCCATCTAGTAGGAGTCAACCAGGCTGATATTGTCATTATATTGGACGTCAGATTTTCATTTTGGACAAACTAGACATAACCAGTCATTTGACCATAATGGAAGGGGTGGCGATATGATGACAGGGCAAACAGCTACGCACATCCAGCAAACATTCTAACCGCAGTGCTACTTGATAACTCTCACAGATGAGTTCAAAGATTCACATATAAGAACGCTCCCAGCAATGTTTCGAAGTTGTCATATATTGCAAGCTTATTAGATTTATTACAGTATGTTTTCTATTTTGCCAGTATGTAGCTGATCACATTACTGTTGCATGTAATAAAGGCAAGAGAATGTTGCTTAATGATAATTGAGATTCTCGTCAGATACGGGTTAACTTATGAGCCTGTTTATTACGTTATCCTTGTACATTGATCCTGATAATATTATTTAAAACCAACAGCTCCATTTTGCGTCACGTACGTTATTACATATTAAGCTTGAGAGTCACATATATTACACGGGTATAAATGTTATATTTTCAGCTGAAAGTAGTGAAGGGCTAAATATAGTGAAAGAATGGCGGTGTGATAGAGCGATAGTCATAGAGCTAAGCTGTATCGTTGCGTTTCCACCGTATTGTCAGTGTTCGTTTAACCGCTATCGGCAGTGACCTTGGTCAGGAGGAAGATAATGGTTATTTCGTGGGGAGGAATCAACACGCCTATACCAACAAGTCGACACAGAGAATGCGGTTCTACGGATTTCCAGGCAGACCGGAAGGGTCGGGGATAAATCTTACTGGCTCCTTGGCCATCCGGCAGAGCTTTGTGTGTGAAATTATATTATGCATTTTAACTGGATGCCGCAAGATATCTAAATTGTTTTAAGCAAACATTTATCGCTACTTGATTGAAACATTCATCATTGTTTATTTGTATGAGTCACTGATAATTATTTGAGTGAAATCATATTGAGTGATGTAATGGATATTTGATTTAATTTAATTGTTTGTCTGCTGTTTTAATTTGTTTCGTTGAATCTGTTGCATGCTATTGTAATGTAATATTGTTTATTGGACTTGAATTCTTTTCAGATATCTGACGTAACTCTAGCTGTGACCATGTCTAGCATGGGTGAGAACCATATGGCAAATATGCTTACAAAGACCCCATACCACGATTTATATATATCTCCGTAACAGGAGTGTGGCTTTGAGGTCAGGTAAGGATTATACTGTTGTTATTTCAACATATTACATCTATGTAGCATGTCTGAACCCGCATTAATAAACAAAGCATAATAAGGGTAATTCAAGTTTATTTTCGTTAACCTGTTCCAAAAATAACGTTTCGCCTAGTGCGAAGTTTTGAAAATTAACTGCTATTGGATATTTCTTGATTTTGAGATTTCACCCGTCTTGTAAGATGTTTTTCTTGTAATGTTGACAATCCAGAGTGTTTTTAACAAAATTAATTCTGCTGATACAACTATTGATATCATTGCTACAACTACTCATACTACCAATTTCATAACTGATAATAATATTGCAATTAATACTAATATGATCATAGTCTGTTACACTGCATATTCAAATATTCTTTGTATCCTTTCTATAGAAGTTTTGTGAAACTCATATACATGGTTTACATAACCAGGATGGTATTATTACGAATTCAGTTTCTATAACCAAACTAAAGTATAAATTACATATTCGTCTGAATATTTTTGAGTATGTGAATAGACCCTTGACTACATTATTTCCAAAAATGGTTTAAATCAAACTAATTTAAGCAGGGCGTGGGATGCCTAAATCACATTTGTAAATTTGAACGATTCTCTCTCTCGACAGAGGACTTACGTTAGCAAATTGACGTTTCGTTTGATCTTTACACACATAATATCAAGCAGGAGTCCAAAATCAAGAAAGGCTTAGGAACGGGATATAAAGATTCATGCTTAGACGTCTTGAAATGATATTAGGTCTAAGAGTTTTTTCTTTTGAACCCTATCGCTAATTACAAATTAATGGTTAGTGATTCAGATCAGAAAGTTTTGAGCATGAGTTCGCCAGGTTTAAAGTGTTGGCGGTAAACATGTTGTCATTATCATTTCTATCAATTTTCATAAAAAAGAGTACAAACATTATGTGATCAATACAACTATGGCTTTTTTACCACTTGCATTGAACATACATGCACTACTGATATGGTATACGTCAGTAAGTTGCAAAAGCCCGCGGCAGCAAGGTCATGAACTCTGAAAAGACTCAAGGTGGGCTTTAAACTACCTACTAATTATTAACAAAGAGTTGTATAGGTCTTTGCAAACATCTTTACCGTGACCTGCGTCTGATATTTTGACAGCTAGAGTTATGTCAAACATCAAAGATAAACAAGCATACCAAAGTCCAATTTAAACCGTCGTATCGTTCTAAGAGAAAAATCAAGTTGGTCACTTTTCCTTATGCCTATATCCTGATTAAAAATAGAATTGTGGGTAACCATTTACTTGTTCCTGTTTAAAATGATATGAAAGAAGACCTTTAGAAGTTGATGGGGCTATATATTTGTCCATTGTACGCTGTTTCATGTGCTGGTGTACTGTTGCGAAACCCACTTCAATTGTACAGGATCAGTTTCTAGTTTGAGGCCATAATTCAGTTATATTTTATTACTAGATTTACCTGATATGAAGAACTCCTTAAGTTAGTATCGGACATGCATGATGAACCCACGGCATTTGTCGTTCAGTTGTTTACATTTTGCTATCCTTCTTTAGGAAAATGCGGTTTTTTTACATTATTTTATAGACGTCGGCTTGTCATTGCCTTTAAGAGAAACATATTAATTAGCTATGTGTACGATCGCGAACTAACGCAACAAACAGTATTTCATGTGATACGGTCCGTCTTCAACTTTTCCTATAGAGCATCTAAAGTAACATTCTGACAAAATTCTGACAATCATTTAAAACTTTTACTGACAATGTTTCGAAGTTGTATTTAAAAGTTAAGATAACATGAAAAAGTATCTAAAATGATTATAATTAAGGTAAATGTTGCAGTATATAATGAATGAAACACTGGCACTTATGTATCAACACCATATACAACCTAGAAGGAAGTTTGCTGCAATGCAAACAAACATTGAAATTCAGGTTTCAATACTTCTAAAATGTTAACATTTCGAAAATATTCATATTTACTTTGCAACTTTAACTCGTTCTTTTTTGTAAATATTCTTAGCTATTGTTTGTGCTTGAAATAACCTCATCAATATTGACTTATTTATATCTTGAAAACTGTGATTTCTGAAATGGAAAATTGTTTGAATTTTCAGGAGAATATGTATGGGAATTTACAAATGAAATATCGTTCTTCTAATGTTAGGTATATTCTTTATCAACATCATAAGCCAGAAGAACTTGCAGTTAAGAAATAAATATACATGTGTACATGTAACTATCAACGATCTGTGCATATTTAAAGTTTACGTATATTCTGAATAAAATGAACTCGCTTTTCGTTTCTGTGTACTGCGTTGACTGACGGTGCTTAATCAATATCGTACAATATTTTGATGCAGTGAGTTTGGTTTCGCCCATGATGCACAACCAAGGTGCATATGATGGGAATATTGATATGCTTTGAGTGCACAGGCCATGCATTGCAACATAGTCTGTTTAAATATAGGCTCATGGTAGATTAAAACTTCAAATTATTAGAAGTCTTGTCAGATAGCGGTCAACTTTGAGGGACAATATATCCAGCTGTAGAGGTATTTGAATTGCAAAATTGTATTTTCTTATTTCATTATAGGACAGAATTGTTTAATTCTAATATGTATCATGTAGTTTATTTAGTTCCGGCACTTGTCATATAATGCAAGCTTATTAGATTTATTACAGTATGTTTTCAATTGTACTAGTATGTAGCTGATCACATTACTGTTGCATGTAATAAAGGCAAGAGAATGTTGCTTAAAGTTCAGTAAGATTCTCGTCAGATACGGGTTAACTTATGAACCTGGTTATTACGTTATGCTTGTACATTGATCCTGACAATATTATTCAACATCAACAGCTCCATTTTGCGTCACGTACGTTATTACATATTAAGCTTGAGAGTCACGTATAATACACGCGTATAAATGTTATATTTTCAGCTGAAAGTAGTGAAGTGATAACATGAGTGAAAGTGTGGCGGTGTGATAGAGCGATAGTCATAGAGCTAAGCTGTATCGTTGCGTTTCCACCGTATTGTTAGTGTTCGTTTAACCGCTATCGGCAGTAACCTTGGTCAGGAGGAAGATAATGGTTATAATGGCTAGAGTTACGTCAAATATCAGAGATAAACAACTATATCAATGTCCAATTTAAACCGTCGTATCATTCTAAGAGATAAATCAAGTTTGTCACTTTTTCCTGATGCCTATATCCTTATTAAAAATAGAAATGTGGATAGCCAGTTACTTGTTCCTGTTTAAAATGATATAAAAGAAAATCTTTAGAATATGATGGGGTTAATTATTTGTGCTTAGTACACTGTTTCATGTGTTGGTGTACTGTTACGAAACCCAATTTAATTGTACAGGATCAGGTTATAGTTTAAGTCCATAATTCAGTTCTATTTTATTACTAAAACTTTTTATCTAATACGAATAACTCCTTAAGTTAGTATCGGACATGCATGATGAACCCACGGTATTTGTCGTTCAGTTGTTTACATTTTGATATCCTTTTATAGGAAAATGCGGTTTTTTACATCATCTTATAGACGTCGCCTTGTTATTACCTTTAAGAGAAACACATTAATTAGCAATGTGTATGATCGTGAACTAAAGCAACATACAATATTTCATCTGATAATGGTTATTGATTGCATGCAGCTCTTCAACTTTTCCTATGGAGCATCTAAAGTAACATTCCGAGAACATTCTGACAATCATTTAAAACTTATATTGACAAGTGAAGAACGGAAAAGCTGATGTTCTGAATCTTATATAACCCACTGATGGCAAGATAGTTCCAATCTTCCCTTAACCTTTAGAAATATCAACATTACATTCCATCTAGTAGGAGTCAACCAGGCTGATATTGTCATTATATTGGACGTCAGATTTTCATTTTGGACAAACTAGACATAACCAGTCATTTGACCATAATGGAAGGGGTGGCGATATGATGACAGGGCAAACAGCTACGCACATCCAGCAAACATTCTAACCGCAGTGCTACTTGATAACTCTCACAGATGAGTTCAAAGATTCACATATAAGAATGCTCCCAGCAATGTTTCGAAGTTGTCATATATTGCAAGCTTATTAGATTTATTACAGTATGTTTTCTATTTTGCCAGTATGTAGCTGATCACATTACTGTTGCATGTAATAAAGGCAAGAGAATGTTGCTTAATGATAATTGAGATTCTCGTCAGATACGGGTTAACTTATGAGCCTGTTTATTACGTTATCCTTGTACATTGATCCTGATAATATTATTTAAAACCAACAGCTCCATTTTGCGTCACGTACGTTATTACATATTAAGCTTGAGAGTCACATATATTACACGGGTATAAATGTTATATTTTCAGCTGAAAGTAGTGAAGGGCTAAATAGAGTGAAAGAATGGCGGTGTGATAGAGCGATAGTCATAGAGCTAAGCTGTATCGTTGCGTTTCCACCGTATTGTCAGTGTTCGTTTAACCGCTATCGGCAGTGACCTTGGTCAGGAGGAAGATAATGGTTATTTCGTGGGGAGGAATCAACACGCCTATACCAACAAGTCGACACAGAGAATGCGGTTCTACGGATTTCCAGGCAGACCGGAAGGGTCGGGGATAAATCTTACTGGCTCCTTGGCCATCCGGCAGAGCTTTGTGTGTGAAATTATATTATGCATTTTAACTGGATGCCGCAAGATATCTAAATTGTTTTAAGCAAACATTTATCGCTACTTGATTGAAACCTTCATCATTGTTTATTTATATGAGTCACTGATAATTATTTGAGTGAAATCATATTGAGTGATGTAATGGATATTTGATTTAATTTAATTGTTTGTCTGCTGTTTTAATTTGTTTCGTTGAATCTGTTGCATGCTATTGTAATGTAATATTGTTTATTGGACTTGAATTCTTTTCAGATATCTGACGTAACTCTAGCTGTGACCATGTCTAGCATGGGTGAGAACCATATGGCAAATATGCTTACAAAGACCCCATACCACGATTTATATATATCTCCGTAACAGGAGTGTGGCTTTGAGGTCAGGTAAGGATTATACTGTTGTTATTTCAACATATTACATCTATGTAGCATGTCTGAACCCGCATTAATAAACAAAGCATAATAAGGGTAATTCAAGTTTATTTTCGTTAACCTGTTCCAAAAATAACGTTTCGCCTAGTGCGAAGTTTTGAAAATTAACTGCTATTGGATATTTCTTGATTTTGAGATTTCACCCGTCTTGTAAGATGTTTTTCTTGTAATGTTGACAATCCAGAGTGTTTTTAACAAAATTAATTCTGCTGATACAACTATTGATATCATTGCTACAACTACTCATACTACCAATTTCATAACTGATAATAATATTGCAATTAATACTAATATGATCATAGTCTGTTACACTGCATATTCAAATATTCTTTGTATCCTTTCTATAGAAGTTTTGTGAAACTCATATACATGGTTTACATAACCAGGATGGTATTATTACGAATTCAGTTTCTATAACCAAACTAAAGTATAAATTACATATTCGTCTGAATATTTTTGAGTATGTGAATAGACCCTTGACTACATTATTTCCAAAAATGGTTTAAATCAAACTAATTTAAGCAGGGCGTGGGATGCCTAAATCACATTTGTAAATTTGAACGATTCTCTCTCTCGACAGAGGACTTACGTTAGCAAATTGACGTTTCGTTTGATCTTTACACACATAATATCAAGCAGGAGTCCAAAATCAAGAAAGGCTTAGGAACGGGATATAAAGATTCATGCTTAGACGTCTTGAAATGATATTAGGTCTAAGAGTTTTTTCTTTTGAACCCTATCGCTAATTACAAATTAATGGTTAGTGATTCAGATCAGAAAGTTTTGAGCATGAGTTCGCCAGGTTTAAAGTGTTGGCGGTAAACATGTTGTCATTATCATTTCTATCAATTTTCATAAAAAAGAGTACAAACATTATGTGATCAATACAACTATGGCTTTTTTACCACTTGCATTGAACATACATGCACTACTGATATGGTATACGTCAGTAAGTTGCAAAAGCCCGCGGCAGCAAGGTCATGAACTCTGAAAAGACTCAAGGTGGGCTTTAAACTACCTACTAATTATTAACAAAGAGTTGTATAGGTCTTTGCAAACATCTTTACCGTGACCTGCGTCTGATATTTTGACAGCTAGAGTTATGTCAAACATCAAAGATAAACAAGCATACCAAAGTCCAATTTAAACCGTCGTATCGTTCTAAGAGAAAAATCAAGTTGGTCACTTTTCCTTATGCCTATATCCTTATTAAAAATAGAATTGTGGGTAACCATTTACTTGTTCCTGTTTAAAATGATATGAAAGAAGACCTTTAGAAGTTGATGGGGCTATATATTTGTCCATTGTACGCTGTTTCATGTGCTGGTGTACTGTTGCGAAACCCACTTCAATTGTACAGGATCAGTTTCTAGTTTGAGGCCATAATTCAGTTATATTTTATTACTAGATTTTTCTCATACGAATAACTCCTTAAGTTAGTATCGGACATGCATGATGAACCCACGGCATTTGTCGTTCAGTTGTTTACATTTTGCTATCCTTCTTTAGGAAAATGCGGTTTTTTTACATTATTTTATAGACGTCGGCTTGTCATTGCCTTTAAGAGAAACATATTAATTAGCTATGTGTACGATCGCGAACTAACGCAACAAACAGTATTTCATGTGATACGGTCCGTCTTCAACTTTTCCTATAGAGCATCTAAAGTAACATTCTGACAAAATTCTGACAATCATTTAAAACTTTTACTGACAATGTTTCGAAGTTGTATTTAAAAGTTAAGATAACATGAAAAAGTATCTAAAATGATTATAATTAAGGTAAATGTTGCAGTATATAATGAATGAAACACTGGCACTTATGTATCAACACCATATACAACCTAGAAGGAAGTTTGCTGCAATGCAAACAAACATTGAAATTCAGGTTTCAATACTTCTAAAATGTTAACATTTCGAATATATTCATATTTACTTTGCAACTTTAACTCGTTCTTTTTTGTAAATATTCTTAGCTATTGTTTGTGCTTGAAATACCCTCATCAATATTGACTTATTTATATCTTGAAAACTGTGATTTCTGAAATGGAAAATTGTTTGAATTTTCAGGAGGATATGTATGGGAATTTACAAATGAAATATCGTTCTTCTAATGTTAGGTATATTCTTTATCAACATCATAAGCCAGAAGAACTTGCAGTTAAGAAATAAATATACATGTGTATATGTAACTATCAACGATCTGTGCATATTTAAAGTTTACGTATATTCTGAATAAAATGAACTCGCTTTTCGTTTCTGTGTACTGCGTTGACTGACGGTGCTTAATCAATAGCGTACAATATTTTGATGCAGTGAGTTTGGTTTCGCCCATGATGCACAACCAAGGTGCATATGATGGGAATATTGATATGCTTTGAGTGCACAGGCCATGCATTGCAACATAGTCTGTTTAAATATAGGCTCATGGTAGATTAAAACTTCAAATTATTAGAAGTCTTGTCAGATAGCGGTCAACTTTGAGGGACAATATATCCAGCTGTAGAGGTATTTGAATTGCAAAATTGCATTTTCTTATTTCATTATAGGACAGAATTGTTTAATTCTAATATGTATCATGTAGTTTATTTAGTTCCGGCACTTGTCATATAATGCAAGCTTATTAGATTTATTACAGTATGTTTTCAATTTTACTAGTATGTAGCTGATCACATTACTGTTGCATGTAATACAGGCAAGAGAATGTTGCTTAAAGTTCAGTAGGATTCTCGTCAGATACGGGTTAACTTATGAACCTGGTTATTACGTTATGCTTGTACAATGATCCTGACAATATTATTCAACATCAACAGCTCCATTTTGCGTCACGTACGTTATTACATATTAATCTTGAGAGTCACGTATAATACACGCGTATAAATGTTATATTTTCAGCTGAAAGTAGTGAAGTGATAACATGAGTGAAAGTGTGGCGGTGTGATAGAGCGATAGTCATAGAGCTAAGCTGTATCGTTGCGTTTCCACCGTATTGTTAGTGTTCGTTTAACCGCTATCGGCAGTAACCTTGGTCAGGAGGAAGATAATGGTTATAATGGCTAGAGTTACGTCAAATATCAGAGATAAACAACTATATCAATGTCCAATTTAAACCGTCGTATCATTCTAAGAGATAAATCAAGTTTGTCACTTTTTCCTGATGCCTATATCCTTATTAAAAATAGAAATGTGGATAGCCAGTTACTTGTTCCTGTTTAAAATGATATAAAAGAAAATCTTTAGAATATGATGGGGTTAATTATTTGTGCTTAGTACACTGTTTCATGTGTTGGTGTACTGTTACGAAACCCAATTTAATTGTACAGGATCCGGTTATAGTTTAAGTCCATAATTCAGTTAAATTTTATTCCTAAAACTTTTTATCTAATACGAATAACTCCTTAAGTTAGTATCGGACATGCATGATGAACCCACGGCATTTGTCGTTCAGTTGTTTACATTTTGCTATCCTTCTTTAGGAAAATGCGGTTTTTTTACATTATTTTATAGACGTCGGCTTGTCATTGCCTTTAAGAGAAACATATTAATTAGCTATGTGTACGATCGCGAACTAACGCAACAAACAGTATTTCATGTGATACGGTCCGTCTTCAACTTTTCCTTAAGTTGGTATCGGACATGCATGATGAACCCACGGTATTTGTCGTTCAGTTGTTTACATTTTGCTATCCTTCTATAGGAAAATGCGGTTTTTTACATCATCTTATAGACGTCGCCTTGTTATTACCTTTAAGAGAAACACATTAATTAGCAATGTGTATGATCGTGAACTAAAGCAACATACAATATTTCATCTGATAATGGTTATTGATTGCATGCAGCTCTTCAACTTTTCCTATGGAGCATCTAAAGTAACATTCCGAGAAGATTCTGACAATCATTTAAAACTTATATTGACAAGTGAAGAACGGAAAAGCTGATGTTCTGAATCTTATATAACCCACTGATGGCAAGATAGTTCCAATCTTCCCTTAACCCTTAGAAATATCAGCATTACATTCCATCTAGTAGGAGTCAACCAGGCTGATATTGTCATTATATTGGACGTCAGATTTTCATTTTGGACAAACTGGACATAACCAGTCATTTGACCATAATGGAAGGGGTGGCGATATGATGACAGGGCAAACAGCGACGCACATCCAGCAAACATTCTAACCGCAGTGCTACTTGATAATTCTCACAGATGAGTTCAAAGATTCACATATAAGAATGCTCCCAGCAATGTTTCGAAGTTGTCATATATTGCAAGCTTATTAGATTTATTACAGCATGTTTTCTATTTTGCCAGTATGTAGCTGATCACATTACTGTTGCATGTAATAAAGGCAAGAGAATGTTGCTTAATGATAATTGAGATTCTCGTCAGATACGGGTTCACTTATGAGCCTGTTTATTACGTTATCCTTGTACATTGATCCTGATAATATTATTTAAAACCAACAGCTCCATTTTGCGTCACGTACGTTATTACATATTTAGCTTGAGAGTCACATATATTACACGGGTATAAATGTTATATTTTCAGCTGAAAGTAGTGAAGGGCTAAATAGAGTAAAAGAATGGCGGTGTGATAGAGCGATAGTCATAGAGCTAAGCTGTATCGTTGCGTTTCCACCGTATTGTCAGTGTTCGTTTAACCGCTATCGGCAGTGACCTTGGTCAGGAGGAAGATAATGGTTATTTCGTGGGGAGGAATCAACACGCCTATACCAACAAGTCGACACAGAGAATGCGGTTCTACGGATTTCCAGGCAGACCGGAAGGGTCGGGGATAAATCTTACTGGCTCCTTGGCCATCCGGCAGAGCTTTGTGTGTGAAATTATATTATGCATTTTAACTGGATGCCGCAAGATATCTAAATTGTTTTAAGCAAACATTTATCGCTACTTGATTGAAACCTTCATCATTGTTTATTTATATGAGTCACTGATAATTATTTGAGTGAAATCATATTGAGTGATGTAATGGATATTTGATTTAATTTAATTGTTTGTCTGCTGTTTTAATTTGTTTCGTTGAATCTGTTGCATGCTATTGTAATGTAATATTGTTTATTGGACTTGAATTCTTTTCAGATATCTGACGTAACTCTAGCTGTGACCATGTCTAGCATGGGTGAGAACCATATGGCAAATATGCTTACAAAGACCCCATACCACGATTTATATATATCTCCGTAACAGGAGTGTGGCTTTGAGGTCAGGTAAGGATTATACTGTTGTTATTTCAACATATTACATCTATGTAGCATGTCTGAACCCGCATTAATAAACAAAGCATAATAAGGGTAATTCAAGTTTATTTTCGTTAACCTGTTCCAAAAATAACGTTTCGCCTAGTGCGAAGTTTTGAAAATTAACTGCTATTGGATATTTCTTGATTTTGAGATTTCACCCGTCTTGTAAGATGTTTTTCTTGTAATGTTGACAATCCAGAGTGTTTTTAACAAAATTAATTCTGCTGATACAACTATTGATATCATTGCTACAACTACTCATACTACCAATTTCATAACTGATAATAATATTGCAATTAATACTAATATGATCATAGTCTGTTACACTGCATATTCAAATATTCTTTGTATCCTTTCTATAGAAGTTTTGTGAAACTCATATACATGGTTTACATAACCAGGATGGTATTATTACGAATTCAGTTTCTATAACCAAACTAAAGTATAAATTACATATTCGTCTGAATATTTTTGAGTATGTGAATAGACCCTTGACTACATTATTTCCAAAAATGGTTTAAATCAAACTAATTTAAGCAGGGCGTGGGATGCCTAAATCACATTTGTAAATTTGAACGATTCTCTCTCTCGACAGAGGACTTACGTTAGCAAATTGACGTTTCGTTTGATCTTTACACACATAATATCAAGCAGGAGTCCAAAATCAAGAAAGGCTTAGGAACGGGATATAAAGATTCATGCTTAGACGTCTTGAAATGATATTAGGTCTAAGAGTTTTTTCTTTTGAACCCTATCGCTAATTACAAATTAATGGTTAGTGATTCAGATCAGAAAGTTTTGAGCATGAGTTCGCCAGGTTTAAAGTGTTGGCGGTAAACATGTTGTCATTATCATTTCTATCAATTTTCATAAAAAAGAGTACAAACATTATGTGATCAATACAACTATGGCTTTTTTACCACTTGCATTGAACATACATGCACTACTGATATGGTATACGTCAGTAAGTTGCAAAAGCCCGCGGCAGCAAGGTCATGAACTCTGAAAAGACTCAAGGTGGGCTTTAAACTACCTACTAATTATTAACAAAGAGTTGTATAGGTCTTTGCAAACATCTTTACCGTGACCTGCGCCTGATATTTTGACAGCTAGAGTTATGTCAAACATCAAAGATAAACAAGCATACCAAAGTCCAATTTAAACCGTCGTATCGTTCTAAGAGAAAAATCAAGTTGGTCACTTTTTCCTTATGCCTATAGCCTTATTAAAAATAGAATTGTGGGTAACCATTTACTTGTTCCTGTTTAAAATGATATGAAAGAAGACCTTTAGAAGTTGATGGGGCTATATATTTGTCCATTGTACGCTGTTTCATGTGCTGGTGTACTGTTGCGAAACCCACTTCAATTGTACAGGATCAGTTTCTAGTTTGAGGCCATAATTCAGTTATATTTTATTACTAGATTTTTCTCATACGAATAACTCCTTAAGTTAGTATCGGACATGCATGATGAACCCACGGCATTTGTCGTTCAGTTGTTTACATTTTGCTATCCTTCTTTAGGAAAATGCGGTTTTTTTACATTATTTTATAGACGTCGGCTTGTCATTGCCTTTAAGAGAAACATATTAATTAGCTATGTGTACGATCGCGAACTAACGCAACAAACAGTATTTCATGTGATACGGTCCGTCTTCAACTTTTCCTATAGAGCATCTAAAGTAACATTCTGACAAAATTCTGACAATCATTTAAAACTTTTACTGACAATGTTTCGAAGTTGTATTTAAAAGTTAAGATAACATGAAAAAGTATCTAAAATGATTATAATTAAGGTAAATGTTGCAGTATATAATGAATGAAACACTGGCACTTATGTATCAACACCATATACAACCTAGAAGGAAGTTTGCTGCAATGCAAACAAACATTGAAATTCAGGTTTCAATACTTCTAAAATGTTAACATTTCGAATATATTCATATTTACTTTGCAACTTTAACTCGTTCTTTTTTGTAAATATTCTTAGCTATTGTTTGTGCTTGAAATACCCTCATCAATATTGACTTATTTATATCTTGAAAACTGTGATTTCTGAAATGGAAAATTGTTTGAATTTTCAGGAGGATATGTATGGGAATTTACAAATGAAATATCGTTCTTCTAATGTTAGGTATATTCTTTATCAACATCATAAGCCAGAAGAACTTGCAGTTAAGAAATAAATATACATGTGTACATGTAACTATCAACGATCTGTGCATATTTAAAGTTTACGTATATTCTGAATAAAATGAACTCGCTTTTCGTTTCTGTGTACTGCGTTGACTGACGGTGCTTAATCAATAGCGTACAATATTTTGATGCAGTGAGTTTGGTTTCGCCCATGATGCACAACCAAGGTGCATATGATGGGAATATTGATATGCTTTGAGTGCACAGGCCATGCATTGCAACATAGTCTGTTTAAATATAGGCTCATGGTAGATTAAAACTTCAAATTATTAGAAGTCTTGTCAGATAGCGGTCAACTTTGAGGGACAATATATCCAGCTGTAGAGGTATTTGAATTGCAAAATTGCATTTTCTTATTTCATTATAGGACAGAATTGTTTAATTCTAATATGTATCATGTAGTTTATTTAGTTCCGGCACTTGTCATATAATGCAAGCTTATTAGATTTATTACAGTATGTTTTCAATTTTACTAGTATGTAGCTGATCACATTACTGTTGCATGTAATAAAGGCAAGAGAATGTTGCTTAAAGTTCAGTAGGATTCTCGTCAGATACGTTTTAACTTATGAGCCTGGTTATTACGTTATGCTTGTACAATGATCCTGACAATATTATTCAACATCATCAGCTCCATTTTGCGTCACGTACGTTATTACATATTAATCTTGAGAGTCACGTATAATACACGCGTATAAATGTTATATTTTCAGCTGAAAGTAGTGAAGTGATAACATGAGTGAAAGTGTGGCGGTGTGATAGAGCGATAGTCATAGAGCTAAGCTGTATCGTTGCGTTTCCACCGTATTGTTAGTGTTCGTTTAACCGCTATCGGCAGTAACCTTGGTCAGGAGGAAGATAATGGTTATAATGGCTAGAGTTACGTCAAATATCAGAGATAAACAACTATATCAATGTCCAATTTAAACCGTCGTATCATTCTAAGAGATAAATCAAGTTTGTCACTTTTTCCTGATGCCTATATCCTTATTAAAAATAGAAATGTGGATAGCCAGTTACTTGTTCCTGTTTAAAATGATATAAAAGAAAATCTTTAGAATATGATGGGGTTAATTATTTGTGCTTAGTACACTGTTTCATGTGTTGGTGTACTGTTACGAAACCCAATTTAATTGTACAGGATCCGGTTATAGTTTAAGTCCATAATTCAGTTAAATTTTATTCCTAAAACTTTTTATCTAATACGAATAACTCCTTAAGTTAGTATCGGACATGCATGATGAACCCACGGTATTTGTCGTTCAGTTGTTTACATTTTGCTATCCTTCTTTAGGAAAATGCGGTTTTTTTACATTATTTTATAGACGTCGGCTTGTCATTGCCTTTAAGAGAAACATATTAATTAGCTATGTGTACGATCGCGAACTAACGCAACAAACAGTATTTCATGTGATACGGTCCGTCTTCAACTTTTCCTTAAGTTGGTATCGGACATGCATGATGAACCCACGGTATTTGTCGTTCAGTTGTTTACATTTTGCTATCCTTCTATAGGAAAATGCGGTTTTTTACATCATCTTATAGACGTCGCCTTGTTATTACCTTTAAGAGAAACACATTAATTAGCAATGTGTATGATCGTGAACTAAAGCAACATACAATATTTCATCTGATAATGGTTATTGATTGCATGCAGCTCTTCAACTTTTCCTATGGAGCATCTAAAGTAACATTCCGAGAAGATTCTGACAATCATTTAAAACTTATATTGACAAGTGAAGAACGGAAAAGCTGATGTTCTGAATCTTATATAACGCACTGATGGCAAGATAGTTCCAATCTTCCCTTAACCCTTAGAAATATCAACATTACATTCCATCTAGTAGGAGTCAACCAGGCTGATATTGTCATTATATTGGACGTCAGATTTTCATTTTGGACAAACTAGACATAACCAGTCATTTGACCATAATGGAAGGGGTGGCGATATGATGACAGGGCAAACAGCTACGCACATCCAGCAAACATTCTAACCGCAGTGCTACTTGATAATTCTCACAGATGAGTTCAAAGATTCACATATAAGAATGCTCCCAGCAATGTTTCGAAGTTGTCATATATTGCAAGCTTATTAGATTTATTACAGCATGTTTTCTATTTTGCCAGTATGTAGCTGATCACATTACTGTTGCATGTAATAAAGGCAAGAGAATGTTGCTTAATGATAATTGAGATTCTCGTCAGATACGGGTTCACTTATGAGCCTGTTTATTACGTTATCCTTGTACATTGATCCTGATAATATTATTTAAAACCAACAGCTCCATTTTGCGTCACGTACGTTATTACATATTTAGCTTGAGAGTCACATATATTACACGGGTATAAATGTTATATTTTCAGCTGAAAGTAGTGAAGGGCTAAATAGAGTAAAAGAATGGCGGTGTGATAGAGCGATAGTCATAGAGCTAAGCTGTATCGTTGCGTTTCCACCGTATTGTCAGTGTTCGTTTAACCGCTATCGGCAGTGACCTTGGTCAGGAGGAAGATAATGGTTATTTCGTGGGGAGGAATCAACACGCCTATACCAACAAGTCGACACAGAGAATGCGGTTCTACGGATTTCCAGGCAGACCGGAAGGGGCGGGATAAATCTTACTGGCTCCTTGGCCATCCGGCAGAGCTTTGTGTGTGAAATTATATTATGCATTTTAACTGGATGCCGCAAGATATCTAAATTGTTTTAAGCAAGCATTTATCGCTACTTGATTGAAACCTTCATCATTGTTTATGTATATGAGTCACTGATAATTATTTGAGTGAAATCATATTGAGTGATGTAATGGATATTTGATTTAATTTAATTGTTTGTCTGCTGTTTTAATTTGTTTCGTTGATTCTGTTGCATGCTATTGTAATGTAATATTGTTTATTGGACTTGAATTCTTTTCAGATATCTGACGTAACTCTAGCTGTGACCATGTCTAGCATGGGTGAGAACCATATGGCAAATATGCTTACAAAGACCCCATACCACGATTTATATATATCTCCGTAACAGGAGTGTGGCTTTGAGGTCAGGAAAGGATTATACTGTTGTTATTTCAACATATTACATCTATGTAGCATGTCTGAACCCGCATTAATCAACAAAGCATTATAAGGGTAATTCAAGTTTATTTTCGTTAACCTGTTCCAAAAATAACGTTTCGCCTAGTGCGAAGTTTTGAAAATTAACTGCTATTGGATATTTCTTGATTTTGAGATTTCACCCGTCTTGTAAGATGTTTTTCTTGTAATGTTGACAATCCAGAGTGTTTTTATCAAAATTAATTCTGCTGATACAACTATTGATATCATTGCTACAACTACTCATACTACCAATTTCATAACTGATAATAATATTGCAATTAATACTAATATGATCATAGTCTGTTACACTGCATATTCAAATATTCTCTGTATCCTTTCTATAGAAGTTTTGTGAAACTCATATACATGGTTTACATAACCAGGATGGTATTATTACGAATTCAGTTTCTATAACCAAACTAAAGTATACATTACATATTCGTCTGAATATTTTTGAGCATGTGAATAGACCCTTGACTACATTATTTCCAAAAATGGTTTAAATCAAACTAATTTAAGCAGGGCGTGGGATGCCTAAATCACATTTGTAAATTTGAACGATTCTCTCTCTCGACAGAGGACTTACGTTAGCAAATTGACGTTTCGTTTGATCTTTACACACATAATATCAAGCAGGAGTCCAAAATCAAGAAAGGTTTAGGAACGGGATATAAAGATTCATGCTTAGACGTCTTGAAATGATATTAGGTCTAAGAGTTTTTTATTTTGAACCCTATCGCTAATTACAAATTAATGGTTAGTGATTCAGATCAGAAAGTTTTGAGCATGAGTTCGCCAGGTTTAAAGTGTTGGCGGTAAACATGTTGTCATTATCATTTCTATCAATTTTCATAAAAAAGAGTACAAACATTATGTGATCAATACAACTATGGCTTTTTTACCACTTGCATTGAACATACATGCACTACTGAAATGGTATACGTCAGTAAGTTGCAAAAGCCCGCGGCAGCAAGGTCATGAACTCTGAAAAGACTCAAGGTGGGCTTTAAACTACCTACTAATTATTAACAAAGAGTTGTATAGGTCTTTGCAAACATCTTTACCGTGACCTGGGCCATGATATTTTGACAGCTAGAGTTATGTCAAACATCAAAGATAAACAAGCATACCAAAGTCCAATTTAAACCGTCGTATCGTTCTAAGAGAAAAATCAAGTTGGTCACTTTTTCCTTATGCCTATAGCCTTATTAAAAATAGAATTGTGGGTAACCATTTACTTGTTCCTGTTTAAAATGATATGAAAGAAGACCTTTAGAAGTTGATGGGGCTATATATTTGTCCATTGTACGCTGTTTCATGTGCTGGTGTACTGTTGCGAAACCCACTTCAATTGTACAGGATCAGTTTCTAGTTTGAGGCCATAATTCAGTTATATTTTATTACTAGATTTTTCTCATACGAATAACTCCTTAAGTTAGTATCGGACATGCATGATGAACCCACGGTATTTGTCGTTCAGTTGTTTACATTTTGCTATCCTTCTTTAGGAAAATGCGGTTTTTTTACATTATTTTATAGACGTCGGCTTGTCATTGCCTTTAAGAGAAACATATTAATTAGCTATGTGTACGATCGCGAACTAACGCAACAAACAGTATTTCATGTGATACGGTCCGTCTTCAACTTTTCCTATAGAGCATCTAAAGTAACATTCTGACAAAATTCTGACAATCATTTAAAACTTTTACTGACAATGTTTCGAAGTTGTATTTAAAAGTTAAGATAACATGAAAAAGTATCTAAAATGATTATAATTAAGGTAAATGTTGCAGTATATAATGAATGAAACACTGGCACTTATGTATCAACACCATATACAACCTAGAAGGAAGTTTGCTGCAATGCAAACAAACATTGAAATTCAGGTTTCAATACTTCTAAAATGTTAACATTTCGAATATATTCATATTTACTTTGCAACTTTAACTCGTTCTTTTTTGTAAATATTCTTAGCTATTGTTTGTGCTTGAAATACCCTCATCAATATTGACTTATTTATATCTTGAAAACTGTGATTTCTGAAATGGAAAATTGTTTGAATTTTCAGGAGGATATGTATGGGAATTTACAAATGAAATATCGTTCTTCTAATGTTAGGTATATTCTTTATCAACATCATAAGCCAGAAGAACTTGCAGTTAAGAAATAAATATACATGTGTACATGTAACTATCAACGATCTGTGCATATTTAAAGTTTACGTATATTCTGAATAAAATGAACTCGCTTTTCGTTTCTGTGTACTGCGTTGACTGACGGTGCTTAATCAATAGCGTACAATATTTTGATGCAGTGAGTTTGGTTTCGCCCATGATGCACAACCAAGGTGCATATGATGGGAATATTGATATGCTTTGAGTGCACAGGCCATGCATTGCAACATAGTCTGTTTAAATATAGGCTCATGGTAGATTAAAACTTCAAATTATTAGAAGTCTTGTCAGATAGCGGTCAACTTTGAGGGACAATATATCCAGCTGTAGAGGTATTTGAATTGCAAAATTGCATTTTCTTATTTCATTATAGGACAGAATTGTTTAATTCTAATATGTATCATGTAGTTTATTTAGTTCCGGCACTTGTCATATAATGCAAGCTTATTAGATTTATTACAGTATGTTTTCAATTTTACTAGTATGTAGCTGATCATATTACTGTTGCATGTAATAAAGGCAAGAGAATGTTGCTTAAAGTTCAGTAGGATTCTCGTCAGATACGTTTTAACTTATGAGCCTGGTTATTACGTTATGCTTGTACAATGATCCTGACAATATTATTCAACATCAACAGCTCCATTTTGCGTCACGTACGTTATTACATATTAATCTTGAGAGTCACGTATAATACACGCGTATAAATGTTATATTTTCAGCTGAAAGTAGTGAAGTGATAACATGAGTGAAAGTGTGGCGGTGTGATAGAGCGATAGTCATAGAGCTAAGCTGTATCGTTGCGTTTCCACCGTATTGTTAGTGTTCGTTTAACCGCTATCGGCAGTAACCTTGGTCAGGAGGAAGATAATGGTTATAATGGCTAGAGTTACGTCAAATATCAGAGATAAACAACTATATCAATGTCCAATTTAAACCGTCGTATCATTCTAAGAGATAAATCAAGTTTGTCACTTTTTCCTGATGCCTATATCCTTATTAAAAATAGAAATGTGGATAGCCAGTTACTTGTTCCTGTTTAAAATGATATAAAAGAAAATCTTTAGAATATGATGGGGTTAATTATTTGTGCTTAGTACACTGTTTCATGTGTTGGTGTACTGTTACGAAACCCAATTTAATTGTACAGGATCCGGTTATAGTTTAAGTCCATAATTCAGTTAAATTTTATTCCTAAAACTTTTTATCTAATACGAATAACTCCTTAAGTTAGTATCGGACATGCATGATGAACCCACGGTATTTGTCGTTCAGTTGTTTACATTTTGCTATCCTTCTTTAGGAAAATGCGGTTTTTTTACATTATTTTATAGACGTCGGCTTGTCATTGCCTTTAAGAGAAACATATTAATTAGCTATGTGTACGATCGCGAACTAACGCAACAAACAGTATTTCATGTGATACGGTCCGTCTTCAACTTTTCCTTAAGTTGGTATCGGACATGCATGATGAACCCACGGTATTTGTCGTTCAGTTGTTTACATTTTGCTATCCTTCTATAGGAAAATGCGGTTTTTTACATCATCTTATAGACGTCGCCTTGTTATTACCTTTAAGAGAAACACATTAATTAGCAATGTGTATGATCGTGAACTAAAGCAACATACAATATTTCATCTGATAATGGTTATTGATTGCATGCAGCTCTTCAACTTTTCCTATGGAGCATCTAAAGTAACATTCCGAGAAGATTCTGACAATCATTTAAAACTTATATTGACAAGTGAAGAACGGAAAAGCTGATGTTCTGAATCTTATATAACGCACTGATGGCAAGATAGTTCCAATCTTCCCTTAACCCTTAGAAATATCAACATTACATTCCATCTAGTAGGAGTCAACCAGGCTGATATTGTCATTATATTGGACGTCAGATTTTCATTTTGGACAAACTAGACATAACCAGTCATTTGACCATAATGGAAGGGGTGGCGATATGATGACAGGGCAAACAGCTACGCACATCCAGCAAACATTCTAACCGCAGTGCTACTTGATAATTCTCACAGATGAGTTCAAAGATTCACATATAAGAATGCTCCCAGCAATGTTTCGAAGTTGTCATATATTGCAAGCTTATTAGATTTATTACAGCATGTTTTCTATTTTGCCAGTATGTAGCTGATCACATTACTGTTGCATGTAATAAAGGCAAGAGAATGTTGCTTAATGATAATTGAGATTCTCGTCAGATACGGGTTCACTTATGAGCCTGTTTATTACGTTATCCTTGTACATTGATCCTGATAATATTATTTAAAACCAACAGCTCCATTTTGCGTCACGTACGTTATTACATATTTAGCTTGAGAGTCACATATATTACACGGGTATAAATGTTATATTTTCAGCTGAAAGTAGTGAAGGGCTAAATAGAGTAAAAGAATGGCGGTGTGATAGAGCGATAGTCATAGAGCTAAGCTGTATCGTTGCGTTTCCACCGTATTGTCAGTGTTCGTTTAACCGCTATCGGCAGTGACCTTGGTCAGGAGGAAGATAATGGTTATTTCGTGGGGAGGAATCAACACGCCTATACCAACAAGTCGACACAGAGAATGCGGTTCTACGGATTTCCAGGCAGACCGGAAAGGGCGGGATAAATCTTACTGGCTCCTTGGCCATCCGGCAGAGCTTTGTGTGTGAAATTATATTATGCATTTTAACTGGATGCCGCAAGATATCTAAATTGTTTTAAGCAAGCATTTATCGCTACTTGATTGAAACCTTCATCATTGTTTATGTATATGAGTCACTGATAATTATTTGAGTGAAATCATATTGAGTGATGTAATGGATATTTGATTTAATTTAATTGTTTGTCTGCTGTTTTAATTTGTTTCGTTGATTCTGTTGCATGCTATTGTAATGTAATATTGTTTATTGGACTTGAATTCTTTTCAGATATCTGACGTAACTCTAGCTGTGACCATGTCTAGCATGGGTGAGAACCATATGGCAAATATGCTTACAAAGACCCCATACCACGATTTATATATATCTCCGTAACAGGAGTGTGGCTTTGAGGTCAGGAAAGGATTATACTGTTGTTATTTCAACATATTACATCTATGTAGCATGTCTGAACCCGCATTAATCAACAAAGCATTATAAGGGTAATTCAAGTTTATTTTCGTTAACCTGTTCCAAAAATAACGTTTCGCCTAGTGCGAAGTTTTGAAAATTAACTGCTATTGGATATTTCTTGATTTTGAGATTTCACCCGTCTTGTAAGATGTTTTTCTTGTAATGTTGACAATCCAGAGTGTTTTTATCAAAATTAATTCTGCTGATACAACTATTGATATCATTGCTACAACTACTCATACTACCAATTTCATAACTGATAATAATATTGCAATTAATACTAATATGATCATAGTCTGTTACACTGCATATTCAAATATTCTCTGTATCCTTTCTATAGAAGTTTTGTGAAACTCATATACATGGTTTACATAACCAGGATGGTATTATTACGAATTCAGTTTCTATAACCAAACTAAAGTATACATTACATATTCGTCTGAATATTTTTGAGCATGTGAATAGACCCTTGACTACATTATTTCCAAAAATGGTTTAAATCAAACTAATTTAAGCAGGGCGTGGGATGCCTAAATCACATTTGTAAATTTGAACGATTCTCTCTCTCGACAGAGGACTTACGTTAGCAAATTGACGTTTCGTTTGATCTTTACACACATAATATCAAGCAGGAGTCCAAAATCAAGAAAGGTTTAGGAACGGGATATAAAGATTCATGCTTAGACGTCTTGAAATGATATTAGGTCTAAGAGTTTTTTCTTTTGAACCCTATCGCTAATTACAAATTAATGGTTAGTGATTCAGATCAGAAAGTTTTGAGCATGAGTTCGCCAGGTTTAAAGTGTTGGCGGTAAACATGTTGTCATTATCATTTCTATCAATTTTCATAAAAAAGAGTACAAACATTATGTGATCAATACAACTATGGCTTTTTTACCACTTGCATTGAACATACATGCACTACTGATATGGTATACGTCAGTAAGTTGCAAAAGCCCGCGGCAGCAAGGTCATGAACTCTGAAAAGACTCAAGGTGGGCTTTAAACTACCTACTAATTATTAACAAAGAGTTGTATAGGTCTTTGCAAACATCTTTACCGTGACCTGGGCCATGATATTTTGACAGCTAGAGTTATGTCAAACATCAAAGATAAACAAGCATACCAAAGTCCAATTTAAACCGTCGTATCGTTCTAAGAGAAAAATCAAGTTGGTCACTTTTTCCTTATGCCTATAGCCTTATTAAAAATAGAATTGTGGGTAACCATTTACTTGTTCCTGTTTAAAATGATATGAAAGAAGACCTTTAGAAGTTGATGGGGCTATATATTTGTCCATTGTACGCTGTTTCATGTGCTGGTGTACTGTTGCGAAACCCACTTCAATTGTACAGGATCAGTTTCTAGTTTGAGGCCATAATTCAGTTATATTTTATTACTAGATTTTTCTCATACGAATAACTCCTTAAGTTAGTATCGGACATGCATGATGAACCCACGGTATTTGTCGTTCAGTTGTTTACATTTTGCTATCCTTCTTTAGGAAAATGCGGTTTTTTTACATTATTTTATAGACGTCGGCTTGTCATTGCCTTTAAGAGAAACATATTAATTAGCTATGTGTACGATCGCGAACTAACGCAACAAACAGTATTTCATGTGATACGGTCCGTCTTCAACTTTTCCTATAGAGCATCTAAAGTAACATTCTGACAAAATTCTGACAATCATTTAAAACTTTTACTGACAATGTTTCGAAGTTGTATTTAAAAGTTAAGATAACATGAAAAAGTATCTAAAATGATTATAATTAAGGTAAATGTTGCAGTATATAATGAATGAAACACTGGCACTTATGTATCAACACCATATACAACCTAGAAGGAAGTTTGCTGCAATGCAAACAAACATTGAAATTCAGGTTTCAATACTTCTAAAATGTTAACATTTCGAATATATTCATATTTACTTTGCAACTTTAACTCGTTCTTTTTTGTAAATATTCTTAGCTATTGTTTGTGCTTGAAATACCCTCATCAATATTGACTTATTTATATCTTGAAAACTGTGATTTCTGAAATGGAAAATTGTTTGAATTTTCAGGAGGATATGTATGGGAATTTACAAATGAAATATCGTTCTTCTAATGTTAGGTATATTCTTTATCAACATCATAAGCCAGAAGAACTTGCAGTTAAGAAATAAATATACATGTGTATATGTAACTATCAACGATCTGTGCATATTTAAAGTTTACGTATATTCTGAATAAAATGAACTCGCTTTTCGTTTCTGTGTACTGCGTTGACTGACGGTGCTTAATCAATATCGTACAATATTTTGATGCAGTGAGTTTGGTTTCGCCCATGATGCACAACCAAGGTGCATATGATGGGAATATTGATATGCTTTGAGTGCACAGGCCATGCATTGCAACATAGTCTGTTTAAATATAGGCTCATGGTAGATTAAAACTTCAAATTATTAGAAGTCTTGTCAGATAGCGGTCAACTTTGAGGGACAATATATCCAGCTGTAGAGGTATTTGAATTGCAAAATTGTATTTTCTTATTTCATTATAGGACAGAATTGTTTAATTCTAATATGTATCATGTAGTTTATTTAGTTCCGGCACTTGTCATATAATGCAAGCTTATTAGATTTATTACAGTATGTTTTCAATTTTACTAGTATGTAGCTGATCACATTACTGTTGCATGTAATAAAGGCAAGAGAATGTTGCTTAAAGTTCAGTAGGATTCTCGTCAGATACGGGTTGACTTATGAACCTGGTTATTACGTTATGCTTGTACAATGATCCTGACAATATTATTCAACATCAACAGCTCCATTTTGCGTCAGGTACGTTATTACATATTAATCTTGAGAGTCACGTATAATACACGCGTATAAATGTTATATTTTCAGCTGAAAGTAGTGAAGTGATAACATGAGTGAAAGTGTGGCGGTGTGATAGAGCGATAGTCATAGAGCTAAGCTGTATCGTTGCGTTTCCACCGTATTGTTAGTGTTCGTTTAACCGCTATCGGCAGTAACCTTGGTCAGGAGGAAGATAATGGTTATAATGGCTAGAGTTACGTCAAATATCAGAGATAAACAACTATATCAATGTCCAATTTAAACCGTCGTATCATTCTAAGAGATAAATCAAGTTTGTCACTTTTTCCTGATGCCTATATCCTTATTAAAAATAGAAATGTGGATAGCCAGTTACTTGTTCCTGTTTAAAATGATATAAAAGAAAATCTTTAGAATATGATGGGGTTAATTATTTGTGCTTAGTACACTGTTTCATGTGTTGGTGTACTGTTACGAAACCCAATTTAATTGTACAGGATCCGGTTATAGTTTAAGTCCATAATTCAGTTAAATTGTATTCCTAAAACTTTTTATCTAATACGAATAACTCCTTAAGTTAGTATCGGACATGCATGATGAACCCACGGTATTTGTCGTTCAGTTGTTTACATTTTGCTATCCTTCTTTAGGAAAATGCGGTTTTTTTACATTATTTTATAGACGTCGGCTTGTCATTGCCTTTAAGAGAAACATATTAATTAGCTATGTGTACGATCGCGAACTAACGCAACAAACAGTATTTCATGTGATACGGTCCGTCTTCAACTTTTCCTTAAGTTGGTATCGGACATGCATGATGAACCCACGGTATTTGTCGTTCAGTTGTTTACATTTTGCTATCCTTCTATAGGAAAATGCGGTTTTTTACATCATCTTATAGACGTCGCCTTGTTATTACCTTTAAGAGAAACACATTAATTAGCAATGTGTATGATCGTGAACTAAAGCAACATACAATATTTCATCTGATAATGGTTATTGATTGCATGCAGCTCTTCAACTTTTCCTATGGAGCATCTAAAGTAACATTCCGAGAAGATTCTGACAATCATTTAAAACTTATATTGACAAGTGAAGAACGGAAAAGCTGATGTTCTGAATCTTATATAACCCACTGATGGCAAGATAGTTCCAATCTTCCCTTAACCCTTAGAAATATCAACATTACATTCCATCTAGTAGGAGTCAACCAGGCTGATATTGTCATTATATTGGACGTCAGATTTTCATTTTGGACAAACTAAACATAACCAGTCATTTGACCATAATGGAAGGGGTGGCGATATGATGACAGGGCAAACAGCTACGCACATCCAGCAAACATTCTAACCGCAGTGCTACTTGATAATTCTCACAGATGAGTTCAAAGATTCACATATAAGAATGCTCCCAGCAATGTTTCGAAGTTGTCATATATTGCAAGCTTATTAGATTTATTACAGCATGTTTTCTATTTTGCCAGTATGTAGCTGATCACATTACTGTTGCATGTAATAAAGGCAAGAGAATGTTGCTTAATGATAATTGAGATTCTCGTCAGATACGGGTTCACTTATGAGCCTGTTTATTACGTTATCCTTGTACATTGATCCTGATAATATTATTTAAAACCAACAGCTCCATTTTGCGTCACGTACGTTATTACATATTAAGCTTGAGAGTCACATATATTACACGGGTATAAATGTTATATTTTCAGCTGAAAGTAGTGAAGGGCTAAATAGAGTAAAAGAATGGCGGTGTGATAGAGCGATAGTCATAGAGCTAAGCTGTATCGTTGCGTTTCCACCGTATTGTCAGTGTTCGTTTAACCGCTATCGGCAGTGACCTTGGTCAGGAGGAAGATAATGGTTATTTCATGGGGAGGAATCAACACGCCTATACCAACAAGTCGACACAGAGAATGCGGTTCTACGGATTTCCAGGCAGACCGGAAGGGGCGGGATAAATCTTACTGGCTCCTTGGCCATCCGGCAGAGCTTTGTGTGTGAAATTATATTATGCATTTTAACTGGATGCCGCAAGATATCTAAATTGTTTTAAGCAAGCATTTATCGCTACTTGATTGAAACCTTCATCATTGTTTATTTATATGAGTCACTGATAATTATTTGAGTGAAATCATATTGAGTGATGTAATGGATATTTGATTTAATTTAGTTGTTTGTCTGCTGTTTTAATTTGTTTCGTTGATTCTGTTGCATGCTATTGTAATGTAATATTGTTTATTGGACTTGAATTCTTTTCAGATATCTGACGTAACTCTAGCTGTGACCATGTCTAGCATGGGTGAGAACCATATGGCAAATATGCTTACAAAGACCCCATACCACGATTTATATATATCTCCGTAACAGGAGTGTGGCTTTGAGGTCAGGAAAGGATTATACTGTTGTTATTTCAACATATTACATCTATGTAGCATGTCTGAACCCGCATTAATAAACAAAGCATTATAAGGGTAATTCAAGTTTATTTTCGTTAACCTGTTCCAAAAATAACGTTTCGCCTAGTGCGAAGTTTTGAAAATTAACTGCTATTGGATATTTCTTGATTTTGAGATTTCACCCGTCTTGTAAGATGTTTTTCTTGTAATGTTGACAATCCAGAGTGTTTTTATCAAAATTAATTCTGCTGATACAACTATTGATATCATTGCTACAACTACTCATACTACCAATTTCATAACTGATAATAATATTGCAATTAATACTAATATGATCATAGTCTGTTACACTGCATATTCAAATATTCTTTGTATCCTTTCTATAGAAGTTTTGTGAAACTCATATACATGGTTTACATAACCAGGATGGTATTATTACGAATTCAGTTTCTATAACCAAACTAAAGTATACATTACATATTCGTCTGAATATTTTTGAGTATGTGAATAGACCCTTGACTACATTATTTCCAAAAATGGTTTAAATCAAACTAATTTAAGCAGGGCGTGGGATGCCTAAATCACATTTGTAAATTTGAACGATTCTCTCTCTCGACAGAGGACTTACGTTAGCAAATTGACGTTTCGTTTGATCTTTACACACATAATATCAAACAGGAGTCCAAAATCAAGAAAGGTTTAGGAACGGGATATAAAGATTCATGCTTAGACGTCTTGAAATGATATTAGGTCTAAGAGTTTTTTCTTTTGAACCCTATCGCTAATTACAAATTAATGGTTAGTGATTCAGATCAGAAAGTTTTGAGCATGAGTTCGCCAGGTTTAAAGTGTTGGCGGTAAACATGTTGTCATTATCATTTCTATCAATTTTCATAAAAAAGAGTACAAACATTATGTGATCAATACAACTATGGCTGTTTTACCACTTGCATTGAACATACATGCACTACTGATATGGTATACGTCAGTAAGTTGCAAAAGCCCGCGGCAGCAAGGTCATGAACTCTGAAAAGACTCAAGGTGGGCTTTAAACTACCTACTAATTATTAACAAAGAGTTGTATAGGTCTTTGCAAACATCTTTACCATGACCTGCGCCTGATATTTTGACAGCTAGAGTTATGTCAAACATCAAAGATAAACAAGCATACCAAAGTCCAATTTAAACCGTCGTATCGTTCTAAGAGAAAAATCAAGTTGGTCACTTTTTCCTTATGCCTATAGCCTTATTAAAAATAGAATTGTGGGTAACCATTTACTTGTTCCTGTTTAAAATGATATGAAAGAAGACCTTTAGAAGTTGATGGGGCTATATATTTGTCAATTGTACGCTGTTTCATGTGCTGGTGTACTGTTGCGAAACCCACTTAAATTGTACAGGATCAGTTTCTAGTTTGAGGCCATAATTCAGTTATATTTTATTACTAGATTTTTCTCATACGAATAACTCCTTAAGTTAGTATCGGACATGCATGATGAACCCACGGCATTTGTCGTTCAGTTGTTTACATTTTGCTATCCTTCTTTAGGAAAATGCGGTTTTTTTACATTATTTTATAGACGTCGGCTTGTCATTGCCTTTAAGAGAAACATATTAATTAGCTATGTGTACGATCGCAAACTAACGCAACAAACAGTATTTCATGTGATACGGTCCGTCTTCAACTTTTCCTATAGAGCATCTAAAGTAACATTCTGACAAAATTCTGACAATCATTTAAAACTTTTACTGACAATGTTTCGAAGTTGTATTTAAAAGTTAAGATAACATGAAAAAGTATCTAAAATGATTATAATTAAGGTAAATGTTGCAGTATATAATGAATGAAACACTGGCACTTATGTATCAACACCATATACAACCTAGAAGGAAGTTTGCTGCAATGCAAACAAACATTGAAATTCAGGTTTCAATACTTCTAAAATGTTAACATTTCGAATATATTCATATTTACTTTGCAACTTTAACTCGTTCTTTTTTGTAAATATTCTTAGCTATTGTTTGTGCTTGAAATAACCTCATCAATATTGACTTATTTATATCTTGAAAACTGTGATTTCTGAAATGGAAAATTGTTTGAATTTTCAGGAGGATATGTATGGGAATTTACAAATGAAATATCGTTCTTCTAATGTTAGGTATATTCTTTATCAACATCATAAGCCAGAAGAACTTGCAGTTAAGAAATAAATATACATGTGTATATGTAACTATCAACGATCTGTGCATATTTAAAGTTTACGTATATTCTGAATAAAATGAACTCGCTTTTCGTTTCTGTCTACTGCGTTGACTGACGGTGCTTAATCAATAGCGTACAATATTTTGATGCAGTGAGTTTGGTTTCGCCCATGATGCACAACCAAGGTGCATATGATGGGAATATTGATATGCTTTGAGTGCACAGGCCATGCATTGCAACATAGTCTGTTTAAATATAGGCTCATGGTAGATTAAACCTTCAAATTATTAGAAGTCTTGTCAGATAGCGGTCAACTTTGAGGGACAATATATCCAGCTGTAGAGGTATTTGAATTGCAAAATTGTATTTTCTTATTTCATTATAGGACAGAATTGTTTAATTCTAATATGTATCATGTAGTTTATTTAGTTCCGGCACTTGTCATATAATGCAAGCTTATTAGATTTATTACAGTATGTTTTCAATTTTACTAGTATGTAGCTGATCACATTACTGTTGCATGTAATAAAGGCAAGAGAATGTTGCTTAAAGTTCAGTAGGATTCTCGTCAGATACGGGTTAACTTATGAACCTGGTTATTACCTTATGCTTGTACAATGATCCTGACAATATTATTCAACATCAACAGCTCCATTTTGCGTCAGGTACGTTATTACATATTAATCTTGAGAGTCACGTATAATACACGCGTATAAATGTTATATTTTCAGCTGAAAGTAGTGAAGTGATAACATGAGTGAAAGTGTGGCGGTGTGATAGAGCGATAGTCATAGAGCTAAGCTGTATCGTTGCGTTTCCACCGTATTGTTAGTGTTCGTTTAACCGCTATCGGCAGTAACCTTGGTCAGGAGGAAGATAATGGTTATAATGGCTAGAGTTACGTCAAATATCAGAGATAAACAACTATATCAATGTCCAATTTAAACCGTCGTATCATTCTAAGAGATAAATCAAGTTTGTCACTTTTTCCTGATGCCTATATCCTTATTAAAAATAGAAATGTGGATAGCCAGTTACTTGTTCCTGTTTAAAATGATATAAAAGAAAATCTTTAGAATATGATGGGGTTAATTATTTGTGCTTAGTACACTGTTTCATGTGTTGGTGTACTGTTACGAAACCCAATTTAATTGTACAGGATCCGGTTATAGTTTAAGTCCATAATTCAGTTAAATTGTATTCCTAAAACTTTTTATCTAATACGAATAACTCCTTAAGTTAGTATCGGACATGCATGATGAACCCACGGTATTTGTCGTTCAGTTGTTTACATTTTGCTATCCTTCTTTAGGAAAATGCGGTTTTTTTACATTATTTTATAGACGTCGGCTTGTCATTGCCTTTAAGAGAAACATATTAATTAGCTATGTGTACGATCGCGAACTAACGCAACAAACAGTATTTCATGTGATACGGTCCGTCTTCAACTTTTCCTTAAGTTGGTATCGGACATGCATGATGAACCCACGGTATTTGTCGTTCAGTTGTTTACATTTTGCTATCCTTCTATAGGAAAATGCGGTTTTTTACATCATCTTATAGACGTCGCCTTGTTATTACCTTTAAGAGAAACACATTAATTAGCAATGTGTATGATCGTGAACTAAAGCAACATACAATATTTCATCTGATAATGGTTATTGATTGCATGCAGCTCTTCAACTTTTCCTATGGAGCATCTAAAGTAACATTCCGAGAAGATTCTGACAATCATTTAAAACTTATATTGACAAGTGAAGAACGGAAAAGCTGATGTTCTGAATCTTATATAACCCACTGATGGCAAGATAGTTCCAATCTTCCCTTAACCCTTAGAAATATCAACATTACATTCCATCTAGTAGGAGTCAACCAGGCTGATATTGTCATTATATTGGACGTCAGATTTTCATTTTGGACAAACTAAACATAACCAGTCATTTGACCATAATGGAAGGGGTGGCGATATGATGACAGGGCAAACAGCTACGCACATCCAGCAAACATTCTAACCGCAGTGCTACTTGATAATTCTCACAGATGAGTTCAAAGATTCACATATAAGAATGCTCCCAGCAATGTTTCGAAGTTGTCATATATTGCAAGCTTATTAGATTTATTACAGATGTTTTCTATTTTGCCAGTTTGTAGCTGATCACATTACTGTTGCATGTAATAAAGGCAAGAGAATGTTGCTTAATGATAATTGAGATTCTCGTCAGATACGGGTTCACTTATGAGCCTGTTTATTACGTTATCCTTGTACATTGATCCTGATAATATTATTTAAAACCAACAGCTCCATTTTGCGTCACGTACGTTATTACATATTAAGCTTGAGAGTCACATATATTACACGGGTATAAATGTTATATTTTCAGCTGAAAGTAGTGAAGGGCTAAATAGAGTAAAAGAATGGCGGTGTGATAGAGCGATAGTCATAGAGCTAAGCTGTATCGTTGCGTTTCCACCGTATTGTCAGTGTTCGTTTAACCGCTATCGGCAGTGACCTTGGTCAGGAGGAAGATAATGGTTATTTCGTGGGGAGGAATCAACACGCCTATACCAACAAGTCGACACAGAGAATGCGGTTCTACGGATTTCCAGGCAGACCGGAAGGGGCGGGATAAATCTTACTGGCTCCTTGGCCATCCGGCAGAGCTTTGTGTGTGAAATTATATTATGCATTTTAACTGGATGCCGCAAGATATCTAAATTGTTTTAAGCAAGCATTTATCGCTACTTGATTGAAACCTTCATCATTGTTTATTTATATGAGTCACTGATAATTATTTGAGTGAAATCATATTGAGTGATTTAATGGATATTTGATTTAATTTAATTGTTTGTCTGCTGTTTTAATTTGTTTCGTTGAATCTGTTGCATGCTATTGTAATGTAATATTGTTTATTGGACTTGAATTCTTTTCAGATATCTGACGTAACTCTAGCTGTGACCATGTCTAGCATGGGTGAGAACCATATGGCAAATATGCTTACAAAGACCCCATACCACGATTTATATATATCTCCGTAACAGGAGTGTGGCTTTGAGGTCAGGAAAGGATTATACTGTTGTTATTTCAACATATTACATCTATGTAGCATGTCTGAACCCGCATTAATAAACAAAGCATTATAAGGGTAATTCAAGTTTATTTTCGTTAACCTGTTCCAAAAATAACGTTTCGCCTAGTGCGAAGTTTTGAAAATTAACTGCTATTGGATATTTCTTGATTTTGAGATTTCACCCGTCTTGTAAGATGTTTTTCTTGTAATGTTGACAATCCAGAGTGTTTTTATCAAAATTAATTCTGCTGATACAACTATTGATATCATTGCTACAACTACTCATACTACCAATTTCATAACTGATAATAATATTGCAATTAATACTAATATGATCATAGTCTGTTACACTGCATATTCAAATATTCTCTGTATCCTTTCTATAGAAGTTTTGTGAAACTCATATACATGGTTTACATAACCAGGATGGTATTATTACGAATTCAGTTTCTATAACCAAACTAAAGTATACATTACATATTCGTCTGAATATTTTTGAGCATGTGAATAGACCCTTGACTACATTATTTCCAAAAATGGTTTAAATCAAACTAATTTAAGCAGGGCGTGGGATGCCTAAATCACATTTGTAAATTTGAACGATTCTCTCTCTCGACAGAGGACTTACGTTAGCAAATTGACGTTTCGTTTGATCTTTACACACATAATATCAAGCAGGAGTCCAAAATCAAGAAAGGTTTAGGAACGGGATATAAAGATTCATGCTTAGACGTCTTGAAATGATATTAGGTCTAAGAGTTTTTTCTTTTGAACCCTATCGCTAATTACAAATTAATGGTTAGTGATTCAGATCAGAAAGTTTTGAGCATGAGTTCGCCAGGTTTAAAGTGTTGGCGGTAAACATGTTGTCATTATCATTTCTATCAATTTTCATAAAAAAGAGTACAAACATTATGTGATCAATACAACTATGGCTTTTTTACCACTTGCATTGAACATACATGCACTACTGATATGGTATACGTCAGTAAGTTGCAAAAGCCCGCGGCAGCAAGGTCATGAACTCTGAAAAGACTCAAGGTGGGCTTTAAACTACCTACTAATTATTAACAAAGAGTTGTATAGGTCTTTGCAAACATCTTTACCGTGACCTGGGCCATGATATTTTGACAGCTAGAGTTATGTCAAACATCAAAGATAAACAAGCATACCAAAGTCCAATTTAAACCGTCGTATCGTTCTAAGAGAAAAATCAAGTTGGTCACTTTTTCCTTATGCCTATAGCCTTATTAAAAATAGAATTGTGGGTAACCATTTACTTGTTCCTGTTTAAAATGATATGAAAGAAGACCTTTAGAAGTTGATGGGGCTATATATTTGTCCATTGTACGCTGTTTCATGTGCTGGTGTACTGTTGCGAAACCCACTTCAATTGTACAGGATCAGTTTCTAGTTTGAGGCCATAATTCAGTTATATTTTATTACTAGATTTTTCTCATACGAATAACTCCTTAAGTTAGTATCGGACATGCATGATGAACCCACGGTATTTGTCGTTCAGTTGTTTACATTTTGCTATCCTTCTTTAGGAAAATGCGGTTTTTTTACATTATTTTATAGACGTCGGCTTGTCATTGCCTTTAAGAGAAACATATTAATTAGCTATGTGTACGATCGCGAACTAACGCAACAAACAGTATTTCATGTGATACGGTCCGTCTTCAACTTTTCCTATAGAGCATCTAAAGTAACATTCTGACAAAATTCTGACAATCATTTAAAACTTTTACTGACAATGTTTCGAAGTTGTATTTAAAAGTTAAGATAACATGAAAAAGTATCTAAAATGATTATAATTAAGGTAAATGTTGCAGTATATAATGAATGAAACACTGGCACTTATGTATCAACACCATATACAACCTAGAAGGAAGTTTGCTGCAATGCAAACAAACATTGAAATTCAGGTTTCAATACTTCTAAAATGTTAACATTTCGAATATATTCATATTTACTTTGCAACTTTAACTCGTTCTTTTTTGTAAATATTCTTAGCTATTGTTTGTGCTTGAAATAACCTCATCAATATTGACTTATTTATATCTTGAAAACTGTGATTTCTGAAATGGAAAATTGTTTGAATTTTCAGGAGGATATGTATGGGAATTTACAAATGAAATATCGTTCTTCTAATGTTAGGTATATTCTTTATCAACATCATAAGCCAGAAGAACTTGCAGTTAAGAAATAAATATACATGTGTATATGTAACTATCAACGATCTGTGCATATTTAAAGTTTACGTATATTCTGAATAAAATGAACTCGCTTTTCGTTTCTGTGTACTGCGTTGACTGACGGTGCTTAATCAATATCGTACAATATTTTGATGCAGTGAGTTTGGTTTCGCCCATGATGCACAACCAAGGTGCATATGATGGGAATATTGATATGCTTTGAGTGCACAGGCCATGCATTGCAACATAGTCTGTTTAAATATAGGCTCATGGTAGATTAAAACTTCAAATTATTAGAAGTCTTGTCAGATAGCGGTCAACTTTGAGGGACAATATATCCAGCTGTAGAGGTATTTGAATTGCAAAATTGTATTTTCTTATTTCATTATAGGACAGAATTGTTTAATTCTAATATGTATCATGTAGTTTATTTAGTTCCGGCACTTGTCATATAATGCAAGCTTATTAGATTTATTACAGTATGTTTTCAATTTTACTAGTATGTAGCTGATCACATTACTGTTGCATGTAATAAAGGCAAGAGAATGTTGCTTAAAGTTCAGTAGGATTCTCGTCAGATACGGGTTAACTTATGAACCTGGTTATTACCTTATGCTTGTACAATGATCCTGACAATATTATTCAACATCAACAGCTCCATTTTGCGTCAGGTACGTTATTACATATTAATCTTGAGAGTCACGTATAATACACGCGTATAAATGTTATATTTTCAGCTGAAAGTAGTGAAGTGATAACATGAGTGAAAGTGTGGCGGTGTGATAGAGCGATAGTCATAGAGCTAAGCTGTATCGTTGCGTTTCCACCGTATTGTTAGTGTTCGTTTAACCGCTATCGGCAGTAACCTTGGTCAGGAGGAAGATAATGGTTATAATGGCTAGAGTTACGTCAAATATCAGAGATAAACAACTATATCAATGTCCAATTTAAACCGTCGTATCATTCTAAGAGATAAATCAAGTTTGTCACTTTTTCCTGATGCCTATATCCTTATTAAAAATAGAAATGTGGATAGCCAGTTACTTGTTCCTGTTTAAAATGATATAAAAGAAAATCTTTAGAATATGATGGGGTTAATTATTTGTGCTTAGTACACTGTTTCATGTGTTGGTGTACTGTTACGAAACCCAATTTAATTGTACAGGATCCGGTTATAGTTTAAGTCCATAATTCAGTTAAATTGTATTCCTAAAACTTTTTATCTAATACGAATAACTCCTTAAGTTAGTATCGGACATGCATGATGAACCCACGGTATTTGTCGTTCAGTTGTTTACATTTTGCTATCCTTCTTTAGGAAAATGCGGTTTTTTTACATTATTTTATAGACGTCGGCTTGTCATTGCCTTTAAGAGAAACATATTAATTAGCTATGTGTACGATCGCGAACTAACGCAACAAACAGTATTTCATGTGATACGGTCCGTCTTCAACTTTTCCTTAAGTTGGTATCGGACATGCATGATGAACCCACGGTATTTGTCGTTCAGTTGTTTACATTTTGCTATCCTTCTATAGGAAAATGCGGTTTTTTACATCATCTTATAGACGTCGCCTTGTTATTACCTTTAAGAGAAACACATTAATTAGCAATGTGTATGATCGTGAACTAAAGCAACATACAATATTTCATCTGATAATGGTTATTGATTGCATGCAGCTCTTCAACTTTTCCTATGGAGCATCTAAAGTAACATTCCGAGAAGATTCTGACAATCATTTAAAACTTATATTGACAAGTGAAGAACGGAAAAGCTGATGTTCTGAATCTTATATAACCCACTGATGGCAAGATAGTTCCAATCTTCCCTTAACCCTTAGAAATATCAACATTACATTCCATCTAGTAGGAGTCAACCAGGCTGATATTGTCATTATATTGGACGTCAGATTTTCATTTTGGACAAACTAAACATAACCAGTCATTTGACCATAATGGAAGGGGTGGCGATATGATGACAGGGCAAACAGCTACGCACATCCAGCAAACATTCTAACCGCAGTGCTACTTGATAATTCTCACAGATGAGTTCAAAGATTCACATATAAGAATGCTCCCAGCAATGTTTCGAAGTTGTCATATATTGCAAGCTTATTAGATTTATTACAGCATGTTTTCTATTTTGCCAGTATGTAGCTGATCACATTACTGTTGCATGTAATAAAGGCAAGAGAATGTTGCTTAATGATAATTGAGATTCTCGTCAGATACGGGTTCACTTATGAGCCTGTTTATTACGTTATCCTTGTACATTGATCCTGATAATATTATTTAAAACCAACAGCTCCATTTTGCGTCACGTACGTTATTACATATTAAGCTTGAGAGTCACATATATTACACGGGTATAAATGTTATATTTTCAGCTGAAAGTAGTGAAGGGCTAAATAGAGTAAAAGAATGGCGGTGTGATAGAGCGATAGTCATAGAGCTAAGCTGTATCGTTGCGTTTCCACCGTATTGTCAGTGTTCGTTTAACCGCTATCGGCAGTGACCTTGGTCAGGAGGAAGATAATGGTTATTTCGTGGGGAGGAATCAACACGCCTATACCAACAAGTCGACACAGAGAATGCGGTTCTACGGATTTCCAGGCAGACCGGAAGGGGCGGGATAAATCTTACTGGCTCCTTGGCCATCCGGCAGAGCTTTGTGTGTGAAATTATATTATGCATTTTAACTGGATGCCGCAAGATATCTAAATTGTTTTAAGCAAGCATTTATCGCTACTTGATTGAAACCTTCATCATTGTTTATTTATATGAGTCACTGATAATTATTTGAGTGAAATCATATTGAGTGATTTAATGGATATTTGATTTAATTTAATTGTTTGTCTGCTGTTTTAATTTGTTTCGTTGAATCTGTTGCATGCTATTGTAATGTAATATTGTTTATTGGACTTGAATTCTTTTCAGATATCTGACGTAACTCTAGCTGTGACCATGTCTAGCATGGGTGAGAACCATATGGCAAATATGCTTACAAAGACCCCATACCACGATTTATATATATCTCCGTAACAGGAGTGTGGCTTTGAGGTCAGGAAAGGATTATACTGTTGTTATTTCAACATATTACATCTATGTAGCATGTCTGAACCCGCATTAATAAACAAAGCATTATAAGGGTAATTCAAGTTTATTTTCGTTAACCTGTTCCAAAAATAACGTTTCGCCTAGTGCGAAGTTTTGAAAATTAACTGCTATTGGATATTTCTTGATTTTGAGATTTCACCCGTCTTGTAAGATGTTTTTCTTGTAATGTTGACAATCCAGAGTGTTTTTATCAAAATTAATTCTGCTGATACAACTATTGATATCATTGCTACAACTACTCATACTACCAATTTCATAACTGATAATAATATTGCAATTAATACTAATATGATCATAGTCTGTTACACTGCATATTCAAATATTCTCTGTATCCTTTCTATAGAAGTTTTGTGAAACTCATATACATGGTTTACATAACCAGGATGGTATTATTACGAATTCAGTTTCTATAACCAAACTAAAGTATACATTACATATTCGTCTGAATATTTTTGAGCATGTGAATAGACCCTTGACTACATTATTTCCAAAAATGGTTTAAATCAAACTAATTTAAGCAGGGCGTGGGATGCCTAAATCACATTTGTAAATTTGAACGATTCTCTCTCTCGACAGAGGACTTACGTTAGCAAATTGACGTTTCGTTTGATCTTTACACACATAATATCAAGCAGGAGTCCAAAATCAAGAAAGGTTTAGGAACGGGATATAAAGATTCATGCTTAGACGTCTTGAAATGATATTAGGTCTAAGAGTTTTTTCTTTTGAACCCTATCGCTAATTACAAATTAATGGTTAGTGATTCAGATCAGAAAGTTTTGAGCATGAGTTCGCCAGGTTTAAAGTGTTGGCGGTAAACATGTTGTCATTATCATTTCTATCAATTTTCATAAAAAAGAGTACAAACATTATGTGATCAATACAACTATGGCTTTTTTACCACTTGCATTGAACATACATGCACTACTGATATGGTATACGTCAGTAAGTTGCAAAAGCCCGCGGCAGCAAGGTCATGAACTCTGAAAAGACTCAAGGTGGGCTTTAAACTACCTACTAATTATTAACAAAGAGTTGTATAGGTCTTTGCAAACATCTTTACCGTGACCTGGGCCATGATATTTTGACAGCTAGAGTTATGTCAAACATCAAAGATAAACAAGCATACCAAAGTCCAATTTAAACCGTCGTATCGTTCTAAGAGAAAAATCAAGTTGGTCACTTTTTCCTTATGCCTATAGCCTTATTAAAAATAGAATTGTGGGTAACCATTTACTTGTTCCTGTTTAAAATGATATGAAAGAAGACCTTTAGAAGTTGATGGGGCTATATATTTGTCCATTGTACGCTGTTTCATGTGCTGGTGTACTGTTGCGAAACCCACTTCAATTGTACAGGATCAGTTTCTAGTTTGAGGCCATAATTCAGTTATATTTTATTACTAGATTTTTCTCATACGAATAACTCCTTAAGTTAGTATCGGACATGCATGATGAACCCACGGTATTTGTCGTTCAGTTGTTTACATTTTGCTATCCTTCTTTAGGAAAATGCGGTTTTTTTACATTATTTTATAGACGTCGGCTTGTCATTGCCTTTAAGAGAAACATATTAATTAGCTATGTGTACGATCGCGAACTAACGCAACAAACAGTATTTCATGTGATACGGTCCGTCTTCAACTTTTCCTATAGAGCATCTAAAGTAACATTCTGACAAAATTCTGACAATCATTTAAAACTTTTACTGACAATGTTTCGAAGTTGTATTTAAAAGTTAAGATAACATGAAAAAGTATCTAAAATGATTATAATTAAGGTAAATGTTGCAGTATATAATGAATGAAACACTGGCACTTATGTATCAACACCATATACAACCTAGAAGGAAGTTTGCTGCAATGCAAACAAACATTGAAATTCAGGTTTCAATACTTCTAAAATGTTAACATTTCGAATATATTCATATTTACTTTGCAACTTTAACTCGTTCTTTTTTGTAAATATTCTTAGCTATTGTTTGTGCTTGAAATAACCTCATCAATATTGACTTATTTATATCTTGAAAACTGTGATTTCTGAAATGGAAAATTGTTTGAATTTTCAGGAGGATATGTATGGGAATTTACAAATGAAATATCGTTCTTCTAATGTTAGGTATATTCTTTATCAACATCATAAGCCAGAAGAACTTGCAGTTAAGAAATAAATATACATGTGTATATGTAACTATCAACGATCTGTGCATATTTAAAGTTTACGTATATTCTGAATAAAATGAACTCGCTTTTCGTTTCTGTGTACTGCGTTGACTGACGGTGCTTAATCAATATCGTACAATATTTTGATGCAGTGAGTTTGGTTTCGCCCATGATGCACAACCAAGGTGCATATGATGGGAATATTGATATGCTTTGAGTGCACAGGCCATGCATTGCAACATAGTCTGTTTAAATATAGGCTCATGGTAGATTAAAACTTCAAATTATTAGAAGTCTTGTCAGATAGCGGTCAACTTTGAGGGACAATATATCCAGCTGTAGAGGTATTTGAATTGCAAAATTGTATTTTCTTATTTCATTATAGGACAGAATTGTTTAATTCTAATATGTATCATGTAGTTTATTTAGTTCCGGCACTTGTCATATAATGCAAGCTTATTAGATTTATTACAGTATGTTTTCAATTTTACTAGTATGTAGCTGATCACATTACTGTTGCATGTAATAAAGGCAAGAGAATGTTGCTTAAAGTTCAGTAGGATTCTCGTCAGATACGGGTTAACTTATGAACCTGGTTATTACGTTATGCTTGTACAATGATCCTGACAATATTATTCAACATCAACAGCTCCATTTTGCGTCAGGTACGTTATTACATATTAATCTTGAGAGTCACGTATAATACACGCGTATAAATGTTATATTTTCAGCTGAAAGTAGTGAAGTGATAACATGAGTGAAAGTGTGGCGGTGTGATAGAGCGATAGTCATAGAGCTAAGCTGTATCGTTGCGTTTCCACCGTATTGTTAGTGTTCGTTTAACCGCTATCGGCAGTAACCTTGGTCAGGAGGAAGATAATGGTTATAATGGCTAGAGTTACGTCAAATATCAGAGATAAACAACTATATCAATGTCCAATTTAAACCGTCGTATCATTCTAAGAGATAAATCAAGTTTGTCACTTTTTCCTGATGCCTATATCCTTATTAAAAATAGAAATGTGGATAGCCAGTTACTTGTTCCTGTTTAAAATGATATAAAAGAAAATCTTTAGAATATGATGGGGTTAATTATTTGTGCTTAGTACACTGTTTCATGTGTTGGTGTACTGTTACGAAACCCAATTTAATTGTACAGGATCCGGTTATAGTTTAAGTCCATAATTCAGTTAAATTGTATTCCTAAAACTTTTTATCTAATACGAATAACTCCTTAAGTTAGTATCGGACATGCATGATGAACCCACGGTATTTGTCGTTCAGTTGTTTACATTTTGCTATCCTTCTTTAGGAAAATGCGGTTTTTTTACATTATTTTATAGACGTCGGCTTGTCATTGCCTTTAAGAGAAACATATTAATTAGCTATGTGTACGATCGCGAACTAACGCAACAAACAGTATTTCATGTGATACGGTCCGTCTTCAACTTTTCCTTAAGTTGGTATCGGACATGCATGATGAACCCACGGTATTTGTCGTTCAGTTGTTTACATTTTGCTATCCTTCTATAGGAAAATGCGGTTTTTTACATCATCTTATAGACGTCGCCTTGTTATTACCTTTAAGAGAAACACATTAATTAGCAATGTGTATGATCGTGAACTAAAGCAACATACAATATTTCATCTGATAATGGTTATTGATTGCATGCAGCTCTTCAACTTTTCCTATGGAGCATCTAAAGTAACATTCCGAGAAGATTCTGACAATCATTTAAAACTTATATTGACAAGTGAAGAACGGAAAAGCTGATGTTCTGAATCTTATATAACCCACTGATGGCAAGATAGTTCCAATCTTCCCTTAACCCTTAGAAATATCAACATTACATTCCATCTAGTAGGAGTCAACCAGGCTGATATTGTCATTATATTGGACGTCAGATTTTCATTTTGGACAAACTAAACATAACCAGTCATTTGACCATAATGGAAGGGGTGGCGATATGATGACAGGGCAAACAGCTACGCACATCCAGCAAACATTCTAACCGCAGTGCTACTTGATAATTCTCACAGATGAGTTCAAAGATTCACATATAAGAATGCTCCCAGCAATGTTTCGAAGTTGTCATATATTGCAAGCTTATTAGATTTATTACAGCATGTTTTCTATTTTGCCAGTATGTAGCTGATCACATTACTGTTGCATGTAATAAAGGCAAGAGAATGTTGCTTAATGATAATTGAGATTCTCGTCAGATACGGGTTCACTTATGAGCCTGTTTATTACGTTATCCTTGTACATTGATCCTGATAATATTATTTAAAACCAACAGCTCCATTTTGCGTCACGTACGTTATTACATATTAAGCTTGAGAGTCACATATATTACACGGGTATAAATGTTATATTTTCAGCTGAAAGTAGTGAAGGGCTAAATAGAGTAAAAGAATGGCGGTGTGATAGAGCGATAGTCATAGAGCTAAGCTGTATCGTTGCGTTTCCACCGTATTGTCAGTGTTCGTTTAACCGCTATCGGCAGTGACCTTGGTCAGGAGGAAGATAATGGTTATTTCGTGGGGAGGAATCAACACGCCTATACCAACAAGTCGACACAGAGAATGCGGTTCTACGGATTTCCAGGCAGACCGGAAGGGGCGGGATAAATCTTACTGGCTCCTTGGCCATCCGGCAGAGCTTTGTGTGTGAAATTATATTATGCATTTTAACTGGATGCCGCAAGATATCTAAATTGTTTTAAGCAAGCATTTATCGCTACTTGATTGAAACCTTCATCATTGTTTATTTATATGAGTCACTGATAATTATTTGAGTGAAATCATATTGAGTGATGTAATGGATATTTGATTTAATTTAGTTGTTTGTCTGCTGTTTTAATTTGTTTCGTTGATTCTGTTGCATGCTATTGTAATGTAATATTGTTTATTGGACTTGAATTCTTTTCAGATATCTGACGTAACTCTAGCTGTGACCATGTCTAGCATGGGTGAGAACCATATGGCAAATATGCTTACAAAGACCCCATACCACGATTTATATATATCTCCGTAACAGGAGTGTGGCTTTGAGGTCAGGAAAGGATTATACTGTTGTTATTTCAACATATTACATCTATGTAGCATGTCTGAACCCGCATTAATAAACAAAGCATTATAAGGGTAATTCAAGTTTATTTTCGTTAACCTGTTCCAAAAATAACGTTTCGCCTAGTGCGAAGTTTTGAAAATTAACTGCTATTGGATATTTCTTGATTTTGAGATTTCACCCGTCTTGTAAGATGTTTTTCTTGTAATGTTGACAATCCAGAGTGTTTTTATCAAAATTAATTCTGCTGATACAACTATTGATATCATTGCTACAACTACTCATACTACCAATTTCATAACTGATAATAATATTGCAATTAATACTAATATGATCATAGTCTGTTACACTGCATATTCAAATATTCTTTGTATCCTTTCTATAGAAGTTTTGTGAAACTCATATACATGGTTTACATAACCAGGATGGTATTATTACGAATTCAGTTTCTATAACCAAACTAAAGTATACATTACATATTCGTCTGAATATTTTTGAGTATGTGAATAGACCCTTGACTACATTATTTCCAAAAATGGTTTAAATCAAACTAATTTAAGCAGGGCGTGGGATGCCTAAATCACATTTGTAAATTTGAACGATTCTCTCTCTCGACAGAGGACTTACGTTAGCAAATTGACGTTTCGTTTGATCTTTACACACATAATATCAAACAGGAGTCCAAAATCAAGAAAGGTTTAGGAACGGGATATAAAGATTCATGCTTAGACGTCTTGAAATGATATTAGGTCTAAGAGTTTTTTCTTTTGAACCCTATCGCTAATTACAAATTAATGGTTAGTGATTCAGATCAGAAAGTTTTGAGCATGAGTTCGCCAGGTTTAAAGTGTTGGCGGTAAACATGTTGTCATTATCATTTCTATCAATTTTCATAAAAAAGAGTACAAACATTATGTGATCAATACAACTATGGCTGTTTTACCACTTGCATTGAACATACATGCACTACTGATATGGTATACGTCAGTAAGTTGCAAAAGCCCGCGGCAGCAAGGTCATGAACTCTGAAAAGACTCAAGGTGGGCTTTAAACTACCTACTAATTATTAACAAAGAGTTGTATAGGTCTTTGCAAACATCTTTACCATGACCTGCGCCTGATATTTTGACAGCTAGAGTTATGTCAAACATCAAAGATAAACAAGCATACCAAAGTCCAATTTAAACCGTCGTATCGTTCTAAGAGAAAAATCAAGTTGGTCACTTTTTCCTTATGCCTATAGCCTTATTAAAAATAGAATTGTGGGTAACCATTTACTTGTTCCTGTTTAAAATGATATGAAAGAAGACCTTTAGAAGTTGATGGGGCTATATATTTGTCAATTGTACGCTGTTTCATGTGCTGGTGTACTGTTGCGAAACCCACTTCAATTGTACAGGATCAGTTTCTAGTTTGAGGCCATAATTCAGTTATATTTTATTACTAGATTTTTCTCATACGAATAACTCCTTAAGTTAGTATCGGACATGCATGATGAACCCACGGCATTTGTCGTTCAGTTGTTTACATTTTGCTATCCTTCTTTAGGAAAATGCGGTTTTTTTACATTATTTTATAGACGTCGGCTTGTCATTGCCTTTAAGAGAAACATATTAATTAGCTATGTGTACGATCGCGAACTAACGCAACAAACAGTATTTCATGTGATACGGTCCGTCTTCAACTTTTCCTATAGAGCATCTAAAGTAACATTCTGACAAAATTCTGACAATCATTTAAAACTTTTACTGACAATGTTTCGAAGTTGTATTTAAAAGTTAAGATAACATGAAAAAGTATCTAAAATGATTATAATTAAGGTAAATGTTGCAGTATATAATGAATGAAACACTGGCACTTATGTATCAACACCATATACAACCTAGAAGGAAGTTTGCTGCAATGCAAACAAACATTGAAATTCAGGTTTCAATACTTCTAAAATGTTAACATTTCGAATATATTCATATTTACTTTGCAACTTTAACTCGTTCTTTTTTGTAAATATTCTTAGCTATTGTTTGTGCTTGAAATAACCTCATCAATATTGACTTATTTATATCTTGAAAACTGTGATTTCTGAAATGGAAAATTGTTTGAATTTTCAGGAGGATATGTATGGGAATTTACAAATGAAATATCGTTCTTCTAATGTTAGGTATATTCTTTATCAACATCATAAGCCAGAAGAACTTGCAGTTAAGAAATAAATATACATGTGTATATGTAACTATCAACGATCTGTGCATATTTAAAGTTTACGTATATTCTGAATAAAATGAACTCGCTTTTCGTTTCTGTCTACTGCGTTGACTGACGGTGCTTAATCAATATCGTACAATATTTTGATGCAGTGAGTTTGGTTTCGCCCATGATGCACAACCAAGGTGCATATGATGGGAATATTGATATGCTTTGAGTGCACAGGCCATGCATTGCAACATAGTCTGTTTAAATATAGGCTCATGGTAGATTAAAACTTCAAATTATTAGAAGTCTTGTCAGATAGCGGTCAACTTTGAGGGACAATATATCCAGCTGTAGAGGTATTTGAATTGCAAAATTGTATTTTCTTATTTCATTATAGGACAGAATTGTTTAATTCTAATATGTATCATGTAGTTTATTTAGTTCCGGCACTTGTCATATAATGCAAGCTTATTAGATTTATTACAGTATGTTTTCAATTTTACTAGTATGTAGCTGATCACATTACTGTTGCATGTAATAAAGGCAAGAGAATGTTGCTTAAAGTTCAGTAGGATTCTCGTCAGATACGGGTTAACTTATGAACCTGTTTATTACGTTATGCTTGTACAATGATCCTGACAATATTATTCAACATCAACAGCTCCATTTTGCGTCAGGTACGTTATTACATATTAATCTTGAGAGTCACGTATAATACACGCGTATAAATGTTATATTTTCAGCTGAAAGTAGTGAAGTGATAACATGAGTGAAAGTGTGGCGGTGTGATAGAGCGATAGTCATAGAGCTAAGCTGTATCGTTGCGTTTCCACCGTATTGTTAGTGTTCGTTTAACCGCTATCGGCAGTAACCTTGGTCAGGAGGAAGATAATGGTTATAATGGCTAGAGTTACGTCAAATATCAGAGATAAACAACTATATCAATGTCCAATTTAAACCGTCGTATCATTCTAAGAGATAAATCAAGTTTGTCACTTTTTCCTGATGCCTATATCCTTATTAAAAATAGAAATGTGGATAGCCAGTTACTTGTTCCTGTTTAAAATGATATAAAAGAAAATCTTTAGAATATGATGGGGTTAATTATTTGTGCTTAGTACACTGTTTCATGTGTTGGTGTACTGTTACGAAACCCAATTTAATTGTACAGGATCCGGTTATAGTTTAAGTCCATAATTCAGTTAAATTGTATTCCTAAAACTTTTTATCTAATACGAATAACTCCTTAAGTTAGTATCGGACATGCATGATGAACCCACGGTATTTGTCGTTCAGTTGTTTACATTTTGCTATCCTTCTTTAGGAAAATGCGGTTTTTTTACATTATTTTATAGACGTCGGCTTGTCATTGCCTTTAAGAGAAACATATTAATTAGCTATGTGTACGATCGCGAACTAACGCAACAAACAGTATTTCATGTGATACGGTCCGTCTTCAACTTTTCCTTAAGTTGGTATCGGACATGCATGATGAACCCACGGTATTTGTCGTTCAGTTGTTTACATTTTGCTATCCTTCTATAGGAAAATGCGGTTTTTTACATCATCTTATAGACGTCGCCTTGTTATTACCTTTAAGAGAAACACATTAATTAGCAATGTGTATGATCGTGAACTAAAGCAACATACAATATTTCATCTGATAATGGTTATTGATTGCATGCAGCTCTTCAACTTTTCCTATGGAGCATCTAAAGTAACATTCCGAGAAGATTCTGACAATCATTTAAAACTTATATTGACAAGTGAAGAACGGAAAAGCTGATGTTCTGAATCTTATATAACCCACTGATGGCAAGATAGTTCCAATCTTCCCTTAACCCTTAGAAATATCAACATTACATTCCATCTAGTAGGAGTCAACCAGGCTGATATTGTCATTATATTGGACGTCAGATTTTCATTTTGGACAAACTAAACATAACCAGTCATTTGACCATAATGGAAGGGGTGGCGATATGATGACAGGGCAAACAGCTACGCACATCCAGCAAACATTCTAACCGCAGTGCTACTTGATAATTCTCACAGATGAGTTCAAAGATTCACATATAAGAATGCTCCCAGCAATGTTTCGAAGTTGTCATATATTGCAAGCTTATTAGATTTATTACAGCATGTTTTCTATTTTGCCAGTATGTAGCTGATCACATTACTGTTGCATGTAATAAAGGCAAGAGAATGTTGCTTAATGATAATTGAGATTCTCGTCAGATACGGGTTCACTTATGAGCCTGTTTATTACGTTATCCTTGTACATTGATCCTGATAATATTATTTAAAACCAACAGCTCCATTTTGCGTCACGTACGTTATTACATATTAAGCTTGAGAGTCACATATATTACACGGGTATAAATGTTATATTTTCAGCTGAAAGTAGTGAAGGGCTAAATAGAGTAAAAGAATGGCGGTGTGATAGAGCGATAGTCATAGAGCTAAGCTGTATCGTTGCGTTTCCACCGTATTGTCAGTGTTCGTTTAACCGCTATCGGCAGTGACCTTGGTCAGGAGGAAGATAATGGTTATTTCGTGGGGAGGAATCAACACGCCTATACCAACAAGTCGACACAGAGAATGCGGTTCTACGGATTTCCAGGCAGACCGGAAGGGGCGGGATAAATCTTACTGGCTCCTTGGCCATCCGGCAGAGCTTTGTGTGTGAAATTATATTATGCATTTTAACTGGATGCCGCAAGATATCTAAATTGTTTTAAGCAAGCATTTATCGCTACTTGATTGAAACCTTCATCATTGTTTATTTATATGAGTCACTGATAATTATTTGAGTGAAATCATATTGAGTGATGTAATGGATATTTGATTTAATTTAGTTGTTTGTCTGCTGTTTTAATTTGTTTCGTTGATTCTGTTGCATGCTATTGTAATGTAATATTGTTTATTGGACTTGAATTCTTTTCAGATATCTGACGTAACTCTAGCTGTGACCATGTCTAGCATGGGTGAGAACCATATGGCAAATATGCTTACAAAGACCCCATACCACGATTTATATATATCTCCGTAACAGGAGTGTGGCTTTGAGGTCAGGAAAGGATTATACTGTTGTTATTTCAACATATTACATCTATGTAGCATGTCTGAACCCGCATTAATAAACAAAGCATTATAAGGGTAATTCAAGTTTATTTTCGTTAACCTGTTCCAAAAATAACGTTTCGCCTAGTGCGAAGTTTTGAAAATTAACTGCTATTGGATATTTCTTGATTTTGAGATTTCACCCGTCTTGTAAGATGTTTTTCTTGTAATGTTGACAATCCAGAGTGTTTTTATCAAAATTAATTCTGCTGATACAACTATTGATATCATTGCTACAACTACTCATACTACCAATTTCATAACTGATAATAATATTGCAATTAATACTAATATGATCATAGTCTGTTACACTGCATATTCAAATATTCTTTGTATCCTTTCTATAGAAGTTTTGTGAAACTCATATACATGGTTTACATAACCAGGATGGTATTATTACGAATTCAGTTTCTATAACCAAACTAAAGTATACATTACATATTCGTCTGAATATTTTTGAGTATGTGAATAGACCCTTGACTACATTATTTCCAAAAATGGTTTAAATCAAACTAATTTAAGCAGGGCGTGGGATGCCTAAATCACATTTGTAAATTTGAACGATTCTCTCTCTCGACAGAGGACTTACGTTAGCAAATTGACGTTTCGTTTGATCTTTACACACATAATATCAAACAGGAGTCCAAAATCAAGAAAGGTTTAGGAACGGGATATAAAGATTCATGCTTAGACGTCTTGAAATGATATTAGGTCTAAGAGTTTTTTCTTTTGAACCCTATCGCTAATTACAAATTAATGGTTAGTGATTCAGATCAGAAAGTTTTGAGCATGAGTTCGCCAGGTTTAAAGTGTTGGCGGTAAACATGTTGTCATTATCATTTCTATCAATTTTCATAAAAAAGAGTACAAACATTATGTGATCAATACAACTATGGCTGTTTTACCACTTGCATTGAACATACATGCACTACTGATATGGTATACGTCAGTAAGTTGCAAAAGCCCGCGGCAGCAAGGTCATGAACTCTGAAAAGACTCAAGGTGGGCTTTAAACTACCTACTAATTATTAACAAAGAGTTGTATAGGTCTTTGCAAACATCTTTACCATGACCTGCGCCTGATATTTTGACAGCTAGAGTTATGTCAAACATCAAAGATAAACAAGCATACCAAAGTCCAATTTAAACCGTCGTATCGTTCTAAGAGAAAAATCAAGTTGGTCACTTTTTCCTTATGCCTATAGCCTTATTAAAAATAGAATTGTGGGTAACCATTTACTTGTTCCTGTTTAAAATGATATGAAAGAAGACCTTTAGAAGTTGATGGGGCTATATATTTGTCAATTGTACGCTGTTTCATGTGCTGGTGTACTGTTGCGAAACCCACTTCAATTGTACAGGATCAGTTTCTAGTTTGAGGCCATAATTCAGTTATATTTTATTACTAGATTTTTCTCATACGAATAACTCCTTAAGTTAGTATCGGACATGCATGATGAACCCACGGCATTTGTCGTTCAGTTGTTTACATTTTGCTATCCTTCTTTAGGAAAATGCGGTTTTTTTACATTATTTTATAGACGTCGGCTTGTCATTGCCTTTAAGAGAAACATATTAATTAGCTATGTGTACGATCGCAAACTAACGCAACAAACAGTATTTCATGTGATACGGTCCGTCTTCAACTTTTCCTATAGAGCATCTAAAGTAACATTCTGACAAAATTCTGACAATCATTTAAAACTTTTACTGACAATGTTTCGAAGTTGTATTTAAAAGTTAAGATAACATGAAAAAGTATCTAAAATGATTATAATTAAGGTAAATGTTGCAGTATATAATGAATGAAACACTGGCACTTATGTATCAACACCATATACAACCTAGAAGGAAGTTTGCTGCAATGCAAACAAACATTGAAATTCAGGTTTCAATACTTCTAAAATGTTAACATTTCGAATATATTCATATTTACTTTGCAACTTTAACTCGTTCTTTTTTGTAAATATTCTTAGCTATTGTTTGTGCTTGAAATAACCTCATCAATATTGACTTATTTATATCTTGAAAACTGTGATTTCTGAAATGGAAAATTGTTTGAATTTTCAGGAGGATATGTATGGGAATTTACAAATGAAATATCGTTCTTCTAATGTTAGGTATATTCTTTATCAACATCATAAGCCAGAAGAACTTGCAGTTAAGAAATAAATATACATGTGTATATGTAACTATCAACGATCTGTGCATATTTAAAGTTTACGTATATTCTGAATAAAATGAACTCGCTTTTCGTTTCTGTCTACTGCGTTGACTGACGGTGCTTAATCAATAGCGTACAATATTTTGATGCAGTGAGTTTGGTTTCGCCCATGATGCACAACCAAGGTGCATATGATGGGAATATTGATATGCTTTGAGTGCACAGGCCATGCATTGCAACATAGTCTGTTTAAATATAGGCTCATGGTAGATTAAAACTTCAAATTATTAGAAGTCTTGTCAGATAGCGGTCAACTTTGAGGGACAATATATCCAGCTGTAGAGGTATTTGAATTGCAAAATTGTATTTTCTTATTTCATTATAGGACAGAATTGTTTAATTCTAATATGTATCATGTAGTTTATTTAGTTCCGGCACTTGTCATATAATGCAAGCTTATTAGATTTATTACAGTATGTTTTCAATTTTACTAGTATGTAGCTGATCACATTACTGTTGCATGTAATAAAGGCAAGAGAATGTTGCTTAAAGTTCAGTAGGATTCTCGTCAGATACGGGTTAACTTATGAACCTGGTTATTACGTTATGCTTGTACAATGATCCTGACAATATTATTCAACATCAACAGCTCCATTTTGCGTCAGGTACGTTATTACATATTAATCTTGAGAGTCACGTATAATACACGCGTATAAATGTTATATTTTCAGCTGAAAGTAGTGAAGTGATAACATGAGTGAAAGTGTGGCGGTGTGATAGAGCGATAGTCATAGAGCTAAGCTGTATCGTTGCGTTTCCACCGTATTGTTAGTGTTCGTTTAACCGCTATCGGCAGTAACCTTGGTCAGGAGGAAGATAATGGTTATAATGGCTAGAGTTACGTCAAATATCAGAGATAAACAACTATATCAATGTCCAATTTAAACCGTCGTATCATTCTAAGAGATAAATCAAGTTTGTCACTTTTTCCTGATGCCTATATCCTTATTAAAAATAGAAATGTGGATAGCCAGTTACTTGTTCCTGTTTAAAATGATATAAAAGAAAATCTTTAGAATATGATGGGGTTAATTATTTGTGCTTAGTACACTGTTTCATGTGTTGGTGTACTGTTACGAAACCCAATTTAATTGTACAGGATCCGGTTATAGTTTAAGTCCATAATTCAGTTAAATTGTATTCCTAAAACTTTTTATCTAATACGAATAACTCCTTAAGTTAGTATCGGACATGCATGATGAACCCACGGTATTTGTCGTTCAGTTGTTTACATTTTGCTATCCTTCTTTAGGAAAATGCGGTTTTTTTACATTATTTTATAGACGTCGGCTTGTCATTGCCTTTAAGAGAAACATATTAATTAGCTATGTGTACGATCGCGAACTAACGCAACAAACAGTATTTCATGTGATACGGTCCGTCTTCAACTTTTCCTTAAGTTGGTATCGGACATGCATGATGAACCCACGGTATTTGTCGTTCAGTTGTTTACATTTTGCTATCCTTCTATAGGAAAATGCGGTTTTTTACATCATCTTATAGACGTCGCCTTGTTATTACCTTTAAGAGAAACACATTAATTAGCAATGTGTATGATCGTGAACTAAAGCAACATACAATATTTCATCTGATAATGGTTATTGATTGCATGCAGCTCTTCAACTTTTCCTATGGAGCATCTAAAGTAACATTCCGAGAAGATTCTGACAATCATTTAAAACTTATATTGACAAGTGAAGAACGGAAAAGCTGATGTTCTGAATCTTATATAACCCACTGATGGCAAGATAGTTCCAATCTTCCCTTAACCCTTAGAAATATCAACATTACATTCCATCTAGTAGGAGTCAACCAGGCTGATATTGTCATTATATTGGACGTCAGATTTTCATTTTGGACAAACTAAACATAACCAGTCATTTGACCATAATGGAAGGGGTGGCGATATGATGACAGGGCAAACAGCTACGCACATCCAGCAAACATTCTAACCGCAGTGCTACTTGATAATTCTCACAGATGAGTTCAAAGATTCACATATAAGAATGCTCCCAGCAATGTTTCGAAGTTGTCATATATTGCAAGCTTATTAGATTTATTACAGCATGTTTTCTATTTTGCCAGTATGTAGCTGATCACATTACTGTTGCATGTAATAAAGGCAAGAGAATGTTGCTTAATGATAATTGAGATTCTCGTCAGATACGGGTTCACTTATGAGCCTGTTTATTACGTTATCCTTGTACATTGATCCTGATAATATTATTTAAAACCAACAGCTCCATTTTGCGTCACGTACGTTATTACATATTAAGCTTGAGAGTCACATATATTACACGGGTATAAATGTTATATTTTCAGCTGAAAGTAGTGAAGGGCTAAATAGAGTAAAAGAATGGCGGTGTGATAGAGCGATAGTCATAGAGCTAAGCTGTATCGTTGCGTTTCCACCGTATTGTCAGTGTTCGTTTAACCGCTATCGGCAGTGACCTTGGTCAGGAGGAAGATAATGGTTATTTCGTGGGGAGGAATCAACACGCCTATACCAACAAGTCGACACAGAGAATGCGGTTCTACGGATTTCCAGGCAGACCGGAAGGGGCGGGATAAATCTTACTGGCTCCTTGGCCATCCGGCAGAGCTTTGTGTGTGAAATTATATTATGCATTTTAACTGGATGCCGCAAGATATCTAAATTGTTTTAAGCAAGCATTTATCGCTACTTGATTGAAACCTTCATCATTGTTTATTTATATGAGTCACTGATAATTATTTGAGTGAAATCATATTGAGTGATGTAATGGATATTTGATTTAATTTAGTTGTTTGTCTGCTGTTTTAATTTGTTTCGTTGATTCTGTTGCATGCTATTGTAATGTAATATTGTTTATTGGACTTGAATTCTTTTCAGATATCTGACGTAACTCTAGCTGTGACCATGTCTAGCATGGGTGAGAACCATATGGCAAATATGCTTACAAAGACCCCATACCACGATTTATATATATCTCCGTAACAGGAGTGTGGCTTTGAGGTCAGGAAAGGATTATACTGTTGTTATTTCAACATATTACATCTATGTAGCATGTCTGAACCCGCATTAATAAACAAAGCATTATAAGGGTAATTCAAGTTTATTTTCGTTAACCTGTTCCAAAAATAACGTTTCGCCTAGTGCGAAGTTTTGAAAATTAACTGCTATTGGATATTTCTTGATTTTGAGATTTCACCCGTCTTGTAAGATGTTTTTCTTGTAATGTTGACAATCCAGAGTGTTTTTATCAAAATTAATTCTGCTGATACAACTATTGATATCATTGCTACAACTACTCATACTACCAATTTCATAACTGATAATAATATTGCAATTAATACTAATATGATCATAGTCTGTTACACTGCATATTCAAATATTCTTTGTATCCTTTCTATAGAAGTTTTGTGAAACTCATATACATGGTTTACATAACCAGGATGGTATTATTACGAATTCAGTTTCTATAACCAAACTAAAGTATACATTACATATTCGTCTGAATATTTTTGAGTATGTGAATAGACCCTTGACTACATTATTTCCAAAAATGGTTTAAATCAAACTAATTTAAGCAGGGCGTGGGATGCCTAAATCACATTTGTAAATTTGAACGATTCTCTCTCTCGACAGAGGACTTACGTTAGCAAATTGACGTTTCGTTTGATCTTTACACACATAATATCAAGCAGGAGTCCAAAATCAAGAAAGGTTTAGGAACGGGATATAAAGATTCATGCTTAGACGTCTTGAAATGATATTAGGTCTAAGAGTTTTTTCTTTTGAACCCTATCGCTAATTACAAATTAATGGTTAGTGATTCAGATCAGAAAGTTTTGAGCATGAGTTCGCCAGGTTTAAAGTGTTGGCGGTAAACATGTTGTCATTATCATTTCTATCAATTTTCATAAAAAAGAGTACAAACATTATGTGATCAATACAACTATGGCTTTTTTACCACTTGCATTGAACATACATGCACTACTGATATGGTATACGTCAGTAAGTTGCAAAAGCCCGCGGCAGCAAGGTCATGAACTCTGAAAAGACTCAAGGTGGGCTTTAAACTACCTACTAACCTATCATTGCATAAACAATGCATTGTGTAGGATATATTGACCCGTAGCGATAGGTTCGGTGAGTTGTATGTAATCCCTATTTTTGAGCAATAAGGATATGAGCAATCCGTTGTCTGATATGTTGACCCGTAGCGATTAATTCGTTCAGTTATGTCTAATCCCTATTTATGAGAAGTAAGGATAGGCGATGTCCACATCGCAGACAGTATATAAACAGTCACGCAAACGCAGAGCATCAGAATATCGCACTATATATACATTCGCGCAAATATAGAGCAATAGAAGAGCCCACTTGCGACCATTCAGAGCTTTTGACAGGTAAGAAGTGTCTGTGTGTGTATGTGTGTGTGTGAATAGCATTTGTAACGCGGCATTAACAATTTTTCAACCATGTCACTACGACGTGTACAGTGTGGCAGTGTATAGTGATGTCTTGCTCTGGGGCATCATGCCACAGACATGTCCCACCCACTGCCATTATCCTGATACCAGGCCGACTAGCTCTAATACTAACCTCTTAACGGTGAGCGCCAAGCGAGGAAGCTGTACGTTCTACTTTTGTCTTTCATATGTCTAGGCCGGGGATCGAACCCATAACCGAGGCGCACGCTCTAATCGTTAGGCCACAGGATCGTCTTGTACAGGTAAGAGAAAACTTTTTAAAATAAAATTACGACAATGTACAATTTAGCGCATTCTACCATCATTTGTGTCAGGCTTCAGTAAGCTATGTAGTGCTGGAAGATAATATGGCATTTGTTTCAATCTCCTTTCTCTATTAAACTGAATTAAGTTATGTTATGGTGTGAAATTTCGAAAACAGCGTTTCATGGATTATTCCAACTTTTTTTAGAAATAAAAAAATAGTTTAATATTGAATTATTTGGTGTAACCAATTTGCTTATCAAATTCTCTCTGATAATTAATTGTATGCATAAAAATAATTCATAATTATAAATTATGACATTTCAGCATTTACGGTCTAACATTGAAAATGTTGTATTCTTGTATATTTTTCTGAGCGTTATCTAGAAATATTAGTTTCGTACTAAATGTTTTGCATTATGGGATACTTTGATGTATAATTTTCTTCGTCTTATCTTGTATGATACAAGTATGACCTAGTTAAAATTTATAGAAATTTAATGGAAAATATAAGAATTGTATGTCCACTTTTATACTTAAAAGACATAATCTTGCGTTCGTAATTGTTATGCATCTTATATAATTATTAATTTTTTCTTGAACGTGTAGTTCTTATTTTATGCGTATTTCGAATCTGATCACCTCTCGCACGTCAAGTATGCAACATACATGTAGCACAGTAATGGAATGACACATGCCTAGTCAATGCGACGTAGAGAACCCAAGCGTGTTATTAATGTATATGTAGTTTTATTAAATTTGGATTAAAATTAGTATTTCATATACCCTTAACAACTTTCGATTATATAATCCCTGAAAACTATTTGTTTCATACTTCTGGGGTTTGAATTTATCTCTAGGAAGAGTCCATATAATAAGCAATACGGAATATGAAGAATATGTATGATGGTACTAGTTCCTCGTCATTATCGTAAAGTGAGCATTGACTCTTGTTTCTCCTCCCTTGGTTTAGATTAGGGTTATTCATTTATTCTGAAATATATGCGAAATCATTACATTTTAAAGCTAATGTGTCGTTTTTTTAGTTTAGATTTTAACTGAGTACCTTTCAAGAAAAAGAGAAAGAAAATTATCGCCATGTCAATAAAAAGTAGCAAATTTATAATTAACTTTCAACGTTCGAATAAACGTTTAAATATTTATCTTTCAAAATCTATTGAGTGATTAATTGACATTTGTTATAATCTATGTCTTTCCTTAGAACAATATGATCTACAAATTACCGCTCGGCATCCTGCTGCTTATTCAACCATACTGCATTCAAACCCAATATAAGATTACCGGTAAAACGAATAGTGCGGAAGATGACCCATTTTTCTCGCTGCGCGAAACAAGGAGGGCTATATCTGTCGCAAAGGACGCGATTACCGCTGGAAACACCAGGTGCAAGCAGGGCAACAAGTGCGTATTTTACAAGGTTGCAGACTATAAATATTGCTACACAGACGATGGTTGGGATTATTGCTGCTCTGGACCTTGCGAACCATCATATGCCAAAAATTCCATGGTTTGTAACACTGGAGACCAAACCACTTATTGCGGTAACGCTGGTTCTCGAAGTGTATCTGGAAAGCAATGTCTTTCTTCACATCCGTGTGGCATCCACAAGAGAGACGCATTCCAGTGGGATAGATATTGGTGCTATGTCGATGAAAATAAAACAATGGAGTATTGTTGTAACCCGCTTGACTCTTGTCGTAATAGAGGAGATGGTCATGGAAATTGGTGTTCTACTAGTGTTGTAACGGGCTATAAATGGGACTATTGTACACCTTAAATTGTGTCACATACGGGTTAATGTTCGGTACACCTGAATAATATTTGCACTTATTCAATAACATGAGTTCAATAATTAATGTATACCTACTGTATGTACGTCATATTAAACCAATGTTTATCGGCAAAGGAAGAACCTTCTCAATTGATTTTACATATAAATAAACTAAAGGTCTATAGATGATGACCATTTGAATGATTATTTTCTCCTATTTAGCACCGATGTCCTCATTGTGTACTTAACTTACATGTAAATGCTTGTCGGTTGACGTTTATACTATTTACTGTGTGAATCTCGGCTAACGCGTCTCGCAAATTATTCCTTTAATTGTTGTGATTTTCTTTAAAACGGACATACACAGCATATGTATCAGACTTTCCCTTTCTACTGCAACAATAAAACAGATATTTAGATCATTCTAATTATACGATTTATTTATTATTTCGTCAGAACATATTTCTAAGACTGAATTATGTCTATATCAATTTATCGGACACACACACACACACACACACACACACACCATTATTTAAAATATCTTATATATTTTAGCAGGTTTGCATGTCAGCACAACACGAACATTCCGGTTGCAATGGAAGGTTATGTTTTGAAAAATCTTTAGACACCACGTATTTGTCATAAGGTTTTGGCATACATATCAAAGTGTCAAATATCATGGTAGCCTCGTTGTCTTTTGTTAATTAATACTTCCTGCTAAATTTTAGATTTGTAGATATTATGAAGGGAACAACTTTGTAAATTATGCATATATGGTTTCATGCTAATTCCCCATAATAAGGTACATTCCAGTGCACAAGTCGTACCTTTACCAGAACTAACTTACTAATATCCAAGCATTCTTGTATAGAAAGAGGAAGTAGTTTTATCAACAATTATTTGCGAATGAGATCGTATACTTGAGCAATTTTTAGTCTCTCACTTGTTCTGAATACTGTATTATTTGACAAGAATAATAGCACATTAGTTATTCTAAGTTAATGCATGATTTAATTTAGATAAACCCATAATACATAAATTGTATTATCATAAATTGTGTCATTGATATATGCATATTCATGCAACGTGTTTGCTAATTGACAAAATGCTGTCAAGTATAGGCATATACTGTGTGGTGTGCAGAAGTTTGACAAAATAATTCCTCACAAACGTGACATTTAAAAATCTTATATCTAATATGTGTCTTTATGTGCGCCTTTAAATGTTATAAACAGCTTAACACATACGTCACATTTAGATGTTTCTCTCCAGGATATACTCGCATGTACATCTTCAAATAATCACTCTTCATGAGTATGTAAGTATAAACGTCATATTTGATTGATTGATTTCCATTATGTCTCATTCGATTTAACTTCAAATGGTCACTCTGCACAAACAGTTTTTTATAAGCTTCACCCCTGTACGGTTTCCTCCAAATGTGCTTCGATACACAACCATTCGCTAGAAACATTTTATCATAAATGTCACATTTGAATGGTTTATATCCAGTGTGTTTCATCATTAGTGGTTTTAAAGAGACACAATGGTTAAATCTTTAATCTGAAATTTTACATTTGAATGGTATATCATCATGTCCGTCTTCAAGAAATCCGCCTAGATAAATATGTTATCACAAACTTTTTATCACTAAATTGACATTTCCAACTTTTATCTTCATTATGTGACGTCTTGTGTTTCTTCCCATTAATAGGTCATCCCTCTCAAACGTTATTCATAACCTTCATGTTTGGATGGTTTATCTCAAACATGAATCAGCATTCCCGGCTTCGATTAACCAGTACAGGTAAATGTTTTGTCCATGACTTAACATTTGAATGACATTTTATATCCAGTATCTTCGCGCGAGTAGTAATATGTGCTACTTGAGACTCAAACAGGAAATACTATGATAACAAGGTCCATAGTTTTAACATGCAAGAAACACTTAAGACCCTACAATATAACAGTGTTGAAAGGTGGATTAACTCAGTCGTATGGTAACTTAGTAACAGTGTAAAAGTTGATTTCAATACCCACTAATCTAGATAACTAACGGTAAATCACAGGGAACGGGGTCTACAGGTTAAACATGGGTTGGTGGGACAAAAGGGTATAAAAAGGATATCTTCCTTGTATATAACATGGAAGTAGGTCTGAATGGTTCTAGGTCCGATCTGTGCTTTTCGTATATTTCGGAACCGTTTTGTGTGCACTCTGGTGTCTCCACAGCGGCTATCCTAGTTTCATTAAAGATACGGGTTAGATAGAAGTGACCAAACCTTGTCCTACTGGTCACCATCTATTACGCAACAAATTCGGTCAACATGTCTTATGCAACGAATTCTTTGTCCATCAAACGTCGAGCAGGTAGGTAAAAGTTAAACCAAATGTCATCTCGAGACGTATAAACGTTAACCTACATATGCCAGTCTTAAAGTTTCTTGATGGTCGGCCCCCTGTTTTAAGTTTTTTTTATACAAATATCAATTTGGATCACTCGGAAAACTCATGATATTCGTCAATTTGATTACGTATAATACCTTGTCGAGATGGGATCATTGACATGCACACATGAGATCTAGGCATCCTCCCTGCCCGCAGAAATCGACTTGATATAAATAAATCTTGGAAAGCTTGATATTGCAATTTAATTCATAATATTGCCATCCTTGTTTTCAAGCTCTATCTGAAAATATCCATAGACAGGATCAAAAAAATATTTCAATATGCAGTTTAACATAGACGATACTCATATTATTAATATTATTATCTTTACTGTTTTTATTATAATCATTAACATTATAATAATTATTATCATTATTTTTACTACTATTATTATTATTAGTAGCAGTAGTAGTAGTAGTAGTAGTATTAAGAACGGTAGTTGTAGTATTAGCATTGGTTGTATTAGTAAAATAGTAACAGTCACAATAGTGTTGTATGTGTCATGTAATAACAATTTGAAATATCATGATTAAATGATCAAAATTTTACATGCCGGGTTTCATTTCATGGGAAATCAATTTTTAATAACAGTTATGTCAAAAAAGAAAATATGATATCGAAAATAAATGTGAGTTACCCATACATTTTGTCGACGTTTTAAACGGGTTCTGAAATGTTACATGCATATATTATGACGAATCTTCTAAATAATAGTAATAAAAACCTTTCCTGATCTCTTATTAACACTTCCGTCTCGGAATTATTAACAAAGAGTTGTATAGGTCTTTGCAAACATCTTTACCGTGACCTGCGCCTGATAATTTGACAGCTAGAGTTATGTCAAACATCAAAGATAAACAAGCATACCAAAGTCCAATTTAAACCGTCGTATCGTTCTAAGAGAAAAATCAAGTTGGTCACTTTTTCCTTATGCCTATATCCTTATTAAAAATAGAATTGTGGGTAACCATTTACTTGTTCCTGTTTAAAATGATATGAAAGAAGACCTTTAGAAGTTGATGGGGCTATATATTTGTCCATTGTACGCTGTTTCATGTGTTGGTGTACTGTTGCGAAACCCACTTCAATTGTACAGGATGAGTTTCTAGTTTGAGGCCATAATTCAGTTATATTTTATTTCTAGATTTATCTGATACGAATAACTCCTTAAGTTAGTATCGGACATGCATGATGAACCCACAGTATTTGTCGTTCAGTTGTTTACATTTTGCTATCCTTCTTTAGGAAAATGCGGTTTTTTACATTATTTTATAGACGTCGGCTTGTTATTGCCTTTAAGAGAAACATATTAATTAGCTATGTGTACGATCGCGAACTAACGCAACAAACAGTATTTCATGTGATACGGTCCGTCTTCAACGTTTCCTATAGAGCATCTAAAGTAACATTCTGACAAAATTCTGACAATCATTTAAAACTTATATTGACAAGTGAAGAACGGAAAAGCTGATGTTCTGAATCTTATATAACCTACTGATGGCAAGATAGTTCCAATCTTCCCTTAACCCTTAGAAATATCAACATTACATTTCATCTAGTAGGAGTCAACCAGGCTGATATTGTCATTATATTGGACGTCAGATTTTCATTTTGGACAAACTAGACATAACCAGTCATTTGACCATAATGGAAGGGGTAGCGATATGATGACAGGGCAAACAGCTACACACATCCAGCGAACATTCTAACCGCAGTGCTACTTGATAACTCTCACAGATGAGTTCAAAGATTCACATATAAGAATGCTCCCAGCAATGTTTCGAAGTTGTATTTAAAAGTTAAGATAACATGAAAAAGTACCTAAAATGATTATAATTAAGATAAATGTTGCAGTATATAATGAATGAAACACTGGCACTTATGTATCAACACCATATACAACCTAGAAGGAAGTTTGCTGCAATGCAAAAAAACATTGAAATTCAGGTTTCAATTCTTCTAAAATGTTAACATTTTGAATATATTCATATTTACTTTGCAACTTTAACTCGTTCTTTTTTGTAAATATTCTTAGCTATTGTTTGTGCTTGAAATAACCTCATCAATATTGACTTATTTATATCTTGAAAACTGTGATTTCTGAAATGGAAAATTGTTTGAATTTTCAGGAGGATATGTATGGGAATTTACAAATAAAATATCGTTCTTCTAATGTTAGGTATATTCTTTATCAACATCATAAGCCAGAAGAACTTGCAGTTAAGAAATAAATATACATGTGTATATGTAACTATCAACGATCTGTGCATATTTAAAGTTTACGTATATTCTGAATAAAATGAACTCGCTTTTCGTTTCTGTGTCCTGCGTTGACTGACGGTGCTTAATCAATATCGTACAATATTTTGATGCAGTGAGTTTGGTTTCGCCCATGATGCACAACCAAGGTGCATATGATGGGAATATTGATATGCTTTGAGTGCACAGGCCATGCATTGCAACATAGTCTGTTTAAATATAGGCTCATGGTAGATTAAAACTTCAAATTATTAGAAGCCTTGTCAGATAGCGGTCAACTTTGAGGGACAATATATCCAGCTGTAGAGGTATTTGAATTGCAAAATTGTATTTTCTTATTTCATTATAGGACAGAATTGTTTAATTCTAATATGTATCATGTAGTTTATTTAGTTCCGGCACTTGTCATATAATGCAAGCTTATTAGATTTATTACAGTATGTTTTCAATTTTACTAGTATGTAGCTGATCACATTACTGTTGCATATAATAATGGCAAGAGAATGTTGCTTAAAGTTCAGTAAGATTCTCGTTAGATACGGGTTAACTTATGAACCTGGTTATTACGTTATGCTTGTACATTGATCCTGACAATATTATTCAACATCAACAGCTCCATTTTGCGTCACGTACGTTATTACATATTAAGCTTGAGAGTCACGTATAATACACGCGTATAAATGTTATATTTTCAGCTGAAAGTAGTGAAGTGATAACATGAGTGAAAGTGTGGCGGTGTGATAGAGCGATAGTCATAGAGCTAAGCTGTATCGTTGTGTTTCCACCGTATTGACAGTGTTCTGTTAACCGTTTTACCAATCTGGGTTGGTATATACCCGTGGTGCAGCTATCGGCAGTGACCTTGGTCAGGAGGAATGGTTATTTCGTTGGGAGGAATCAAGACGTCTATACCAACAAGTTGGCAGAGAGAATGAGGTTCTGCGGATTTCTAGGCAGACCGGAAGGGCCCGATAAATCTTGCTGGCTGCTTGGTCATCCGGCAGAGCTTTGTGTGTGAAATTAAATTGTGCTTTTGAACTGCATGCCGCAAGATATCTAAAATGTTTTATCACTACTTGAGTGAAACCTTCATCATTGTTTATTTATATGAGTCACTGATAATTATTTGAGTGAAATCATATTGAGTGATGTTATGTATATTTGATTTAATTTAATTGTTTGTCTGCTGTTTTAATTTGTTTCGTTGATTCTATTACATGCTATTGTAATGTAATAGTGTTTATTGGACTTGAATTCTTTTCAGATATCTAGCATAACTCTTGTTGTGACCATGCCTAGCATGGGTGAAAACCGTATGCAAATATGCTTACAAAGACCCCATACCACGATTTATATATATCTCCGAAACAGGAGTGTGGCTTTTAGGTCAGGAAATGATTATATTGTTGTTATTTCAACATATTACATCTATGTAGCATGGCTGAACCCGCATAAATAAAGAGGACAATGTAAGGGTAATTCAAGTTTATTTTCCTTAACCTGTCCTAAAAATAACGTTTCGTCTGGTGCGAAGTTTTGAAAATTAACTGCTATTGGATATTTCTTGATTTTGATATTTCACCCGTCTTGTAAGATGTTTTTCTTGTAATGTTGACAATCCAGAGTATTTTTAACAAAATTAATTCTGCTGATACAACTATTGATATCATTGCTACAACTACTCATACTACCGCTTTCATAACTGCTAATAATATTGCAATTAATACTAATATGATCATAGTCTGTTACACTGCATATTCAAATATTCTTTGTATCCCGTTTATATATGTTTTGTGAAACTCATATACATGGTTTACATAACCAGGATGGTATTATTACGAATTCAGTTTCTATAACTATTCCTAAAGTACATAATACATATTGTATATTCGCCTGAACATTTTTGAATATGTGAACAGACCCTTGACTACATTATTTCCAAAAAGTGGTTTAGATCAAACTACTTTAAGCACGGTGTAGGATGCCGAAGTCACGTTTGTAAATTTGAACGATTCTCTCTCGACATTGGATTTACGCTAGCAAATTGACGATTCGTTTGATCTTTGCACACATAATATAAAGCAGGAGTACAAAATCAAGAAAAGTTTAAGAATGGGATATACAGATTCATGCTTAGTCGTCTTGAAATTATATTTGGTCTAAACTTTCTTCTTTTGAACCCTATCCATAATTAGAAATTGATGGATAGTGATTCAGATCAGAAAGTTTTGAACATGAGTTCGCCAGGTTTAAAGTGTTGGCGATAAATATGTTGCCATTATCATTTCTATCAATTTTCATAAATCAGAGTACAAAGAGTATCTGAATACAACGATGCCTTTTTTTACCACTTGCATTGAACATACAGGCACTACTGATATATCATACGTCTGTAAGTTGCAAAAGCCCACGGCAGCAAGGCCATGAACTCTGAAAAAACTCAAGGTGGGCTTTAAACTACCTACTAACCTATCACTGGACAAATAATGCATTGTGTAGGATATATTGACCCGTAGCGATTAATTCGTTCAGTTGTGTCTAATCCCTATTTATGAGAAGTAATGATAGGCGATGTCCACATCGCAGAAGTCTATAAACAGCCACGCAAGCGTAGACGATCGCACTATATAAACATTTACGCAAAAATATAGCGATAGAAGAGCGCACTCGCCACCATTGAGAGTTTTCGACAGGTAAGAAGTGTCTGTGTGTATGTGTGTGTGTGTGTGTGATTAGCATTTGTAACGTGGCATTAGCAATTTTTCAGCCATATAACTACGATATATACAGTGTGGCAGTGTAATGTGATGTCTTCCTCTGGGGCATCATGCCGCAGACATGTCCCACCCAGTGACATTATCCTGATACCAGGCCGACCAGTTCTAATTCAAACCTGTTAAAACTGAGCGCCTAGCGAGGTAGCTGCTCGTACCATTTTTGTAAGTCTTTAATATGACTCGGTCGGGGTTCGAACCCACGACCGAGGCGCACGCTCTAATCGTTAGGTCAAAGGATCGTGTTGCACAGTTAAAAAACAACTTTTTAAAATAAACGTACGACAAAGTACGATTTAGTGCGTTCTAATATCAGTTGTGTGAGGCTTCTGTAAGATAATCCAGTACTGGAAGATAATGTGGCATTTGTTTCAATCTCCATTTCATGGATTATTCCAACTTTTTTAGAAATATAAAAAAAAAAATAGTTGCACACATAATATTGAAGTAATTGGTGTAACCAATTTGCTTATCTAATTCTCTCTGATAATTAGTTTTATACATACATATAATTTAAAATGATAAACTATGATATTTCAGCATTTACGGTCTAACATTGAAAATGTTGTATTCCTGTACATTATTCTGAGAGTTATCTAGAAATATTAGTTTCGTACTAAATGTTTTGCTTTATGGGATACTTTGATGTATAATTATTTTTCTTATTATCCTGTACGATACAAGTATGACGTAGTTAAAATTAATAGAAAATTAATAGAACATATAATAATTGTATGTGCACTTTTATACTTAAATAGCATAATCTTTCGTTCGTAATTGTTATGCATCTTATACAGTTAATAATATTTTCCGGAATGTGTAGTTCTTATTTTATGCGCATTTCGAATCTGACCACCTCTCGCACGTCAACTATGCAACATACATGTAGCACAGTAATGGAATGACACTTGCCTAGTCAATGTGACGTAGAGAACCCAAGCGTGTTATTAATATATATGTAATGTTATTAAATTTGGATTAAAATTAGTATTTCATATACCCTTAACAACTTTCGATTATATAATTCCTGAAAACTATTTGTTTCATACTTCTGGGGTTGGAATTTATCTCGAGGAAGAGTCCATATAATAATCAAAGACAAGGAGTATTCGCTAACATAAAACATGATATAAATTCATATGTTATATGCTGACACTGAAACCATATGACTTAGAATTAATAGTTTATTTCATGATAAATAGTCGGAATATAGTTATGTATATAATTATGAGCACTGGTTACATTATTTAGAAAGTATCAGTTACCTAACGGATCCTGAATGATTCTAGCATATGATAAGGCTACTAATAGTTGATTTTCTATTGGTTTTTGTTATATAGGCATCGGATTTGATAACATGATTTGATAATCGTGGATGCGTTGAAAGCCCAAGACAAGTGATTTGTGAAGACATAATACATGCTTGAATATTTCTAATCATGCTTGAATTTTTCTAAGGAAAATTATTCCCAATTATTACTAAGTATCGTGTGCAAATGAGTATTCTAGTTTCGTCCTTAACATTGTCTGCAATCAATTCAATTCACGAAAATTACAAAGACGATATAAGATCTTTTGTGTGTTGATGTGCCATAAACATGTATCAAGGACGCTAAGATGGGATGAAATTCAAATTTCAACTACTTTGAACGCAAACATGAACTTGTTTACATTTTCTTGTTATATTTTCTTCTCCAGAAATCTTTGAGAAGGTAGAAGTGAACGTACGAATCATCACTATCGTGTAACATCTTAGAATCCGTTTAACTGCTAGCATACATTAAAGAACATAACAACTTGTGGGCTACATTATTTTTTTGTTCTGGTCAATAATCCCCCCCCCAATTTAACGTACACGTGGATCACTTTGTGCTTTTGCGAATAAGCTATAAATCTCATCTGAATAAAATAACCTGTCGGAATTTTCCAAAAGACCAAACTGCGTTAATATAACAAAATCCAGTTGAAACACATTGCTACCTCTTTCAATCCTTAGTGAGGTACATGATTTTAACATAATATTGCCTCTGGGGCGACTTGAGGCAAACTATCATATAGATCTAAGTATATCATACCGAAGTAGTACGGAATAGGAAGAATATAGTATGATGATACTAGTTCCTTGCTATTATAGTAAAATGAGCATTGACTCTTGTTACTCCTCCCTTGCTTCAGATTAGGGTTATTCATTCATTCTGAAATATATGCGAAATCATTAAATTTTAAAGCTAATATATAGTTATCTTAGTTTAGATTTATACTGAGTACAATATAATAAATGAGAAAGAAAATTATCGCCATGCCAATAAAAAAAGCAAATATATAATTAACTTTTCAGTGTTGGGATAAACGTTTAAATATTTTTCTTTCAAAATCTATTGAGTGATCAATTGACATTTGCTATATTTTATGTCTTTCACTAGAACAATATGTTCAGCAAATTACCTCTTGGCTTCCTGCTGCTTATTCAACCATACTACATTCAAACCCTATATAGGATTACCGGTAAAACGAATATTACGGAAGATGACCCGTTTTTCTCTCTGCGGGAGAATCTCAAGGCTATATCTGTCGCCAAGGACGCGATTACCTCTGGAAACACCAAATGTAAGCAGGACAACAAGTGCATATTTTACAAGGCTGCATATTATAGCTATTGCAACACAGACGATGGTTAGGATTATTGCTGCTCTGGAGCTTGCGAACCATCATATGCCAAAAATTCCATGATTTGTAAGAGTGGAGACCAAATCATATATTGCGGGAACGCTGGTTCTCGAAGTATATCAGGAAAGGCATGTCTTTCTTCGCACCCGTGTGGCCTCCACAAGAGAGGCGCAGCCCAGTTGGATACATATTGGTGCTATGTAAACGAAAATAAAGCATGGGAGTATTTTTGTAGCCCGCTTGACTCTTGTCGTAATAGAGGAGATGGTTATGGAAATTGGTGTTCTACTAGTGTTATAACGGGCAATAAATGGTAGCATTGTACACCTTAAATTGTGTCACATACGGATTAATGTTCCGTACACCTGAATAATATTTGCACTTATTCAATGACATGAGTTCAATAATTAATGTATACCTACTGTATGTACGTCATATTAAACCAATGTTTATCGGCAAAGGAAGAACCTTCTCAATTGATTTTACATATAAATTAATTAAAGTCCTATTGATAATAAACATTTGAATGATTATTTTCTCCTATTTAGCACCGATGTCCTCATTGTGTACTTAACTTACATGTAAATGCTTGTCGGTTGACGTTTATACTATTTACTGTGTGAATCTGGGCTAACGCATCTCGCAAATTATTCCGTTAATTGTTGTGATTTTCGTTAAAAGGGACATTCACATCAGATGCATCAGACTTTGGCATTCCGCTGTAACAATAAAAACATATTTCGATCATTATAATTTTGCGATTTATTTTACTATTTAGTCGGTGCATATTTTTAAGACTGAATTATTTCTATATCAATTTATCAGATAGACAATGTGATGTGATCTGATGTGATTTTGATTTTTGACGTAGCTTTAAGAATTGTTCAGTCATATCGCTACGATGTCTGCAATGTGCCAGTTTATAGTGATGTGTAGCACTGGGTCATCATGCCGCAGACATGTAGCATGATGTCCCACCCAGTCACATTATCCTGACACCAGGCCGACCAGTCCAAATACTAAACCTCTTAATGCTGAACGCCAACCGAGGCAGCTGTTAGTACCATTTTTGTAAGTCTCTAGTATGACTCGGCCGGGGATCGAACCCAAGACATCCCGCATCCGAGGTCGACGCTGTAACCATTAGGCCACCGGAGCGGTATCAGATAGACACACACACACACACACACACACACACACACACACACACACACACACAAACACACACACAAACACACATACATGCTGTAGGACTGTCCGTGTGCCGTCACCTACATTAAAACATTACATATCTCATATTATAATATATAATGTTTTAGCAAATCGTTTCAGAGAAGGAAAGGATCCATATATAAGTATTTAAAATGTCTTGTATACGTATGCAGGTTTGCATGGCAGCACAACAGTAACATTCCGGTTGCAATGGAAGGTTAGGTTTTGAAAATTCTTTAGATATGATCTAACGTATTTGTTATAAGGCTTTGGCATACAAATCAAAGTGACAAATATCACGAAGGCCTCGTTGTCTTTTGTTAATAAAAGTTCCTTGTAAATTTTAGATTTGTAGATATTATGAAGGGAACAACTTTGTAAAGTATGCATATAGAGTTTCCTGCTAATTCCCCATAATAAGGTATATTCCAGTGCACAAGTCGTACCTTAACCAGAACTAACTTATTACTATTCAAGCATTCTTGTTTTGGCATACAAATCAAAGCGACACATATCATGAGAGCCTCGTTGTCTTTTGTTAATAATAGTTCCTTGTAAATTTTAGATTTGTAGATATTATGAAGGGAACAACTTTGTAAAGTTATGCATATAGAGTTTCCTGCTAATTCCCCATAATAAGGTATATTCCATTGCACAAGTCGTACCTTTACCAGACCTAACTTATTATTCGTGTATGAGAAAGTGGAAGTAGTTTTATCAACAATTATTTGAGAATGGGATGTATACTTGAGTAACTTTTAGTTTTTCACGTGTACTGAATACAGTACAATTTAACAAGAATAATAACACATTATTTATTCTTAGTTAATGCATGATTTAATTTAGATAAACCCATAGTACATAAATTGTAATGTCAGAAATGGGGTCATTGATATCTGCATATTCATGCAATGTGTTTGCTAAATGACAAAATTATGTTAATGGCTTTAGTTCACAATTAGGACACTTGCTGAAGTTTCCATTCAACTGAAAACTTGTGCATTGAATCAAATATATATATATATATATATATATATATATATATATATATATATATATATATATATATATATATATATTTGAGTTGTAAAATCTTTTGATGTCTCGATGTTGGATTGTATTGTGTTATGTCAATGTATGATCTATGTATTGTCCTCATAAAAACGGTTGTGTAATGGTCCTTATTTAATGAGATTCTTAATGATATTACACTATCAATCGGTTTGTAATGTAAATATCATGTACACAGCGTACTTGGATTTCATTCATAAGGTACCAAAGTCTACGAACTGCTATAACTCAAGTCAACATCACATGATTGAACAAAGGCAAGAATCTTGTTTTTCTAAATGTGAGTGGTGGGTTCATTATTACAGGTTACAGGCATATTTTCTGATGTGCCAGTGTAAACCACGTGATCTTCTTTTACTGCAAAATAATTTTGATATAAGAATCATTGGATCCATTGATTCATTCCTGCTATTTCCTGCTAATTGTTTCTTCAAAAGGATTTCTACGCAGAATCAATCATTCGTGATATTAATAATTGTTCTGGAAAAAATGAGTTGCGAAGTTTTACTAATGTATTTAACTTATTATCATATTTTTGAGCTGCAATGCTATCGCTGTATTAATAGCAATACGTTTGGTCGACTTGAAGTTTGTGTGAATTTACTGTGAAACGTACATCTGGAGTTTCAACTCTTTTGCATTGAACTTGAATTCAGATAAAGGATATTTCGATTTGATACATAATTCTTCTTCTGTAGTTTTGGTACATACGGACATATAATTTGATCACCTGAAATGTCTTTCACATCTTTAAGTTATTGAAAGCACTTGTATTTAGCTGCAAATATTGTACTATGGTTCAATTTTCTTCTTTGTTATAAAAAACAAAACGATGTTGTTGATTGCATCATATTATCTTGAACGCCAAGCCTAGCATCGGAATTTAAACACAAATGTAAATATTACCAGCTCCCTGCAAATTTCAACATTAAACGGTGACAGAGTAATATATTATATGATGTTGGAAACGTTTTCGATTTTACAACGTTATGGTACCTAATGCGATGGTTGGAATTTGTTCGTTTCGGTATCAGAAACATATCTATCTGTAACGCGAGTATATTAGACTCTCACTCTCTTTCATTCGGCCACTCAGAGCAAAAAAAAAGAACACGTCAGAGGCGGAATAAAATGGTACACATTTCCGTTGTATCGTCAATTTTCAATGGTAATACGATAAATTAATATAAATGTCATATATCTTGAGTGGTTTGCACATTTTTGTCTGAACAACTGTAACTCTACGACCAATTAATTTTACAATTATATATTATAAGCTGTGTTAGATTCAACATCAATATTACTTCTCTAGCATGCATCTCCAGCTTTTATAATTCTACAATGTAACTATGTCTCTCCACACGAAGTGCATTTGAAATATTAAATCTATTGTTTTTAAGATTGTTCAAGATGCTAGTACTTGTTACATTTTTGTGCCAAATAGATCCATTCTATTCCGTTATATAATGGCATGCAATATAAATAGATTAGAAAAGACAAGCTAGTACCGTAGCTATAGAAAATTTATTTAATTACATAGCATACGAGACTACTTATTTTACAAATAAGACATTCTCTTGCTTATTGCTTGGATCAGGAAGATGAGTTCACATTGAGTTGTACAACATGTTAAAGATGCCTTCTTAGCAAAAGAATAGTGCCATTCAGGCACCTCAACTTTCTTCGGTATACACCGGTGTTGACTTCTGATAACCGTATACTATCTTGGTGTCGAAACGAATGTCATGAGTCACCAGTGCAAGACGTAACTGTGCGCACTCGTATGGATCTACAGTGGATATTTCTCTTTAATATGCATTACTGAATACATGAAATATACAACTCCATCCTTTAAAATAAAATCTAAACGAACTTCTTTCTTTTTCACTGAATAAATGAGTTGATTATGTATTTAAAATACATCTTTGTCTTTGACCGTTCGGAACATTAAACCTACTGTAAACATAAATATGTTTTGTGAAAGCTGATCACATCACTAAACAACAAATGATAATTTAAGAATATTTTTTAAATGTGACTAAGACATCCCAGTCAAACATAAATAGTTGTTCTCCAAATGTAGTTCCAATTTATGACAACTGTCTTTGTAGGAGACAAATGAAATTAAATCCATCTCAGATCCCAATTTAATTTCATGACTTGATATTTGGTAGCATCATTTTTCTATCTTTAATCAATTTGATAAACATAATTTCTACTTTAGTTTTCAAGCAAACAAATATATCAAGATTCTTCATTCCAAAAAAGATTATATCAAATTAAGAATCAAGAAACGGTTCTACAACACTTTATTAACGATTTCTAATAATTGCATTTTACTGTTTAGCATTTTCTTCCAGAAGAAATAAACATTAGAAAACAAAACCAAAAACAAAATTGACAATATCACAATCGCATGTACGTATATTGAAACCAGTGTTGATTTTTTTCCGGAGTCAGAGCAGTTTTACCGTTTATGTCTAATTATTGTATTTACTTTTTCACAGTTTTGAATGCTATTTGACGTTTAATATGGAATTTATTATATATTTTCTATGTTTTTCGACCACAAGGAAGAACGACTATTTCTTTCTCTAGCAGAACATGTGGTCAAATGGTCAGTATCATGCATGCATTATCTATTTTTATTACCTAGATCCCATTTAATCTCGGTTGTAATTTGTAATCCAGATTCAACGGAATAGGTATATTGCATGCACAAAAAGAGATAACCGATTGTGGTTCCCCAGATACATCTATTTTTATGGTACATAAAAATAACAGTATCATAACGCAATATAAAATTGAAATGAATGCATGAGATTGCAAATATAATAAACGGTATAATGTTATGCAGATATCTTGACATAAAACCAATTCTAACATCTTGTACTTAATCAAGATGATTTATGATTGAAATTTCGCAATGTTTCCAGTCATGCTATATACAAATAACTAGACGTCAATAAACGGAAGTTTTGTGCCGTTTTGTGGAAAGAATTTCACTGAATTAATTACAATGATGTTGCGCGCCTCCTGTCATTATAATTAGCTGCTATATATTTTAATTGCCTGAGCATAGGCTTAAACATGTACAAACAGAGTAGGAGAACGCAAGAAACCTCGAGCGAGCACTTCGAGCACAAATATTGATAATGCAAATAAATAATTAGAATCTCCCATATTTATTTTTCACTTGCTTTTGCAAGTCGCATATTTATTACTTAACTTGAAAATAGACAGCCAATGCAATGCTAAACCCGTGTTGGCTATATCGACCATAATTTAAATAAAATCAATCGTAATGCCGTTTCGATATGTATGCAATTCAAACGACACTTAACTTGACCTTCTCTGTAGTGTTGATTTCTTACGGTATTGTACAGAAGAATGGTACATCCACTGTCAGAAACAGTGAGTGTACCTTTGTATGGTGTAAACACATACCATTCTCCAAGGAATGTCTTCGAGATTCACATAAATTGTCTTTTCAGTTGGGTACAATAACAAATATCATAACTTCTACAAATGTTTAGTAACACATAATTTAAATGTCTTCAGCTTGAGGTCTGCAACGCACAACCCTTGCACATTTCACGCAAAATCATGCCGAGATGTTCAGTTGATGTTGTCCTAATGTCAATTTGGAATAGTGGTTTACTCTCTATCTTGGATTAACATAATACAAGTATGTTAGCTCATCAGTTTTTATGAACCTAACATTTATCTTATCGTCCTTTTGTGTACATACTAAATCGGCATTAATAAGAAGATACAGTGGTGGAAATCGCATGTGAAGTAAGGGGTTTGCTATAAAGCATAAACCCCAGGTGTGGTCTGGTGTACTTCCTTGTTCATACATTGCTTTCTAACACGCTAATTCTATCCATCGATCCATGGATAACGGTCACTTGTCGTTAGGGTCAGCGATAGTTCATTATTTACAATTATGTTGTTTCTTAAAGGCAGATGAAGCTTCCCGTTATGTGTTACTTTCAGTAGCTACCTTAAGCCTATTTGTGTTTATTATTCATCATAGGTCTCATACGTAAGCATAATGTGTTTTGATTTCAGCTAGCGTTGACACTGGCTAATGCAGTTACTTTCTTAAATGTGAACCTGAATTTATAAGCTGTAAATTACTAGCGTATTTAGTGTATCGTCGTGTAGCAAACAACAACAAAAAAAAAAATAGGAAATTGAAATTACTATGTTGTTTGTTTTGTTTTCAATGGCAGCGATGTTTCAATTTATTGCACACATTAATGTAAATATCGTTTTGTAATCTTTTGCGAAAAATAACTTTGGTAGAGAGCAATAGAAATATGTATTTTATGGTTCAGTTCACTTGGAGCACAACATTAGGTGGGCTCTAGACCAAACGTTGGAGAGTCCTTTTATCATATGGGATAGAGACTCTGGACCAGCTGAACTATGAGGACATGCATGGGGATTATGTACCATGTATGAATCCATGATATTCTAATGAGAAAACCATGGGGGTTCTTGACCACTGGGTGGTAATTAGATCTATGTGGATTTTGTAGCATGCTGGTTCTAGACCACATGGTGGTGATAGTGATGGAGCATAAACAATGAGGCGATGCTTGTTTACATCACATGAACTGACCGCGGCCTAATGACACTTTTTGTCCAACCGCCAGTTTTGAAACACCATCGGATCAGTAGTGATTATCACAGAATGTGCATACGCCACATTAGTTGACCAACAACTTTGAAATCATGTCAGATTTGAAAGTTCTGGTCGTATAGTAGTGGAGACCACTAGCCAGGCCTCTTTGTAATGATCGATGCTGGTAATTTTAATGTCGACAGTCTTTCTAATGCCATTGGTCTTTTTCTTCGCAGCGCCCGTTTCCATCTTGTTACAGTACATTTTGGAGCGCAGACCAATCAAATCCACAATGGGATCACCTTTACACTCGTCTTTGAACTCTCTTAGGATATTGTATTGTCTACTCAGAGTAAAGGGACGATATCGTGGATACTCGCTGGAATTGAACAGTTCTTTGTGCTCTGACATATCCTGATCAAGATCATCCGTCCGACATTTGTAGACGAGAGAATCGGTGTCGGTTGTAACAATATGAACATGATGACCATACCGTGACTTTCTGGAACCACTTTGTAAATCAAGCATGAGCAATGTTGAAAGATCGAGTACAGCAGCTCTGACGTACACAGGTTTCAAGAGTTTTAGGTGTGATCTTTTTCTGGATTATATAGCCACCAGGTGTTTTCAAAGATTTTCATGTAGACAAAAGATTTCGATGAGATTAGCTTATCATAGCGGCGCACATCTTAAACGATGCATTGATTCACGAACTTAAATAAATCCTTTTTGAGGTGCGTGGTTGCCATCGTCTGCTGCTTACTGTTAAAATTAATGTAACTTTTCATCCACGGTACCGGATTAAATTTGAGCTTGCCGTCAACTTTATCAAGCACCTACCCGTGTTTCATACACTGATGGGGCACTCGATGATGTAATAAGTACTTGGTCTTGTTCATGAGATACGGCGCAATAACATTTAAGGCCCTCTAGACCAGGATACTTTGCCAGTTTGTATCATATTTGTGTTGAGTAGTTTTTGCGATGACATCATGCAAAGGTTCATTCATTTTAGCAACAGTTGCTATATTTGATCGTGGATCAATATAAGTATAAAAATTTGAAATCTCTATGCAATCTTTTCTGTCAAATTTGGTCAATATACGTTGACTAGTTTTTACAAGTCATTAAACGGTATGACTATTATTAGTAATAGGATCCATGATTTATTGTATAAAGGTATAATTTATATAACAATTATATATTCGTTATATCTAGCTTGGTCAAGTTCTATTTAGTAGTTCGTGTGAAGCAGCTGCAATATTTTTATATTGTCATTATTGAATGCAATATATGCCGGTAGTTCAGCATCATTTGCACAAAGCATGGTTATTTAAATGGCACTTAATTATGAATTTTAAACAAATATTACAAAACAATATGTTTTGTTCAGACTGCATTAATTTGGAATGTTTTGCATGTAATACAAAGTAAGTGCTAAATTCTGTATTTTACCTGCATTACATTTTTATGATTCAGATAATTCCTTCACTGTATTTTCGTACCATTTATCTTAATTTTACTGAATATAGCAGCTTGTATCATGTATGTGCCAACTTTGTATAATACCGATGGGAGCATCCATGTCAAAGCCATGAATCTGAGGCAACTCCATCTTCAAAAAAGCATTTCTTTAACATTGCACTTGCGACTGATGACTTTATGTTTGCAAATTAAAACTGTTTGTACAGACAGAGCAAGGTTTACTTTGAAATTTGTATAGCATTAATTAATTAAATAATGCGCAGTTGGACTGTAATTGTGCCTTGGCAAATACTTTGGAAGACATTATGTGACAAACGGTTCATAATGTAGACAAGCCAAACCAAAGTGAAGCTCAAATAAACCACACATTTTGTATGTGTGTGCATGTGAGAAAACTAGGCTCAATCGCCGTTTTCAACTCAAAGACAAATACTCGCTTGCTGTTCAAATAGAATCACACGACTATATTTTTATTTGTTGCCATTTGTATCTGAAAGTGAACAATGTACTTCATATTTCGCCATGACCTTGAACGAAAGGATGTTTTTGTCGCAGTTACATCAAATACATCTTCTTGACTAGGCACTTGAAACATTCTAATGAAACCGCCCAAGGTGTAGAGCCCAGCATTCCTTTAATGACTTGCCCAAAGTCTCCTCTGAGTTTTACATTTGGTACTGGCATGTCCCTTTTTTGTTTCTAGATTCAAGAACTGAATAAAAAACATAAGTTAATTTCGGAGATAACAAATAAATTATGTTGATAAGACTAAGGCAAAACGGTCATCAAACGTGCACCAAGGAGACAGATGCTCTACAAACAAGAAAGAAAACCAGGAATTACGATCCATTTCCTTTACAATAGCTGCCACGCAAACAATAATGAATTATGACATGCCACTCAAATATCTGCATATGATAATTATTATGTGGGTGGGAGTGGCAAGCCTAACTGCATGGACAAACTAATTTATTTTAACTGTACCATCACTGGCTAAAAAACTTAATATACAAGTAATGTAGGATAGAAGTTTTAAAATACTAGTAAGGACTATTACGACTACCATGGACCTGTATTTTGAATAATAAAGTGATTTGGTATTTAGATTTATAGTAACATAGCTTTAACAATCTGTCTAGTCGCTACTGTGTCTGCAGTGTGGCAGGTTTATATTGATCTCTAGCACTCTGGCATCGTGCCACTCAGTCACATTATCCTAGCACAAGGCCGACCAGTCCTAACAGTTGCCTTTTAATGCTGTGTACAAAGAGAGGAAGCTACAAGTACCATTTTTCTAATTTTTATGACTAGGCCTTGTTCAAACCCGTGACATCCTGCATCCGATGCGTATGTTCTAACCACTAGGCTGCCAGAGTGATAACTCCCACTCCATGTGCTTCATATTCTAATTTAATATGGGTAGGTCTTTTGGCAAAATCATGATTATGCATTTATCTAACACATAAATATTAATTTCCTTTTCTCCTGCTCAGCTGTGCTTGAGGGTCAATTAAAATCAAAATCTTTAGAATATGTGTCTCTAGTTTTATAAGCATTAAACTGGTGATTATTCTTAGTTTAATATGTTCCTATCGTGTCAGTTTATGAATATAAGTCGGGAAGTTGCATTTATACAGTTGTTCCACAACTCACTTGTATTGTTTCTTGGATATCTTTGTTCCAAACTAAATTATTTTCCCTCACATGAACTCTTAAGATATTTATTATCTGTTGCATAATATTTTATCAAGATAGACATGTATTTTAATCCAAACCTGAGCAAAGGCTGACCAGGAATATGGCTTACAGAGTGTAATAAATTCATTTAATCAGGTGCAAGATCACCTCATTCATATACATGGATCTCTGTCATTACTGGACTTGTCCTAGGCAATGATGAAATAAACCGATATTCCATATCTGAAGTAAATCTGCTCAGAATAAGGACTCCCAGAAGTAACATGCAATAGTTGACGGTTGAACATTCACCGTACTACATACAAAATAGACGAGATGTCACACTAAAAAAACCACTTTGCCTTATAGCCAGAAGAATTAAAATTGTACCTACCACCAGTATCAATTCTCCTCTCATTTGAAATTTTTAAGCAATTGCTATAAGGTTTCTTGGGAGCCGGTGTTCAGGAGAACTTAGGCCACATTTGATGTCTGCAAGACTGACATGGGCAGTCAGGAAAAGTGTATATGAATGTGAATATCATGGCCCAGGAATCCAGCAAGGTGATCTTGCATACTATCAGTAATTTTCGTAACATGTTCAATGGTTAATACATGCTTTCTAAGACCTGTTATTGCTATTGTATCAGAATACTCAAGGACACAGTTGTTACATAATTCTCATAATACATTGGACCTCTGTAATGATATTGGGTATTACGTGGTCTTGCAAATATTTAATCAGACTGTTCAATATTAGCTGCCTTTCTATATTTGAGAATAATTCTTTTACATGTATTTTCAACCATGTTTTGGTGTCAGAATGATGGATACACTTTTTTAAATTTTGCCCCTCACTTCAACGCTCATCAGATTATCACTTCATTAATTAGTGTGCATGATAATTCATCTGATCTTTCAAACACTGACACTTTAGTTATCTACGTTTATGTTTTCCTTTTACTGCTGAAAAGGTTAATTTCACATAGGGTTACTTTGGCATAACATCAGTGTTGCTCTTCATTTCATCTATTAGGTCTGTGTTCGTTTTCGTTATATGACCATAGCGTTCATTCTCATCTCCACAAAAAGGGATGATTAAAGCATTATTAAATTTCTTCCTTTCAAGACTTTGACGAGCTTTACATGAAGCAAGATCTCCCCAATCAATTTCATACAACTGGATATTTCCATTTTCAACTTGTATCTGATTTTGCTCTTTCAGTCCCTCACTTCGAATTATTTGAGCACATTTCTTAAGAGAATATCCAAGCTTCAATTCAACACTAGGTTTTCTATATGCGTTAGTGTTTTTTCTTCTAACTATACTCTGCACTTTATCACATTATTCATGACTGATTTAAACTGTCACGAATCTTCACATTTTTATATTGTTTTAGGACCTACCATTTCCATCTCTTTTCGAAATCGCATAAGTTTACACATTTTGTTTGAAACTAAATATTTTGTGTGCTCCTCAATATTATTTATGTTGTAACGGTTCTGACTATAGCTAATTATGAGAATGTCATCTTTATTAACTTTGAAATTTCATAATGTTTCACTGTTTAGCACATGATAGTAAAACGTTTCCGTCATACTTTTAGGAATATGGATCAATAGTTTTCCTTCCTTTACATCACTTCTTTTGTTTCTAAAACTATCTGAAGATGTGTTGATGTAATAGAATTTATGATGGTCTGCCAGATTTTGTTCGCAAAGTAAACCTTGGCACGAAGGGCAATGAACAACCTCAGATGCAGCATGTATTATGGCAGGCAAAACACAATGTGATCGTCTAAATTTAGGAACCAACACTCCTGTACCTTTTATACACATCGAGGTTATATTTAAAATCCCCTTCATTGCACTGCACTTTCCACCCTCGTCTACGCTGCTGTGAATTCTTTGGAAGTTAAAGTATTCTTACAACATTTTTGTCATCAGAAGGATATGCTTCATAATGACGGGAAATATTTCCTACCAATTTAACACAGAAACTGCAAGCATGCTTTTTGTCTCGTTTCTGTTTTTGGATTCATCAATATTTATGGTCTGAATTACAATTTCAGGTTGGTTATAGAACCCCATATAACTAAGGTACTATGGGCATCATTGTAATTGTAAGTAATGATCTATTTGTTCTGAGCATCTACTGGATATTTCAAATGAGACTGCTCTACACTGCATTGATTGGAGTACCCCATACCACTGATTATGGTACTACGGTCATCATCTGAATCATCAATAGCTATCTGATGTTGTTTCTGTTAATTCTGTCTTCTGGTTTAAATGGCACATATGTATTCCATAATTACCCAAAGTACGATAAAAACCACCATTTTTAAAATTCATGTATTGACACACTCATAGAAGGTGTTGTGGTCATTAACGTGAATGAAAGACTTGATTAAATGCCATAATTGTATCAAGTAGATGTGATGAACCTGTGATGAAATGCCATGATATATATCTCTCAAAGATTCACTGGGAAGGGGATAACATAAATATAAATGTGCAACCTGATTTCGCCAGTATACGTTCGTTTCATCTTCATAGGCATATATCATCTCATCACCACTGTCCAAGGGATAAAGCCTTGGGTAGCAATTGTACACCTCCGATTTCATTCGTGCATTGCACGATTTTGTGCTGTCTGCAACATCATTCACAAACTGGTACATGTGTGTTCTTGAAGATGTTGCATCCATACTAAAGTAAACAAAACAAATATAACTTATAAAAAGCTACATATTCCAATCCTATAAATAGATGTGCAATCATAGCAAAAACCTGCCCAAGCTACCTACTAAAACAAAGCCACCAAGTCTCATTATCAATGACCCAAGAGCTGTAAGACAAGAAGAATACAAGCCACTGCATGACATACAACAAGCTTTTAAATTATACGTACAATGCCCACATGTCTATAGCATCTTTTAAGGGACACATCTGCAAGATACTGGTGGCCTTTTATCCAATCTTAAATGCATTAGAATAGTTCATTTAGTACATGCATAATTACATATCGGTGCAGATGTCTTTACAATGTAAGACTTAGAGTGTTGGGCTTTATACCTCAGTGATGCTATGGACCACTGCAATGTGCTAGTTTTTGTGCCCAATTCAGAAGATTTTAACAGACTTGATAATTTATTATTTCCACACTTTCATCTGCATTTGCCTAAAATAATCATAATAGATGCAGAATCGATAGTATACAATATTTCATTATCATCCTTTCCAGTGTTAATAGGCACTGTTTTACATAGCTGAATAAATACAAAAAAATCTTATTATTTGGCATGTATTTAGAGAGAATATAAATATTCATCGACGATGATAAACCTATTTTTTCTCAATGTTCGATAATGGGTGGGGAAGGAAGTATATTGTTGCAAACTCCCACAACTCTGATAAACTAAAATCAGTCTGTGAACTAAGTAATCGTAACTAGAGCAGTTCGGAAGACGTATTCGTTTAAATTCAGAACAAAAATCTAATGAATGTACCACTAGATAATATTCTCCATGTTTCTCCATGTTTATGTTCAAACTCAGTATGACCAAAATGTTTAGTGCTGAATATCCACTAGAAGTAAAAAAGGACAATAATTCTAGTTCAGCTACATTTGGGGATTAATTATAAATAAATTGCATAAAGATTTAAACTATAAATAATCTAAGCAATAAAAATAATATTGCCACTTATATCACTCACATTATCAATCAATTCAAGGTTGAAACTGTGTTCTGATTCAACGTTCAATTAATCCTCACGTGGATAATTTTCTTCTGTTACCAGCAATTTTCTTCTATCTGAATTGCTCTTTGTACTCACTGTATTAGGTTATACTCGGAGAAATTAGAGCCCATAATTCATTGCAGTTTCATCCCTGACAATTGCATTAAATAGTAAATGTATAATAATTATGTTGACTGAAACTTACTAATGTATCTTCTGATGATATTTAAAACCAAACTGAAAACATTTGTTTTATTGATCACTTCGTTCTTTTCTGCTGTTTCTTTTCTGCCTTCTCTCAGCTTCCAATCTCTCAATCCTTTCCACAACATACCCAATTAGAAAATCGCATCTATTTAATGCCACCGTCGCAAGACACCATACCCATTAATGGGCTAAAGGCAAAAGCAATAAAGTAAACATGAAAATAAGCATGCAACGATTTTCCTAAAAATGAAAGCTTAAAATAGAATTTTACGAGGATATGTATTGAGTAATAAAATAAAGCATCATTTTATAAGTATGTTAGTGTTCATAATTCCGATGGGCTAACAGCTGAGAACTCTCTAATTATGCGTCGGTCACGTCCTGTGTTATAAGTGAGAAGCCCGTCAATCTTGTCGAACAACTCTAAGTTATCTGAGAAAGCTCCGATTGCACTGATGAAATGTAAAAATATGCTTTCAAAATTTGGACCTGCCATCACACTAAAAAACACAATTTATATTTAGAAAGCATTCCATGTTACTTTTCGAAAATAGAACCAAAATAAACACTTCAGTTTATGCTTGTTACGTGTTACATGTATAAATGGAAAGTAGTCATGATTGAAGTTAATATAAACCTCCTTCAGGCAGTTTTAAGAAAAGGCTATTAAAGGCAAAGCGATCAGGAATAAACCACCAATGCATAATTTTCTTAACAGGCTCAAAATAACTAAAATGGTGCATTTGCAGAATTAGTGAGTGAGCCCATCTTGCTAATTTGCACCGGTAAAACGATCACGAAATGAAACAGCCTAATAAAGGTAAATCAAAAAAAAAATTTCTAGACGCATGCATGCGAACACAACTTATTACATATCATTGCCGTCAACGAGAACGCTTAAGCCGTCTACATTAAATATTATTGACTAGTTTGTAAACGGCGGCAACATGTCTTTGAAACCAGATTTTGCCCGATATATAAACAAACGAATGTATGATTAGTTCAGTTGTTGGAATACTGTTCAAGTGTGATTAATTTTTGATGGCAAATTAGGCAGCAATACTTAATTTCAGAACATCTTGCTGACGGAGATTTCTTTGTAAATCAGGCCTGCAAAAAGGAGGGGAGGGGTCGGATATGATTCTGGGCGCATATTGCAAACAACATATCGGCACATGTCATTTGTGTGTGTATCATGTCTGTCGATATAGGAAACCACATGTATGTTAAGATGTTCGACATGCTGAGTTGAACCTTCCAATTAGTTAATTGACCTATTATTTTCCGAATGATTGTAGCCAAGGAATAAATTATTAGAGAGACACAAACACACACGTGCTTGTGTTTTGAACAGTCGATTTGTTTTGATAAAGCATTACTAACCATACTCCACAGAAGCGTTTAACTGAAGCTGGCGATTGAGATTTGTTATAGTCACAAGCCCTGGGCCTTTGATGGGTTTTGTGTTTCCTTGTTCACTGTTATAGTTATCTGCTTTAATACAAGCTATAATTTAAGAAATAAAAAGAAGTGTTCAAACTGGGAATCGGGATTTCGTCATGCAAGACACACAATGTTGAAATTGGAGTCCCACAAACACAGCTAAAATTGAAGTCCCAATGCTTATTGTGTATCCACATTCTTACAAGAGGGGACCCAAGAATAATGTTACTCAATTTCACCTAACCATGAACATGGATAAAACACACGATTAGTGTCGAAGGCAAACAAGTCGACAAACGACTCCTGGAGTTTTTTTTTTTTATTTTTGTCTTTATCCATATAGGGAAAAAAAATTAAAATTACTCATCACCATAACTGAAAATGCTTCTTTATCTCGAATAGATCTTGATCCAGGCTCGTTTCACACGAATATTACGCCCATTATATACCCAGCCGAAAACAAAATAAAGGTCCAATAAAGGCATAAAATCTAATATCATTGAGAAGCCAAACTTATTTGCATAATTGAGTAGTCTACACTTCTACAGATTTCATAATTAGTGGTTATTATACTTATGGGGCTATAACTTATTTTAAATAACATCGTCTTTCCTCCACTTTAAATGCGGTTTCTGGGTTCATCACATGCATGAATTCAAATTTTTGTACACCACAACTTGATATATGGAGACAATGTCTTTCCAATATTGGTATGACATGAATCATCCTCTGTCCGACAATCATGTATCTGATGAGATGCTGACATGATTTTATCAAATGTTGGGAGCTCCTCCCTCACCAAAATAAGGAGTGAGTAGTAGAAACAAGGAGGGCGGAAAATGAGCAAATGACATTAGTACAACATATAGTTAACATGCAAATAACTCTCTTTTTTCTGCTCCATTTTGTTAATCCCTATTGAAATCAATATCTTCAAAATATTCTCCTCTATATGTGCAAGCATTAATCTGTCGATGGTTTCTGAGCTTAATCTGTTCAAAGCTGTGCATGCATATTGCTCTGTGCTGAGAACCCGCTTTCATAGTCTGCTATTTGCTGGGGCATATGCATAACTTGCTAGGCCGGCTTGAATCTGTCGGGAATCTATTCATTACTGTTTTTATGAACAATTTTCCACAGCTCGCTGGTATTGTCTCTTTGTTATCTCTACTCCAAAAACAGATTTCTTATCTGAGGTCTCTCCTTCATGTGTGTCCAGCCGGCTGACCGTCCGTTCTTATGAAAGCGCCTTTGGACTCTGCAATTTTCGCATGGAAGCGAGTTTGGATACCGTTACACCATTATCACAGAAGTGCGTTTTGACGATGGCTGTAATCAACCATTTTGAGCTGGTTTTCATAGCCCGAACTTATGGGAAAAGCCTGTTAGTTACTTCATTCATTGATGTTGATGACTATTAAATCTGATAGAGTGTAATTGTTTATGATCTAGTCGTATTCTGCTATTTAAAATAACGGTGTCGGATTATCCACTCTACAAAATGGAGGCCTCATATTTCGTTCAGTACTTCGGGAAGTTGCACGGCTAGAATCACTACTCTTGATGTCGGCAAAAATGAGTTTTTACAACTTACTAAATTCAGATGATTTAGTGATGTAGACAGAGACAAATGACTAGTAAATTTCAAGTATGAGAAATGGCAGCTATGGTTGGCTACATGGCTTCCGTTGCAAGATGGTGAACGAGTTCTATAAAGATTTTATACAACGTCAAAATTATTTCGCGAAAAATATTTATATTGCTACAACGATCAGACTTTAATCTTAAATCTTTAAATACATCTGAGATGTGTACCAAAAATTGAAAACGGTTAAAAGTGATGATGAATGCAACTTATGCTAACTGTTGTAACGGTAAACTGATAGGTATATGTGTATGTAGCAATATAGGTTAGAGGTGTTCTATTTGTAGCTCGCTGCACTGTGTAACGTTGGTACATGTTTATCAACTGCCTACAAGGCCATATATATGAGGCAAAGAAAGGGTACGCGTGGTATTCTGCGTCTTCTACTGTTACGAATATATGGTATTAAACAAAGTAATGGTAAAGACTAAAAAACAACAAACTTCCTAACAATAACTTCTTAATGAAGAGCGCCTAGCGAAGTGAAAAACAACAAGTTTTGTCAAATTCAACAAATAGTTTATTTCCCTAGAATACAAAAAGTGAAAATTATAAAATTACTTACAACACGCTGAATGAAATACCAAATGGTCCAGGAAGAAAAAATCCAAATGTATGAAGTTCCAATTGAATTCCTGTGGCATTCCAAATAAATTCCAATATTGAATGTGTTGATTTGCAAAGTCAGAGGAAACTTAGTTTATGGCTTTAATTGTGGTGATGTGCTATCAGTCTTTCGATGTATCACGTCAATATAATCCAAACGTTGTTCTTTGAATGCACTGCAATTCCAAATTGATGTTCAAGTCCAAAAATATTACTGAGCATTAATTCTAGTGTATAATAATTTAAGTAAATAAATCGAACCAAATAAAAACTGAACATAAAAGTATGACTGATTCTACTTAAGATGTTAATGCAAGTATGCTTAATGTTTTTTAAGTAAGCAACATTATATCAAAGTTAAGACAATACAACCAAGAGTTAGGTCATTTTTCGTTCAAAATCATTTAATTTGTCAATACGTTTAGGAATTTTGAAGTGGACAACTGATGTTATGGACTAGGATTCAAGTGAACATGTTTACCTCTATTGATCCTGATCTGAATATGTAATCTCTGATATCAAGAGAAACATTAGCTATGTAATTTGTTGTCAGGTACAGCATTAACGTGATTGTGGACTATGTCAAGTACAAAATACACATATAAATTAATATATAAACATTAAGAAAACTAAAATATACCACAATTAAATACACTTAACCTGATAACAATATATTTAATATCAAAACAACCTGAATAGTCGATTGACCAGCAGTCAATCTATTTTCATCCAACCCAAATACATTCAAAATCACACTCAACAAACTCAGCCAAAACGATGTATTTCCAATTACATAATATTGATATATATTGCACATTAATGAAATTGTCTAGAACTTGGTTACGATAAGAATATATCTCTACCGATAATTCACCTTGAAGAAATATACAACAATTCACACCTTTTCTATGTTCAGTATCATGGTAAGTATCAATGGAACGATTAACAATAATTCAGTTTAAAGTACCAATGAAATATCATTATACTGAGCTGAAAAATGAAGAGCTGTACATGTATAATTAAAAAAGGATGAATAATGAAGAGCTGTACATGTATAATTAAAAAATAATGAATAATGAAGAGCTGTACATGTATAATTAAAAAAAGGATGAATAATGAAGAGCTGTACATGTATAATTAAAAAAGGATGAATAATGAAGAGATGTACATGTATCACTAAAAAGGATGAATAATGAAGAGCTGTACCTGTATAATTAAAAACTAATGAATAATGAAGAGCTGTACATGTATAATTAAAAAAAGGATGAATAATGAAGAGCTGTACATGTATAATTAAAAAAGGATGAATAATGAAGAGATGTACATGTATCACTAAAAAGGATGAATAATGAAGAGCTGTACCTGTATAATTAAAAAAGGATGAATAATGAAGAGCTGTACATGTATAATTAAAAAGGATGAATAATGAAGAGCTGTACATGTATAATTAAAAAAGGATGAATAATGAAGAAATGGTGGAGAATAAGCAAGAAATGGACATTAATAATCAAGATATAGAGATGCGTGCGTACGTGCGTGTATGTATGTATGTATGTATGTATGTATGTATGCATGCATGCATGCATGCATGTACGTACGTACGTACGTATGTATGTATGTATGTATGTATGTATGTATGTATGTATGTACGTACGTACGTACGTATGTCTGTATGTATGTATGTATGTATGTATGTATGTATGTATGTACGTATGTATGTATGTATATATGTATGTATGTATGTATATATGTATGTATGTATGTATGACTGACTGACTGACTCACTTTAATTTCTCTTCAACAGAGATTACATCAGATTAATCAAATTCAGGATAATACAAGATCATAAAATAGAACAGAAAAGTGATAAAAATACAATAGTAATACTGTGTCAGCTACCGTATTGACAAAACGAAATATCTCAAAACCTGCAGTTATGCAAATCTGCAGTCATTTGGCTGAGCATGGCACTGATCTTTTAACAAATGCTTGATGATGATAACATTTCGAAAGGTTAATACGTCTATATTGTTATGTGCGTAACATTAACTTCGAGATAGCAACGAAATGGAAATGGAAAACTTATAACAGTGTAATTCTATATGTAGTTCATTTTATATGACACATGTATTTATGCATATATATATATATACTTGTTTGCGTGTATGCGTGCGTGCATGCATTTACCTATGACTGTCTAAATGACTTACTTACCTCTTCAACAAAGATTATATCAATTACTAAGGTACATATTATACGTATCATAAGAGTATGAGACACAGTATAGACGAGAACGCAAGCATGATATATACATCGTCAACTAATGCATTTACAAAATGAGGTATATAAATACAGAAAACCATATAGAAATCTCTAGGAAATTTACATAAACAAACACATAAACACACACAAAAACACGCATATATATATATATATATATATATATATATATATATATATATATATATATATATATATATATATATATATAAATAAAATATACACATACCCACATACATGCATATATATACATATATACATACATGCATATATACACACACACACACATATATATGTATATATATATATATATATATATATATATATATATATATATATATATATATATATATATATATATATATATATATATATATATATACATATACACATACACATACACACATATATTGATATACACATACATACACACTAATACATATACACACATACACATATATACACATATACATACACATACATACACCCTCATGTACATACATATACACATACATATATATACATAAACATATACACTGTATACAGCTGTCATACAAAAAAATTTGCGGATTTGACAAGACGTTGGCCTTTAATGTTTTATTTTTAATGTTAATTTACTACTTACTTATCATGTTATGTTTGAACATCTTGGTTGAGAGTAGGGCATACATTTTATTGTAGAATGAAGCTATGCTGTTTGCGGTCACCACCATGAGCCTATCTGATACATCATCGTCAATAGACGACATGCAGTCAACCTTGCTTCCAAGAAGTGTCTCCAACAATATATATTCTTCTTGATTGAATAAGTTAACCCCGTCTCTCACATTTAAAGAGTCAATCACTCTCTCAAAGAAAACTTTTCGTTCCTCAAGTAGTATTTCGCAACCTAAAATAAGATGTTTCGCTCTGTCGTCAGTCTCTTTTCCACAGAGTTTGCATATCATAACTTTACCAACAGGCATGATATACAGTTTGATTACTCCAGAGAGAGAGACCATTACATGGATGAAAATTTACGCCCAAAAACCATATAATACTTGATTTTAAGTCCAAATGAATGTTTCTGAAGTGAATTAAGTTTCCCCTTAGTTCCATATTTGCTCTCCAGGTAGTTTCTTCATGGTTTTGAATAATATCAATAATACGTCGATTCCAAACGATTTTTTCTTCTGTTTGTACTCTTACTGTATAGTCTAAAAGAACATTTCCCATACCATATTTCTTAGTTATTCTGTCAATATCTGGTATAAATCTCGTCTGTTTTAGTGTTTTGGTCAGATACTGACATAAACGCATAATGAAAATCTTTTTTAGAAAAAAGTCCAATAACCTTATACAATCGGTTGAAAAAGAACAGTTTCATCCTATCTATGTATGCTTCCATTGACCAGAGTCTTAAGGTACTACTCGTGGCCTCCGTAGGCGAATATTTATCGAAAGCTTGCATACGTCGCGCTGCATATCTCTGGCACAACTCAAGTTCTTATATATTGGAGTTTGTGATACCTGACCATAGTTCACATCCATATAGGACCGAGGGTACAATAAGTCTTTTCCAAATCTTCAGACTTGTTAAAGGGTTCATTACTCCATCTCTGATAAAAAAATAAAATAAAAAGAGTTTAACAAGTGTTTGCCTTTATCGCATGTTTCTTTTATCGCGTCGTTTGGTTTTAAGTTGTATTTTAGAGGTATGTCGGCATACTTCTTATTTTGACTGCCGGAATTGGAGATTTGTCGAGCAGAAAAGAGGTGATACCAGTCGTTCTTTTGTTAGTAAACAAGATGGTGCAACTTTTATCTGCGTTATATTTTAATCTCCAACTTTTCGTATAGTTGGAAATTGTATCAAGCAGCTGTTGCATTGAATGATGCGAGTTAGACATTACAGTTGTGTCATCTGCTAATAAGACACAAGGCAGGTGGAGATCGACAAGTTTTAGACCTCGCAAAGTGTGATCTAATTCCGTGATCAAATCATCTATCATTACGGACCTGTCCTACAACCTGCCTGATATCGAAGCGTTTGGACAGCTTTCCTGCAAATAAAACAGAGCTTGTTACTCTCTCAAACGAGTCTTTCGTGATGCGCCAGGTCTTCCCTTTGATGCCAAGTCTGTACAACTTGTAGAATAACCCGTTGTGCCAAACTGTGTTGAAGGCTTTAGCATTATTACGAAATGTAGCATAGACATGATTATCTTTATCCATATAGCAGCAAATATATTCTTTAATACAGAACGCTGCAGTGATACTACCGCAATTATTTCTAAAACCCTGTTGCAATGGATTTGGAAAAGAAATCTGCTTAGAAAATATAAGTAGTCTACTATATATAATTTGTTCTAGTACTTTCTGAAGCAATGGAATTATAGTTATATCACGGTAATTATTAATATCTAATTTGTTCTTTCCTCCTCCTTTGAATATTGATATTACCAAACCTTGTTTAAAGTGGCACGGGTACTTCTCGGCCTCGCACACTTTTGTGAATATAATTTCAAGTAATTGTACACTGCTTGGAGGGTCCGCAAACAATAAATGCTCAGCAACAATACCGTCGTGACCACATGCCTGATCTTTATTGAGAGAGCTAATTGCTCTACTGATTTCTTCTCTAGTGGGAATTTTATCAACAACTTCATCAACGTGTGAATAGGTTTCTTTACTCTGTTTTCTAACCTCTGCTAAGACCATCTGGTAATGATTCTCATCGTACAGATAAGTATTGTCAGGTAGTGACAAACTGGAAAAATAATTTGCCTATAACTCTCTAATAGAGTTGTGGTCACGTACAATTTTTCCGTTTGATTTGATTTCGTGAATGTAATCGCGTTTATTTCTTTTATTCCGTATAAACTGAAAGTAGAAATATCGAGCTCTGCAGCCTTTTCAAGCTCACTGTATTGTTCACTATCTTACATTTCTTTAGCTTTCAATAACTCTTTTGCAAAAATTTTCTTCGCTTTCTTATAGTTCGCGTATGACATGTATTCCCAGCCTCTTGGCCTACCATTGGAAATCCATACCCTACGTTTCAGCCGCATTTCCGTGTGAAACTGTGTATGTATGTATGTATGTATGTATGTATGTATGTATGTATGTATGTATGTATGTATGTATGTATGTATGTATGTATGAATGAATGTATGTATATATGTATGTATGTATGCATGCATTTATTATGTATGCATGCATGTTGGTGTATATTTGACTTATTGTTATTTGTCTATCCTCTTAATATAAGTAACATAAAAGATTAAAAAGCAACAACTTTTGTAAAATTCAAAAACTAATTTATTTCCGTTGAACACAAAGTGAAAATGAAAAAGAGGAACTTACTGTGTTGCTGATAAAGTCACAAAGTAGACAAGAGCTGCAGTCACAATTCCAAACTCTTCAAAGTTCTGAATAAACTATAGTATAAATCCGAATTAAGTCCAACGCGAAAGTGTTAATGTGCCTGTAGTGACCTATGTTCCACGAGTCTTTTGTTGAAACACAATAATATAATTAAAGGTTTGAATTCAGAATAAATCTTTTTTTACAAACATGTTATCATAACACGTTTTTATTTCCATAGAATATTCACACGAATTGTACTTTTGTGTGAGAGTGACTTGGGCGTTTTAAGGTAGCTTTGACCATATTCAGTGATATCGCTATGATGTATTTTGTGTGTAAGCTTTTAATGATATATATCGTTGAGACATCATACTTCAGGCATGTTGCATTATAACTTAAAAAGTTACAATATCTGGAATACCAGGTCGACAAGTTATTTTGCTAACCTCTTAATGGTAAGGAGGTACTAGTACCACTTGCATAAATCTTTAATATATAACTTTATTGTGGAAGAGGAAAGGGTTGCTGCTACTCTGACAATGCCTGGGTGATGCAAAACCATAAATCCGACACTGCACACAAACACTAACACCCCCACCCACCGAGCCACACAACACTCACACACATACGCACACAATCGTAATATCTATTTCATTCAATAAGCAAAACAAAAATCTGATTTCTTTTCTTCACTCTCATACCAATATGTATTCTTGTGGTCATCATCGTCTTAAATATATTGCCGGCGCCTTATTCTCCTTTAGCTATGTATAACATAGTAGCTTACGTATGGGCTTCCGTAGATATACGAAATGTTCATATGGATATCTTTGTGAAGCACATTTATGAAATAGCATCAGATCTTCATACGCTTAAGGTAGTCCTAGCGTCCGCCATTGATACGTGAGGTCGTGGGTTCGAATCTGGCCGAGTCATACCCAAGACTTCTACAAATTGTACTAGCAACTGCCTCCTTTTGAGCTCCGCTTCAACAGATTAATGTTATAACTTATCGGACTGGTCTCAATTCAGTGTGATTGACTAGTATATGATAGTATATATCTGCGGCATGATAACCCAATGCAATACATCACTACAAAGTGCCACAATACAGATATCGTAAAGATATGACTACCACTGGTAAAGCTGCATTACAAATCTAATCGCATACAAACTAACGGTTGAAATCTACAAAAAGGTTAGCTTATGTTTCGGCATATATATCTAGAAGTAGAAATCATCTGTTGTACATGTGTTAACCCAACATTGTATCATTGAATTTACTTTTGACTCAAATGCTTTATTTTCATATAGTTTACATACGGAACACACTATAAGGCAACATACACGATGACACTTTTTAAACAACGATTCATACTTGTTCTTGCCAATATCCTCGTGATGATAATAAGGTTGATATGTATTGAGTATATGCCTCATTGAGCGTATCAAGTGAAGAAATGATGATGATGATGATGATGATGATGATGATGATGATGATGATTATATCAATAGGTACAATGTTTCTCAAACATAATGAATTGCACATCAACTTTACAATGCTTATTTAAGCCAATTTGCACCGCATGTTCAAGACAGTGGCGATGAGGATCATAATATAAAAAAATGCCTCTTAGGTTTTATCATTCTTCCCCTGAACAATCATATTCTCGATGGCTTGGATTGGGAACGTTGCGCTTTAATTCGAATTTGTTGAATTCTATATATTTCAGATCTGAAGTTTTATTCAATTAAATGTTTTTGATTCATAGAGAATTGAAATGCAACAATTGAAATCGTACATTTAAAATAATTATTCTCAAGTAACTTTGCATTTACATGCGGAGTACATGTGTAATCATCATTTGTAGTAGCTAGTGCAAGCTAAACTACAAGCTATGAAACTACGTTTGGATATTGATCTTCCTAATTTGATTACCCTAATTAAAATAATTGTCAAAATGTACATAAGTAAAAAAACGTTTGATATCTAAAATAACGTCTTACAATAAATGAAATCATACTTTACATACGCGATCTAACGAAATATTAGCTTCCATGTGTCAAGAATGAAATATGTGACGAAAAGTCAAATGCACGCAATAAGCATGAAATAAATTAAGAACTATTGGCCCAGGAAAACAATCAATCGGGTAAATGTAAAGTCAGTGTATAAAACGAAACAAATAATACAAGTCAGCCACTAAAATTATTCCTCCACATCCAGAATATATTTACACTCTTGTCGTTTTGGATAAATCCCTCCTGTTAAGTGCATTATATATGAAAACATGTGTGTAGATTCATACTTTACGCATGCGCACATTCGTTAGATGGTATAATGAGTCACCAAAGAAAGAAAAACGTGAAAGCGAGAGGGACCTATTGTTTCATTTATTTTTAAAGTGGTTACCAAATATTACCAAAATGTTTGCGAAAACAATAATTACCTCATTTTCAAATGAAAAAATAAAGTACAAGGTAAATATAACATATGCTCTGTGAAATGAGTGATGCACAAATATATGTTTATTACACAAACGCATATTTTTAAACTAGATTGAAATGCATAGAAATGAAAACCTGTTTATTATATCACATGCAGTTGCATAAATTACGTTTATAAGGACAGTATGTGGATTATTTGTTGATACCAGCTACAATCGGGGGTTGATGGATATTGGTAGGAGAGTGGTATTCAACTGGATCGTCAAATTAATTTGACTTATATATTATTTTTGCTACATTGTGAAGTTCATATTAGTTAATATTCATTGGAGATCAGTGTATGTGTTACCTATATCTACGATTTTTCAAACCTGTTATATTAATTTATTATATTTTTTGTAATTTGTGTTCATGTTTGTAAGCTGTATAATACAAAAAAAATGATTTATAAAGTGTGCAAGTAACCTGGCTCTCGTAAGAACGCAAATTCCATAGGATCAATAAATAGATGTATATATATGTGTTGATAATAATTACTAATAATCTCAGGAATAAGAGTTAACATGGCGCATATGGCACAGTATCTCAGTGCTTGATGTGATTTCTACGTTTCAAGAATAAGTATGTAGCTTTCCAATGGTTGCTCGTGGTCACGTAAATATTCTTAATTCTACGTAAAATCAATAGTGTATCTTGTCATATGGGGTCTACTTGGCGGTCACACTCTACGGCGTATGTGAGAATAAAATTAAGCAATCAAATTCATTCCGATTTTTTGGAGTCATTGAGACTTATTGTGTTCATGTTGTAAGTCTGCAGGCCTGTTTGATGTTGTACTTATATTTTCGAGTGGAATTAACATTTGTTAGAACTATTCAAAGGAAAAATAACGTGTTCATTATTTATAAATATAATATTATTCTAGAACTGTTCTAAATTATTGGAAAGGATTCTAGACAACGCCATCTTAACAACATCACGGATCTTGGAGGACCCGTACATATGCGGTAATTGAAATATATAAGGAACTTTTCATTCATTTAAGACTTTAATGTACCTTTCTTGCGACTAGTTTGGGATTACTTCTGAATATTGTTCATTCCTTTCATATATATATATATATATATATATATATATATATATATATATATATATATATATATATATATATATCATCATCATCATTGGCGACTCGGTCTCGAAAGACCATGCGAATAGCGCCCTTGTGGTGTTGTCTGTCTCTGTTGGCAACGTCTGCTGTGGCTGTGCAGGCCTATACGTGAGTGACAGTCCCTACTGCAGTTGGTGCAGACATACTGGGAAGTCTGCGTTACTGTGGTTGTTGTTGCGTTCTTCTTTCTCTTACGTTTCTCTGCCGCCAACTGGCCTCTCCTCGCATCAGCGACTGATATGCCATTGTTTACCATCAGTCTCCAGGTGCCTCGGTCCTCAGCCAGCTCTTCCCAGCCATCGGGTGAAATGTTGCATGCCTTCATGTCCCTCTTGCACACATCTTTGAAACGGAGTGAGGGGCGTCCGACTCTTCTCATGCCAGTGGCCAGCTGTCCATATAAGATGTCCTTTGGCAGCCTTCCATCCTCCATGCCTCGGACGTGACCCAACCATCGAAGGCGGCGTTTAATTAGCAGGGAGTACATGCTGGGGGTACTTGCACGCTGCAGGATCTCGCTGTGTGGAACACGGTCTTGCCAGCTGATTTTCAGGATGCGTTTCAGGCACCGTATATGGAAGGAGTTGAGCCGGCGTTCTTGCCTCATGTAGGTACTCCACGTCTCACTTCCATATAGAAGGGTGCTGAGAACGCAGGCCTGGTAGACTCGGACCTTGGTGTGCTCTGTCAGCGCGTTGTTTTCCCAAACCCTCTTTGTTAATCGAGCCATGATGGTGTTTGCCTTTCCAAGCCTTCTGTCCAGCTCCATATCAATCGAGAGAGTGTTGCTGATGGTTGACCCTAGGTAGGTAAAGTTGTTGACTGCTTCCAGGGTGACACCGCTGATTTTGATTGAAGGGGCAATGGTGGTATCTTGCACGCTGACATTTGTTTTTTCCAAGCTGATTGTGAGACCAAACTGCGTGCAGGCAACAGCAAAACGGTCTCCCAGTCTCTGGAGGGCTTCCTCGGTGTGGGCCACAAAAGCTGCGTCATCTGCAAAAAGCATCTCCCTGATGAGCACAGCTCTCACTTTGGTCTTTGAGCGCAGTCGTGCCAGGTTGAACAGCCTCCCATCAGACCTGGTGTGTAGATATATGCCATCCGTGGACGTGTCGAAGGCGTAGGACAGGAGCAGGGAGAAGAAGATCCCAAAAAGTGTTGGTGCCAGCACACAGCCCTGCTTCACACCACTGTTAATTGGGAAGGAAGTTGAGGATGATCCATCATACAGGACTGTTCCCTTCATATCTGATGGAAAGAGATTATCATGCTGAGGAGTTTTGGGGGGCAACCGATCTTACTCAGAAGTTCAAAAAGGCCCTTCCTGCTGACCAAGTCAAAGGCCTTGGTGAGGTCGATGAACATCATGTAGAGTGGTTGACCTTGCTCTCTGCTCTTCTCTTGGAGTTGTCGTAGGGAGAAGATCATGTCTGTCGTCGACCTGCCTGCTCTGAAGCCGCACTGTGATTCCGGGTACACACGGTCTGCCAGCAACTGCAGCCTGTTGAGTATGATGCGGGCATACACTTTACCAACAATACTCAAGAGCGAGATGCCTCTGTAATTATTACAGTCACTGCGGTCGCCCTTATTTTTGTAAAGGATCACAATTGTGGCATCACGCATGTCTTGGGGGACTACTCCTTCCTCCCAGCAGCGGCAAAGTAGGTCGTGCAGTGGTTTAATCAATGCTGGTTTTCCACGTTTGATAGCTTCGGGTGGGATGCTGTCACTACCTGGTACTTTGTCGTTTGGAAGGCAGTCGATTGCTTTGCTGAGCTCCTCTAAGGTTGGCACTTTGTCGAGCTCTTCCATGGTGGGCAGATTCTTTATGCTGCTGAGGGCTGCATCAGTGACTGGCGTTTCTCGGGAGTATAGTTCTGAGTAGTGCTCCACCCATCTGGCCATCTGTTGCCCACGGTCTGTGATCTTCTCTCCCGTCAGGGATTTCAGGGGAGCGACCCCTTTCACTGTAGGGCCTAGATCCTTCTTGATGCCACTGTACATGCCTTGGATGTGTCCGGACTCGGCACTGCCCTGGATTCCTTCACACAGTTGTTGCCAGTACTCGTTCGCACACTGTCTAGCAATGCGTTGGGTGTTACTTCGGGCACTTCTGAGAGCAGCAAGCGTCCGTTCATTAGGGCATTTTTTGTAAGCTATGAAGGCTTTTCGTTTCTCCTCGATTTGTGGTTCCATCCTTGATAGGTGTGCATTGAACCAGTCCTGGCTGGGTCGTTCCTTCTTGCCAAATGTTGACATAGCTGTACTGTAGATGGCACCCTTCATGGCGTTCCACTTGGCTGTAACGTCATACTCAGGCAGGTCCTGGAGAGCCTTGTTCAGGGCAGACACATACTCCTCCACCTTGGCAGGGACTGACATCTGTGCAGTGTTTATGCGAGGACGTCCTTTTGGTTTTGAGCGGTGTAGCGCGTGTGGCTGTAGTCGCACTCTGCTGCTCACAAGGGCATGGTCGGAGTCACAGTCTGCACTGTGGTAGGTTCTGGTGGAGAGGACGCTGTTAAGGGCAGAGCGCCTGGTGATGACCAAGTCGAGTTGGTGCCAGTGATGAGATCTGGGGTGTTTCCATGACACTTTGTGTTGTGGCTTACACTTGAAGAAGGTGTTTGTGATGCACAGGCCATGGTAGGTGCATAGCTCCAGCAGTCTCTGGCCGTTTTCGTTGGTCTTTCCAGTGCCATGATATCCGAGGCAGGTAGGCCAGGACTCCTGGTCCGCACCTGCTCTGGCATTAAAGTCGCCGAGGAGGAATAGTGGTTCATTTTTGGGGCATCCTTTGATCTGTTCGTCCAACTGCCCATATAACTGATCCTTCACGTCTTCTGATGACGTGAGGGTTGGGGCGTAGACACTGATGATGTTGACAGGACCTGAAGTAGTGGTGAGTCGGATGGACAAGAGACGCTCAGTGCCCCCTGTGGGAGGTTCAACCGAGGCCAGGAGATTATTTTTGATGGCAAAGCCCACTCCGTGCTGACGTGGCTCCTCAGGTTCTCGACCCTTCCAGAAGAAGGTGTAGTTTTCCTCTCTGAGGGAGCCGCTAGAGGCGAGCCTGGTTTCCTGGAGGGCAGCTATGCTGATATTTAGTCTGGTGAGTTCTCTATCGATGATGGCCGTCTTTCTGGTGTCGTCCACTTCTCTGAGGTCGTCGGAGATGCCTGTACACATGGTGCGCACATTCCAGCTTGCAAATCGAAGAGCTGTAGTTTTCTTTATTGGTTTCTTGTTTCTTTTGTCTGGTGTGGAATTACCGTCTGCTTGTCATGCTGAACAACACACTGAGCTCCAGACACCCACTGGAGCAGGCAGACGATGGCGGGTCAACACCTTATTGACCGGGGGCTGCCCGGCTTGAGGCGGGCGATAGTTGGCCAGTGGGACACGATGATCCCTCCCACCGTCAAAGCTGACCCGTGGAGCCCCTTCCCTACGCCAATCGGGTGGGACTTATAACCCGTAAACTGTCAGCTTCCGTGTTGTTTCCTCACTCAGTAGCGAGACTGGAGTGTCCTCTCCAGGGAGCAAGCCTGGTCGTGGAGTATGGAGATCCTGGGCTGCCCAGACGTCAGGATCCCCATCTCGTCCTTGCTGGTGGGGTCCAAAGGAATGCTGAGCATGACATTTGGCACCAGTTTGGATGCAGGAGCTGCCGGAAGGAGGTCGTAGTCGACCCCCAGCCGCCTTAGGGGCTCCACTCCTGATTTTCTGTCTGGGTTTACTCCCATAGCCTTTCCTTCTCCCGAAGATATCCACAAGGCAGATGAGCCATAATCCAATGGATGGGACTTGGTTGGTTTTGAATCAGAGTTTTCTTCTCCTGGATGAACTGCCTGACAAGGCTAACGAGCTTCATCTGCCCGGGTTTGGGGTCAGAGTTTCCCTTCTCTTAGACTGGTTGCCTGCCAAGGCTAATGAGCCCAGTCTGCCCACCCAGATATACCGCCGGGTACTAGGTCGCGCCACACAGCAGGCTCTGTTAAAAACAGGGGGCACCGCGTGAAGGTGCTGCTGTGGACACAATAGTGTAGGAGAGGCCATATGCAAGTAACCTCCTGCCGCGCAGAGCGAGACAGTGGTCCTGCGGCGATCACTACACCTGGGAAGGAGAGGCTATGAGAGACGCTTCACTTTCCTTTGGCAAGCGGGACGTCAGGCCCAGGCCACTTCTTGTTCAGTTTGTTTTAAATTGTTCGATTTACTTCTTTTATGTTATTTGAGTTTGTGATGACATATTCGCCACAGTATAAAGTGATTTCAACCCCATCGTATTTTCATTATCAAAATGTAAAAGAAACGTAAGAGATTGTTGCGATAGAGTTTAACGATGAATGACATTAGACACATCGGAGGAAAAGACTGTCGATGTATTAATGTGTGTAAGTTATATATTGATTTATTTTGCTGTTCATAAGATATATTTTTAAGATCGGTTTCTTGAATCGTTTTGTTACCAGCCAATATTTTGATTCAGATATAGTTGTGGAAGTATTGCCGATTTATGTCATTCATTGGAATTACGAAATGATCATTGACAATGGATTAATTAGTGATGTTGGATTTTTGTGGAATTCATTCAAGGTTTATGGATAATTCAGGACCGTCGTCTATATGTGCACAACATTACTTTCATGACCTTTCAAATTCATTTGAAATACTGTATTCATAAGGAGCTGTAATAGCGAATATGTGATCTACTTCACGCTACTGTATGACTTAAATTTAATTTTGAAACAGAGAAATATATTGCTTCTTGAATTCTTCTTTTTTTGTAGTAGTTGCTTTATATTTCGTACGAGTTGTACACGTAGATTCGTGCCAACCCACCGGTTTTGTCGATATAGGATGCATCTCTTGCATTCAGTAAGTGGTCACTGATCATATCCTGCATATTTGCTTGTACATGTTACTGAACAGATGATCCTGACGGCAGGGTAGGCGTGAGATCAATGAATGCAAATACGATGCAATATTTAACCTCATCTTCAGGTTCAACGGCAGACAGATACAAATCTAATACACTGTACAGGACTTTGGCATTGTCTGTGTACATTTTGAACTTCATTTTGACAATTCCTCTATGCTGAGCAATGACATAGGTGCTTTATCTCAGATAAATTACCTCTTATCGCTTCACCATAGAACTAAATTTTTAAACTTCAATAATTATAATAGCAATCAGAGAACATACGTTTCTGTCCACATGTAAATTGAAAGTAAGCGAACAGGTTAACAACGTATCAGACGTTGCTGAGATGGTGTATCTAAAGATGGAAATGATGAAGAAAGGATCCATAAATTTTGGCAACAACTTGGAATAGGTCATCAATTCTTGTCCCTGTTATGTTGCACACTTTCTGGAGAAACTATGTGCTGTGCAAAGGGATATAAATTTGTTGAGAACCTAATTTTTCAGCGCATATACAATGGAGAAGTTGACAGAGACCCTTTATTAATTTAGCATGTACGTATATATTAGCAATATAACAAATAGTAAGTATGATAATATGAATTACGTGAACGATTTATGTTATATTTTGATTGAAGATTTGATGTTGAAACAATACCTTGACGAAGTTATAAAAGCTGAATCATACCGCACAATACAACCTGCCCTAAAAGATAAAACAATCAAGCTGATATTCTAGTTATGCAGTCCGATAGATGAGATCCTCGTTTTCAATTGGATGGAGACGTAGATGATATCATGAATATCAAGTGCATGGGAACATAAACGATATATTGATTTTGAGTTAGATGGGAACATCGGTGACATCCTGATTATTATTTGGACTGGCACATAGATGAGATCCTGATTATCAGTATAGACTGGGACATATATGAGATCCTGGTTATCAATTAAAATAGGACATATATTACATCCAGTCTAACAGTTTTAATGGCAAATAGATGAGATCATCATTATCAGTAAGACTGAGATCCTGATTATCAGTTAGACTGAGACATATATGAGATCCTCAGAGTCAGTTAGAATGGGATGCAGGTGAGATCCCAACTGAAACATAGACAACATTGTGATTAGAAATTAGACTGGGACATATACGAGATGATGGTTAACAATTAGCTTCGATACAGATGCCATCTTGCATATCAGTTAGTATGTGAGATAGATTGCAGCCCTATTATGAATTATATTGGGATAAGGATAAAATGCCAAGTATCATTCAGGTGGGAACATCGAGAATCCCAAACAAAAATATTAAAAAAATTCTGGCGCATGTGATACCAGCAGAGATGACACTAGAACGTTATTACATCGCTCTATGAACAAGATGCTATGGATTTTACGACAAACTGTAAGTGCTATACCAACCCGAAAATAATTAAATAATGCATTCATCTGTAATGTTTATATATAAAAAAATTAACATTTGATGTGTTTGAGTATTTTCTGTACTAGAAAATCTAAGACTAATCGGAGGAAATTCTGCAACACTTTGAAAAGAAAAGGAAAGGCGACAAGTGTATATACTGGCACCTGCTTGTTGGGACTTCTTTCCAACAATATGTATTTTATTTCTGACTGTAATTAAAAGATTCTGTAAGTTAAAGTATCCCTTTTACCGCTGTCAAGAATCCGTTGGATTGTTATAAAATATTATCAATATAGATATGTTTCACGTTCTGTATATGTCCATTAAAAATGCTTCACGTGACGCTGAAAAGCAAAATGCAATAGAAAATAATAACTTGAATAATATTGAAATTAGTGCAGATGAAAGTTGATGTAAGATTTAAATTTATTTATCTGGGGTTTCTTTGCTACTTTAAAATTATTCTTAAGTTTGTAATGTTATAAAATGTAAATTGCATGATATGTATGCGTCAGCGTTGGGATATTGAGACAGACTTTACATGGTTAACTTTATTACTATTTCAGTTATATTTAAATTTGTTTTTTACTTGGTCAATATGCAAACCAAGTAGTCATTATTAACCAATTTAATTTAATTATATGATAATTTGATAATTTACGCAAGTATTATAAGTGATAATTGTCAACAAGGTGTAGAGGAAATCATCATCAACTTCTAGTATTTGTGTAATATGCGTTCTACTTAATTTTCATTGATCACAGTAAGGATACGGATAAAGTTGTGTGGGACATGGTTAGATGGGCTATGGCTGGAATTGAAATGATTCTCATTATTTGTTCACTTGACAATTCTGGAGTCAGGACGATTTGATTTCTTGAACTACTCGTAAATAGTGATCACATGATGATAAGGGGCCGCTTATTCCACAACTATTTAAAACGTAGAAAAGAGTTATTTCCCTTATTAGGGTATTATGCGACCGGTTCTAGAAGTACTGTATAGTAGCTAAGCAAATAATATGTCCTCCCGAGAAAATTAATAACTTCGTGAAATATTCACACATTTCATATCTGAAAATAAATATGTTCATAAGATGCTGGAGCGTTTATATAATGGACTATATGTAACATTAGGGGGAACGTATTCTCATCCAATTAGCACAAAGATGTATATAACGAAATATGTGTGAGATAAGGAGGGAACTATGTTATATCCAATTACCTCAAACAAGTCATAATGTCAAATTCGGGCATGTTAAGTGATAATTGACTGGTTCACAAGATAACAGCAAATGTAATAAGGAAAGGGTTATAGGTGGTAAGTAAGCATCACAAACTGAAACCTTAACGATAATATGTATGTACACTTTATGTCTTGGTCTAGGCAAAAGTAATTGTATTTTGTATAACTTGGATTTATAAATTAATCTTCTTCGAAGAAAAGAACTTAACACTGAATATAGTTATATTAAGAACACAGGATATGTAACGGAAAACAACTAAAGAAGCAATAAAGTTATTAAGTTTAAAGATTGTTATGAAACGCAAAGTCTTAAATTACTTAGCGCATTGTATTGAAGTTTCAAATTATTTATATCATTGTATGACAGTCTTAAAGTACATATATTTTTTCATACAAGTCTTAAATTAATTGGCGTATTCTATTGAAATCTTAATTATTGATAGCATGCTACTGAAATGATAAAGTAGCTAGAGTTTTATTTAGATTTTGAAAATATATCCTAAAATATATATAAGTGTAATTGCGATATCATTACAAATGCTTCTAATTTTGGCCATTGCATTTTGATATACATACCCAATATGTATGGGTTTCAATAGATCATAGCCCTTTATCAGACTGATAGATGCCTAATTGAAAATTCCCTGGACATAAATAGCATCTTATTTTAATAAACTAGGGATAAATCCCGACTCTCCTCCGTTGTCGTCGGGTTCTTCACGCACAACTGTAGCAGCCACGAATTGTGTGGGTGTCTCTCTTTCACGGCAACGTTTCAATATATTGTCGTGGTACAGCTTCTCCTTGTCTCCTACCCATATAAGGTAGTTCTGCCCACCCTTTTTCTCCGTTACTACGAATGGTCCCCTCTATGACATTTGAAGTTTGTAGTGCTCTAACGGCAGCAGCAACAACACGTTGTCACCCACCTCGAAGTGACGGTCCTTCGTCCTGTTTCATTCTGCGATCGGATTGATTGGTCCTACTAGGTCCATCGCCCCTATCGAGAAAGATTCGCAAATCAGTGGGGTGGTTCCTAGTGGAACTGGGTGATGGGAGGTCTTAGGTGTCACCCGTTGACACTATTCACACCACAAAGGAAACATCCGAACATCCCCATACACATCTGGCCAGGTGAACTCCCTCACTAACGTATATCTGGTCTTCGCTACGCCCATGTGGCTTCCAAGTAGACCCTCATGTGTCAGCCTAAGCACTTCTGTTCCCTTCGCTTTGGACACAAAAACTTGTTAAACCGTGTCGGTCCCTTTCCTGGAGTACTGGTACAAAATACCGCGTTTCGTCACGAACGTTACCTCGCCTTCTGGCAATTTCCGTATGGACCTGCGTACTTTACTGAGAGACAAGTCTTCCTCTTGAAGTTTTCTCAACACGCCATGTAACACACTGTCTATTGGCGAAGTCGTGGTGGTTATCGGATTTGACCTTGACCTTCGCTCCATAGCCCTCGTCTCAACGGACCCCACGTGTACATGTATCACGTCATACGGTTACGCTGTGGCAACACATACATACACCTTAATATTAGGCCATGAGACAGTCCAGTCAAACACGCTGCTTGATTTGGTCCCTTAACATACGGCGAATCAATAACAACCGGGAGCGAATCTTTCGTCCGGTTAGCAAATTGGACATCAACCGTCTCGCCTGTTTAATCTCCAGGCTTGACATATATAATATCTACCAAGGCCAGATAACTATAGTCGGTATCATATATCACGGTTGCCATCTCAACATTAACCGTAGCTATCGGTGTGTTAGTCAACTTCACTGTTTTCTGTTTCCTAACAGTATTCGTAGTTACCGAATTAATCGTTGTCGGACGATACTTCCTCCAATCCTTAACAACATGGCCTGATCTGTAGCAGCCGTAACATACCAGCTCACCTTTCCTCCCTGTAGTATCCTTCTCTGGCCCCTGAGTCTACCCCGACTCACGGAAATGTTCTTGTCTTGGATTTATGGCCCCTGGCCTCCCACCACTGTGACCATTCCGTCTTGTGGGTACCACTTCAGTGGTCTTCCTATGCTCGCCGATGCCAGGTCGGTACCTGCCACCCAAGGCGGATGGACACGGGTGCGCGTTCTCATAGCGTTCGGCCATCACGCTTATATCATCCAAGGTTGATAATTCACACTCCGCTAAGAACACTGTTAAATTTTTTTGTATGTACTTAAGACGTGCTCTTTCAAAATTTCCTCGCGTATGCCTCCATTCGTTAGCGCGGTACCAGACATTTTGATCAATTTATCAATAATTACGCGTACGCGGCTATGGAATTGCGAATGCGTTTCGGTAGCTCTCTTCGACGATTCTCTGAAGAGTTTCCGAAACGTTTCCGCCGACAGTTCATAGTGCTGTATTAGCGCTTTGTTCAGAGCGTCGTAGTCGTGTACCTGTCATAATATGGTAGACGTCTTTCGCGGCTCCCTGTAAGAATGCCGAAACATTGATAGCCCACTTGTCTTTGACGAACCAGTGCCAACTTTTCGAACTGCGTCAACGAGATTTCAATGATTTCGTCCTTGTCATTGAACATGGACATGGTAATCTGCACTGGTCGTCTGTCTTCAGATCACCTAATCGTTGGTCCTGAACGTTCATTCAGGTCTTCACCCATTCTGGACTCTGCTCCGATCCTCAGCTTCTCCATGACTAACATATTTTCACTTTCTCTAGCTTGCTCGTCGGCCTGCAATCTGGCTAGTTCGAGCTCTAGTTCGCGCTAAGGTGCTTATTCAGCTGCTTGTCTGTCTTTGTGTCTTTCAGCTGCTCGTTCAGCTGGTAGATGCTCATCGTGTTCTCTAACACTCCGTTCAACAAATTCCGCTAACTGGGCCCCTGTGTATTCTAATCCGTCCTTACCAATCGACTTAAATTCTCTAAATAATTGTCTGGATATTGCCATCCTGGTCTACTTGTACGGTGACACAATTATTAAGTCCTTTACCTACCCTTAAGCTATACTGCCCTGCTCGAAAATAGCTCCAGTCGTATTTATTCTACTTTTAATGTGGCCTACTCAATTAACCCAAACTATCCGTGTACCAACAATTAATAACGGACAGTACGCAGCTCTAACGTCTTACCAAATCCAGCGTAACGCATGCATACTCAATGCGTAATTACTACTGTGGTGTTGGCCTTGAATATATCCTCACTCAAGAGAATATACAGATAATTCCTAACTTTACTTCACACATTTAGAATACGACCCGAACCGAAAGGAATTTGCCTCAGTCTCTTACAATGTCTTGATGACAAAATCAAAAGAACCGGCAAGAAAATTGTAATCACCGATTATAAAAAGAAAACGAGCTTAGGTTGATTCTATTAAATATGATCGATATTTGTTGACAAGTTATATTGAAATTATGAAAGTTTAGATACATATTCTTTTCTATATTTGCTCACACTCGTTACTCGAATAAAATGTTCTAATCCCTAGACAAGCACACTTTAAAAGCGGTTGCTACTGTTGGTGTGGTACTATGAGGTTGTACCTTCTTACAAGGTGTCCGCTTTATTAGGCTATCGTGATCTAGAGGGTGATCGCCCTCGGTGTTGTTGCCCGGATCGAGTAAATATTACAAAAAAGTGTGAAATGTATAGATAGAATAAATATTGATCTCTGTAGTTATATAGAACAAAATGAAACGAGCCCCCGTATATGAAAAAACAAAACAATTTAATCAATTACATAAACAACTGGGATACTACATTACATTGGGAAGATACACTTTTTTTCTGGAATAAATTTTGTACCGAATATAAAACATAAATATACTTATATAAATAGCCGATCTGTTTTAAATGATATAATTAGTTCATCATATGACAGAGTGATCGATCGATGCCATTGCTTTGTACAACTTCATAACCTGCTTATTCCTGTAAAAATCTAACTTACTGCGGTGGTTATCCTAGTTACTTTCGCTTTTCCTCTTTCCTACCTCCTTACTGTCTTGCCTCTTTTTGGCCCTAAAACTGTGTGTGGGTCGGTGGATAGGTAAGTACATAGATAATTGGATAAGTGGATACGTTGATACGTCCGTGGACCTCTTTCCCCTTACAAATTAAACAGAGAAGCAACGTAAATAGTCTGTCAGTTGTCCTACTGCGAATAGATCAATAATCCATTCTCGTTATGTCAGATATCGTTCAATCGGAATGCACACAGACCTAAAGCTATCTGGTGAAGCTAAACATGTCAGACCATAAGCAAACATAGTTTCACAAGATTAATGTACTTCCTAATGGCTATTTCATCACTGATTCTCATAAACATTTCACGAGTCATAACGGTTCCGTTTTCGTCTTAATTACACTAATGAATGAATGAAATTCATTATATGCCTTAACTACGTTATTTCGGCGAATACCCACATTCAAGTCTTTAGCATAGATGCCATCATCTACCAGCGGTGAATTCAACGGATTCTCGTAACTCATATCAACTAAAGTAATGCATGAAATCTTAGAATACCCAATTCAAATACAAAACAAGACAAGTTCAAACAAGTCATCAAACTTATATAAAGAAGATCATTGAACGAATTCACATATCTTAACTCAATTATACCCATATCAAGAAAATTGATCTACGAATTTAAACGAATAAATTCATTCCAATATAAACAATCAAATGCAAGCAAAGCATTTTATTGGTATCATCGAACTACATGAAATTGACGCAAATACTTGTGCTTTCAAGTTTTGTTCGCTTCTACCGCCAAAGTTGTGTCCGTTGACCTTCCAGAATTACCGTCCCTTTGATCATTGTTTTTACTAGAGAATTTCTTCAAAATTCGGTTTAATAGTCCCTTATATGTTTACTATTGCAGGAAAATTGGAGACTGACTAGATTTCTTTCCAAATTGTCGTATCGAAGGTACCTTTCCCTTTTCGAGTCGTCTAACTGTTATGTAAACAAAGGCCTAATTAAGAATAACTTCCTCTCCTGACACATACATTAGAGAGCATTGCAGTATAGCAATTTAAAAAGCACCTGTCCCTGAAAATCTGATGAATTGTTCTCTTTCCCCATATTAATGCGCTCTTCATAGATCGAGATAAATTTGTACCCTTACAAAGAGGTACGGAACCAGCTGGTTAACACACAATCCAGTTTAACAGAGCCAGCTGGAAAACACAAGGTAATCATAAAATCCAGGGGTACGGAACCATCTTGCTAATACGCAATACAGTGGTACGGAACCAGCTGGAAAACACAAACTAGTGGTACGAAACCAATATAAAGAAAGAAACATAATTGAGTCGTCTGAAAATTCTGTTCGAAAAGACTTTAACAGTGTGGCAAGGAAAACAGACAAAAACGCAGTCCTAGCTACATTTGTTGATGATATTAATATATGTAAGAGACGATGGGAAACATATCTACATATAGCTTAATGGTTCTTATTCTATTTTCCGTCGACATGTTTGCAAACCACTATAATAGCACCTATGAGCTATTAGGGCAAGTGGTATTGGACAAATGAAGTCCGTCCCGACATAAATGCTGAATGCAAGTTGTAGCTTCTTCACAAAATGAGAACATATAACTGTGCTTCCGCAATGGATGAATGTTGAGTTTGTTCGCCTCAGTGAGTAAATGTTATGTTTAAACTATTAGCCCTCGCCCCTTCCAATGCCTTAACACGAGGAAATCAGGCGCAGATGACGTTTTAACTTGGCATTTAAGTTGCAAGATAGATGATAAGCCAAAGATCTTGTACACGGCTTTCACTGGCAAATTCGAATCGTCCCGATCAAAATCGTTTTCCGTAACCAAAAGGACACCCATCTATAGCTTAATTTAGCGTACTACAGAGATCGTGCTTGATAATTTTGTCGATAGTCTTGCCCCCAACTCCATGCATGTAAATTCTAGAACTAAATTCTAAAATAGCAATGGATATTAAAAGTGGGATGCAATCTATCCTCTGTTTCCTATTTCAATTGACTCTTAAACCTTTAGAGATGAAATGACCCATGGTAAATGTGACGTAATGAATAGCAAAATAAAGGTTAGAAAATTTTATGGAATGGAAATAAGTTAACATAAGTAAATACTTAACTTTCAGAACGATCTATCTGGGTCAAAATTACAAGAAACGGGCAAGACCTAACAGCGTGAAACGATCACGACGAAGAAACATTTTTTACAGAAAATGACAGAACTTCAGCATCTCAGAAGGCATTTTGCTCAACTGAGGCCAAAGTTATGAGAGAATACCTCCGCGCGCAGCCGGTGAGAAAGCATTGGGATTGCTGGGCAGAACACGTGATTCAAAGCTTTAAATATATAAATATTGACAGCTGGTTACACTGAAAAATCTGGAGGGAAATTGTAGACAGAATCATACCTCCCATACATGACTTTACGCGAGCGTATATATATATATATATATATATATATATATATATATATATATATATATATATATATATATATATATATATATAATATATATATATATATATATGGATGGACGGACAGGCGGACAGACATACAGATATATATATACATACAGATAGATAGATATATCTATAGACATTGTAACAAGATAATTGGGTGGGTTTTTGGATTCACAGCAGTACACATTTGTTGACAATGATATAAATACAATATTTAATAATTGATAACTTGCATGAGCAATTAATTCTGAATATGTGCGTGTATATATAATCCAAATATTTGATTTAATTAACATAGGAACGCACAGACTTAATGATGAAAAATACAAATAAATTAACTTAACAAATACAAAGACAAGGGATAAATGGTTCACAACGATTTGAAAATGAAAGGATGGATATAATTTACTCAGGTAACGAAATTATGGAGATAAAAAGAGGGACAGATATACAGCTTTACAGTCCCGAAAGATATACTGGGTTTTACGAAGCCTAAAGTTAACCCGGGGCTAACAAATTACATGTATGGAGATACACTCCGTCATCAGTACACGTTGTTTCAGCTCCACGGCTGCTACAATTCAGCTTCACATCTGCTACTGACTCCGGACACTCCGAACACTCCGAACGTTAGACACTCAGGTCACCCCGGACATTATACACTCCGGCCACTCCGGACATTATACAATCTGGTCACTCCAGACACAGATACAGACAATCCGGTCACAGACAGCTCTGCAGCTGAAGATGTGCAAGTCATTGCAGCAGACTGCCTGCTAACAAGAATATTCCGTATTGTAAAGAAATTTATGAACGATTAGGTATTTAAACACAGACAGTATGTGCATTATAGGCATTCGGTTTGTCCATCGAGAGCACTTCGCACGTGCGGCATGAGATGAACCGAACTCACTATTTCGAAATACGACACAATATACATTAATCACCATCGGGTATCGTTGTACATAAAAACGAAACCCGAGTGCATGTATTCAATAAATAAAAGAGTTTAATTCCGTGACAGACGGATAGATAGATAGATAGATAGATCGATAGATAGATGGATTGACGAATGGATGGATGGTTGGATGGATGGATGGATGGATGAATGATGGTACTTGTTCCATTGATACTGTTACACGAGACCAACTATTACAATCCTTCCGTTTATTGAGTTGTCTACATCATTAACATATAAATATAAAAACATTTCTAGCAAAGCATCATTCATTATTATCATTAGTGGGCGTTGCTCAGGTGACGTTTATCAGAATCACAGCTGCCTAGCATACCACTCAAAATTAGTGTAGGGTATAAATGTGTATTTTTACAATTGTTGAATATTAAAAATGTAGAACAAATGAAGTCATTTGGTCACTAATTAGTTTACAGTATTACGTGTCCATGCTTTTTAAAGAAGGAACAGAAAGGAGTGAAGACAACAAGCTTTGTAAAATTTAACAAATTATTTATTTACACAGAGTACATAATATAATTTTAAGAAAAACTAATGTCCTGTTTTGCGAATTGAATCTAAAAATAATCCAAGAATTAAAAATAGAAGTACTCATAATAAAAAGTCCTGCATCAAACTGAGTTCGAGTCGCGATGAGATCCAAAAAGGAAGGTGATGATATGTGCAATTTCGCACGAAGTTCAAATGTGTCAAGAATCTCATGTTAAATCATAAAAAATATTATTCCAGTTTTGAATTCAGTATAATTTCTAACGAATGTTTTTATCCAATAATTTTGTTAGAGCACTTTTCTATTTTCCATAGAATATAATCACTTGAAATCAGTAATTTGAAGAAAGTAATATTCAGCCAAAACCGGTCACAACATAATTAAATTTAAGCATGGCGCTATAAAATGCTACGAAACATCTATTTTCAAGGTATAAAAACGGATCTAACTGCAATCAATTGTGGTTTGTATGCCAGTAAAAAAAACTGATTTTACTTTTAATAAATAATAGTACGTAATATTGTAAATGACATAGTGGCCCTCTCCCTGTATAGTAGGGAGAATGAAAGATCGCGATCAAGAGACATATTTGCAATATGTATTGATTAAAGATGGCACAAATGTAATCAATGATAGCATTAACAGAACGGATGGATACATACGTACACATACATCCATACAGACATGCACACATACATACATACATACATACATACATACATACATACATACATACATACATACATACATACATACATACATACATACATACATACATACATACATACGTACATACATGCATGGGGCCCCGAGTGGCCGAGTGGTCTAAAGCGTACTCCGTTACGGATCACTGCTATCTCACCTCTGTCTGCGTGGGTTCGATTCGGCTAATGTGGGTATGTGAGAAAGCTTGCCAGTAGCTTCGCGTGGGTCGGTGGTTCTTTCTGGGGTTTTCCAGGGTTCTTCCTCCACCATTAATACTGGCCGCCATGTATAGCCTATCGTGTGCTGAAAAATGGCGTTAAACCCATACAACAACAACAACAACATACATACATACATGCATGCATACATACAGACAGACATACAGACATACATACAGACAGACAGCGTGAAGTGCAAAGGAAAGATCAAGAAGTGTAAATGAAACATCAATATTTATTGATGAGTAATCAGGCGGTGTTCGTGAAAAATCATGAAATAGAGATGAATACTCAATAAACAGAGATAAAGCAGTAAGTAGTGAAGATACATAGTCAAGAGGCATAGATGAATAATTAATCATAATTAGAATACTCACGAATCTTCGATTACAATAGAGGCATAGATGATATTTAATGTTTAAGAGGTGGAGGTGAGAAATAACAATTTAATGGAGATGGATAATCATGAGGAGACGATGAGTAATCAAGATATGGAGATGAATACTAAAGAGGCAGATACAACTAATCAAATATAAATTAATAACCACAAGTATAAAATGAGACATTAATAATCTCGAGTTGAAGATGAGACACGAGTAATCACGTGTGGAAGATGAAACATAAATGACCACTAGTTGATGATGAGACAAGAATAGTCAGTAATTAAAGATGAGACAAAAAGTATCATTAGTGAAAGATGTGACAAGAATAATAACATAACTCTAGTATGAGTTGAGAAATGAATAATTGATAGTTGATAATAAGACAAGTATACTCACTAGTATAAGATGAGATATGCATAATTGAGCGTGGTGCCGATGACCACTGAATATGTTATCATGATTTAATCAAACAGTAAAATGAATAATCAGAGGACGTAGCATTAACAAAGAGACGAATTATGCAACTATTTCACCCAAATGGTATTGAATGTGATGAGATAATAGTGGCGGCGGTAGATATATATATATATATTCTGTATTCCCGAACCAGCATTACCCAAATAACTCGCATGTCTTATCTGTCCGCGTGGGGCTGAGTCTCAATTCGTCCAAAGAGAGTACGAAATCTTACCAGTAGCTTCCAGTGGTTCGGTAGTTCTTCGCTGCTTCATCCTGGGTTTGTTTGCATTCGGCCTCGTAGTCAGACATAGCCAACTTTGAGATGAGGCAAAACCATTTTAACCTCCCCCCCCCACACACACACACTCATCCAATTCCTGTCAGCCACTTGTCTGCATATTTAGCTGTGTGATCATTTCTTAATTTATATCAAATGGTTGTGAAGAAAAATGAAAGCAATATAGAATAGAAACAGATGCCATTTTAATATCAATGGACATGTGGCATTGAGCTGTTCGATTCATTCATGCTCTATTGTATTGACATCATTATTGCCTTGACAAAGTATAAGTCATCATTTTATCATTTTTAAAAGTGAACATGTCATTTTTCCTGAAGCGTCTTTAGAGTTCCCAGTCATAGATTTTGCTTTCGGAGACATCTATGCCGCATTTGATTCCCTTTTTTACAATCTTATGAACTCATTCTTAATTTATTGACTTGAATACGTAATGTCTACAAACCTAGACAGTTAGCGGAAAGAGGAAAATGTAGGATAAAATCAATGATATGGTCGGAAGTAACAAGAATGTAAAGCATAAACTGTAACTAAATTTAATTGTTTTGATATAGTCAATTTGCTTAGATTATATTCCACACTCGTTTCACTACATTCGTCTTTACTTGAATGGATGTTATTTAGGTGATCACGAGGCAAACAGTCATGTGCCTGTTTTCCTCATTAAAACTATGTTTAATGAAAATTATACAACTTATCAATTTGCAAAGAGAATTGTAAATAACCACAAAATGCACAGGACAAAATCGATTAACGGATATTCCTGGCAGGTATGTGAAGAGCCTATTTACCCGGTCAGTACCTGTTGCCTGTAGTCAGACTTAACGTCAACGGAATTGGAAGTATGAATATTTGTATGTAATATAAATTAAATAAATGTATGGTATGTAAACTGTAACTATGACAAACCCCTCAATTGTTTATTGTTTCATGAAAAGGGAACTAGCCATGCTTCGTTTCCTTTTCGTAAAAGGTTGTATGTATCTCGTGTCATATCAATGATTCAGCGTACATACTATACAAATATTAAATGCAAAATATCGGTCATAGCAACGAAGCATTGGATGTCAAATGCGAAAATGTTTCTGAAACCTAAAATAGATTGATGACACGTCCCTTTGTGCAATTTGCAACATACGTACTACTGAATTCGAATAAATGTAATAAATTCGATTCATTCATCTGGAATGTCTTTAAAGTTATAAAAGATAGAAGTAACATGTGACGCAAAATATTAAATAATCGGGTGAAACCTTGACCTAAGAATAGATCGTGAGCTGCAATGTCACACCAGCTATGTCAGAATGTCATGATGGGATGTATGGATGAACATATGAGGTTAGAATTACAGCACTTTTCCAAATAGCTTCAGCAAACCTACTTAAGTTAATATAGATTGGCCTACGTATTATTACGCACAAATTGTGCATGTCAACTCAGAATCAATCGATACAAATATTGCATCGACTGATCTGTAACCACACACCAGGTGCTTCAAATGGCAAAAAGGCGATCCCGCAACGTGGAGGCGTGAAAAGCATGTCAAGGCATTTAGGACGCGATGGTCGTCCAATGCATAAAAGATTTCTTATTTGTTTGAAGTTAAAAGATTCCAAGCTTAATAAATGCCCCTTTTCTGATAGCGGAAATTAATCGTTTTTGTAACAAATATTTTACACCCAAAAACATTTGTCTAATTTGGTCGAGTTCTGTTAAAAATATACTATTAGATACAAAAGCAATATTTTATGTCGATTGGTATATTTTCTATCAATTTAAAACGTGTATTGAACGAATGCGTTTCGTCTAATTTTGTCAAGTGATGCTTTTTTCTAACAGGTATAATGTACTGTCATATTTGATGATGCGTCCACGTTGTTTGTGCACAGATGAAAAAGCTCTTCTTGCCAGGATGCATTATGTTAATGTTTTCAAATTGCTTTTTGGATTGCATCTGAAACTAATTGTTTGACTTGTTTATTTTATTTTTATATTTTAAATGTCGACCCTCCATTGGTAGTGGATTGGCATCATTTGCATATAAAAAATTAAAATTGTTTGCTGCACTGAAGTTCTCTAATAAATTATGTCGAAATGTGAACATTTGGGTTTTTTTTTAAGTTAAGAATTTTGAAAAGGCAAATTTTGAAGACTGTGATTAACTTGCACACGTAGTCTAATGTTCAGGTAAGTCAGCATCGAATTGCAATGATATATTTGCTCGGTTTGATATGAAAATCTGAGTGCATTATCCGCACATTTGTCAACGGGATTGCTTAACCATTAATGACAACACCTTTTACAGATTGTCAGGCATTTCTTATAAGTAATTGATGCTAATTTATTTAAAACAAACCATTTGTAATCTTTACTTTATTTATCAATTACTGAAGTAATATATATATATATATATATATATATATATATATATATATATATATATATATATATATATATATATATATATATATATATATATATGGCCGCAGCTTCAAACTTTACCGAGTTGCATAGAATAGAAGCAAACAAATTTGTGAGGACATTTCAGTAGACGGAGAACAAGGCTGATCGGGTCCTCGAGTTCTGTTTGGCACAAATTAATTTGCTAATTTTTCATTCTTTTACGAAATTACAAGTAGTTATTTGCCTGTGAAAGCGTGTGTTTCCGCTTGCCGTTTTGGTACACATTCACACTATAGTCTTACATATTGTATCAAAGGGCGCGTGTATACTGCGTGCAAGATTGATACATCCTCTTTAACAGGAAGTTTTGATGAACATATCAAGTATCTCCAATAAGAGATGAAATTTAAAACATTATTCATTTATTTATATTGTGTGCATTTAGTTTAGTTTAAATAGTACCACTATATACACCACCGATAGTACGTTTGGTGGAAAATTAATCCGGGAGAACCCAGACCACTCTTATTTGTTGATCATATTAAGAAAACACCCCGTTGACAGATAATATATTTTAATTCTCTAGAGGCAGACATGACGTATATTTTCTTACTTATCAATAACGCCGTTCTGATAAAACGAATGTAAAACACATACATAAGATGGCAAACACAAATTCTATACAAAATGCGATTGTAACAGACTTTTCCTTACATGAACTTTGAAGATTGCTTCGTAACATAATTAGGATCACGGAACACATAAATAAAAAAGCGTTGTGGTAACTGTTATATATCTGTAACAGTATCAGATGCGATTCGATCACAGTTTGACATGTACAACGAAATTAAATAATTGTAATTCAAACTACATTTACCTATGCTTATGTGCATACTAAAAAAAGAGCGAGCTTTAAATTGCTGGACAAAACACGCGAACCTATGTGAACCTATTTTTTGCATAATAACTGAAAATGGGATCAGATTTAAATTGCCAGACAAAACATGTTAAACAGATAAATAGGAGTACAGGTTGTCTGTACAAAAAACAAACCTACTAAGGTGCGTTGTTCTCTATTTGATGTAAATGTATTACTAAATGGCAATATGTGAATGGAAGGAGTGTTTTCCTAGCAGAAAGCTCGTGAAAAGGGAATGAATTTGGATTCAATGTCTCTTTTCACAGACTAAGTTATTTACGTTCTTCTTATAGCAGTTTCATTTTCTTTGCAAGTCAGAAGCAGTTGTTTATCTGTACAATACAACCTAATAAGATAATTAGCAAGTAAAATGTATATTTTTTATTAAAACATATTTTTACTTAATTCAGAACGATCAAAACTAAAATTAGATCGATATATGGAATGAGATATGTGGAAAAAGAAATATAAACCTGATCAAACATAGGATACAATCAAGATAATTAGCAAGTAAAATGCATATTTTTTCCATTAAAACATCTTTTTACTGAATTCAGAACGATCAAAACTAAAAATAGATCAATATATGAAATGAGATATGTGGAAAAAGAAATATAAACCTGACCAAACATAGGATACAATCAAATTGGTGCAAGTCCTAATTGACAATCATCCGTTATTGTCCACCGATGTTAAAGTAGTCTACCAGGAGAATAATGTTCACATGTACTACTTTATAGGATCTCTGTTGTCCGTGTATAAAGTATTGTTAAGGCATTTTGTTACTTTTAGACAGTTAAATGTGCTCGTATCATACAACCATGCGATGAAATACACAAAATAACTTGTGTTGTGCACAGGACAAAAGGTTTTCCCCAAATGTTTCTTTAAACACTGTACCATCCATAATAATGTTGAATACACACATCTATAATTAACAATAGAGAAAGTATTTGCGTGACATTTTAGATAAATAGATTGGAAGATAGAAACTACCTTTTTACGTATATAGACACAAACGTAACTACATTATATAAATATATATATACATATATCCGTAAGTGCTTTTGCCATATACGTCAATGGTGATTTTAGAGAAATATGTCAGTGCATGGCTTTAGAGATATATGTCTGTGGTACATTATTAATGCGTATGCAAGAATTTATTTTACATAGTTTATTATCTCTTACAGTTATTCTGGTATATATGCCCACTATTTGTACCAGTGCAACGTGACATTCATAAGGCGATTCCTAACCTGCGTGCAATGCGATAAAATATTTCTTTTGTCTTCATCCTTTGCAGGAATATTGGATTACGGCCATTGTTGCTCACATGGAAGGAAACCTCAATACTACTACTAATGATACTACTAATGCTAATAATAATAATAATAATAATAATAATAATAATAATAATAATAATAACGTTAAGTCAGTATGTTCTATTTTGCTGCACGAGACACTTTCAAACACAGAAAACAGACATAAATATAATAATCTTTTCAAGAAATATGTTATTAATGTATGTTGTATTGTTTCATTAAAAAACAATGCCTGACTTTACACCTTAAGTTGTCACTGGAGACCATCATTGTCTAATGGGCGATGTGCATTGCACCATCGTTCAAGGTTAATTTACTTATTTTTTTTCTTCTATTTATTTCATCTTTTCAGAACGTTATTCTTTGAATGACATGTATCTGTCTAGTCATAGTCTAGCATTTCGGTTTAGGTGTGGCAGAAGTTGCTTTTCTTACACGTGATACTGACAAAAAAGCATAAAACACAATTCATGGAGAGCATGGTATCAAATCAGACCATTGATATTAAAGGTGACCTTTGTTCAAGATAATTGAAGGCTTTACGGGAGTCTACTGATAAAAGATCAGTATTATAGATGAAACAATGTATTGCTTTGCTGCGAATATGATGGAAACTAACAAGAAAGAAACACGGTCCCTACAATATGTAGCAGCTCTAACCTAACCCTTTTATATGTTTTTGAAAATAGTCTATTAAATATATATATAGCGTATAGGTCCATTGTCGATAGCCTTCGAACATACTGCTTTGCCTCGACAAGCAGTGCCAAATGCAATGGTTAATCCGAAAAATAATCCGAATTGATAGTATTCTAATAAAGCATGGGCATGATATATTTGTATTTACATCATCATTTATAGTCTTTTTAGAGTTTAGTGAATATTTGTTGATATGATGAGTCAGTTTTTTTGGGGGGGCGGGGGATATTTACAAGTTTCAGAAGCAAACATCATAATTTAAATCATTCAATAGACGTTATGGTAGTGTGGTGTCTTTGTTTCGTAAAATGAACTCTCCCAAATTTCTGAACGTTGCAAATTGTCTATATATGTATGGTATACGTGATTATTAATTTGAGATACAAATCTTTATAAGTTGTTATGGGGACGAATGTGGGTCATATGGTTTAATATAGTCCAAATAGCAGACACAAATGTATACTATCATACGATAAACATGAAAATGATATATAGAGGCAGCACGATAAATATACATCATGATGGTACTAGGGGGTCATACGAGAAATGCACACAGGAATGGCCCTTGAGTGTCAGAAGTGTTTTTATCTTCAAATGGGTTTATAGGACCAAAAGTGTTTATGGGTTAAACGTTATGTAGGGCAATAGTGAAAGAGTATATCTTTTCGAGGCAAGCAGGTGGTCCTGAGAAAGGCAGTTTGAGGTTCCTATGTGGGGAAATCACATGAAAAATCTTTGTATATATGCATGGCCTCAAATTATGGGAAAATCCTTTAGAGAAACGTGCTATCTATTAAAAGCCTCAACCTGACTGAAAATTATATTTACAAAAACAAACAAATATCTTTTTATAACCTCAGCTTGTGGAAATATCCTTTAAAAAAATCTATTATATATTTATGACCTCAAAACGTACTAGTGCTACCCAAAGTCATTTGGTCGGTGACTTTGTAACGGTGTTCGGGTTGTACTCAGTTAGTGCTAGTCTAGGTAAGTGTGGTCATTTTTATTTTAAATTGGATATATAGTTAATACCTGTGGGACTATATGGCTTCAAAAAGGGTTTGTGGGTCAAAGGTGACAATAATGGTACAAATATTTAAGTTTGAATTCTGAAATTATACACACACAGCGTATTGTGTTAGCCTAGACTATCCAAAAACTCTTGTGTTAACTTAGAGTGAAAGAGTCGGAAAAGGAATATCACAAACATATCACCCGAATCATCACATTGTGTAACTTTAGATTGTAAGAGCAGGAGAAAGAATCTCGCATATATATAAACACATACCTATACCATCCAACATTCCATACACACATCGTCATAAAGCAATGAGTTAGCATAGGGAGTAAGAGAAGGAGCTTAAACATATAACTGCACACAAACAATACAATTCCTCACCACATACATACACTATCCAAACGCTTTGCGTTAGCTTAGAGTTGAAAAAAAAAACAAACAAAATCAAATCTCTGAAACCTACTTTTCATTATATCACAGAAAGACTATCAATCACACTACATATTCCGTCCAACATTGCATAGACATTATCAAAAGTGTTTTGTTTAGTTTCGAGTTTAAAAACACAAATCGAATCTCTCATTCCACCCAATATACAAACAAATTAATATCCATAACATCACCTATACCATCCAGCACCACAAACAAACACTGTAAAGCGGCTTGGACTTGGCGTATAATGCAAACGAATGATATAAAATCTCACAAACATACTATCCAGTACATCACCTATACAAGCCAATACCTCTAAAAACACAATCCAAAACTCATTGCGAAGTCTCTTAAATCCCACACCTACTATGAGAAGACAGGTGTAGTGTGTCAACAAAAAAGAGGAAAGCGCAAAAAGATAATATCTAAATACCCAGATGTATAACATCCAACTTGTATACTGTGTAAGATCCTATATACTCATTAGATGATACAGTATTGTGTAAAAGCATGAGATGAATTAACACATTATGTCCAAAGATACCTATACTATCCAGCACCCAAAAAACAGACTACAGTCAGTTCCAAGGGCCTACAGCAATTATCATAATAGGGGTATAGTGTAGAAGAATGAGATACGAAGAATGGGATGAAATCTCATTAAAAGCAAAGAATTCCAGGAAGAATATTTTCGTAAAAGAATTCTAACGCACACATATGATATGGCGTCCGAAATGCGATGAATGTTCTCATCTTCAGAATTCAGTTCTTTTAAAATTACTTGAATATGAATTATGTCTTGAATATTGTAATTCACAAATTTCAAGGATTTGATGTAACACGGTAAACTAATGTTTATCCCTTAGCGGTTTTTATCATTGCATTGCTGACAAGCTAGAGTGTGAATTTGCAAAAATGTGTTGTCTTCTTGTCTTCTGTACTATTTTTCTTTCCACACTAAATACTGTTCTGTAATATAACTGGTTTGCGTTTTGAATGTGTGAAACAAATTCTTACTTACACGTTTTAACACACATATCGGTAGCGAAACATGCTAAGCGATTGAGTCGGAGTTGAGTTTCTTTTCATGCCAGTGAAGTTTGGTTTGGTATGAAGTAAAGATTTTAAGTAAAGTTGCGGTGTGTGCTTTGAAAATGCCAAGATTTTATAGAAACATTTTTAATGATAATTGTAATGTTGATAGGCTGTGCAAGAGTCGAAAACTAAAGTCACATAACTTTATATGCCTTGTAGACATTTCGACATTGTCACATGTCAGCAACACAAGCCATTACCACACACGTAGAAGAAACGATCGGGGCGTGACATATCTTTTGAAACTGTGTAACGAGATATCGCTTATTACATCATAAGTGGATATTACATTCAGGCACATCTGAATTGCGTACAAAAACTAAATTAGAATAAAAATGAGATAAACAATACAACTGGAGCACTTATTCCATTATACGTTTGCGTAATATATGAACATGATAATCATTTCATGAAATGCTATACTAATTTGTCTCAACAGTCGTGATTCAATAATTTTGAAGTAACACAAGCCATTGCCACGCGCATATAAGAAAAGATAGTGATGTGGCCTATCTTTTTATAAAGTAGGAAAGTGTGCAACGAAATATTACTTATTACATCGTAAGTGGATATTTCATTCAAGCACATCTGAGTTGCGTACAAAAACAAAATTAAAATAAACATGAGATAAACAATACAACTGGAGCACTCATTCCATTAAATGCGTTCGTAATATATAAACATAATAATCATTTCATGAAATGCAGTACTAATTTGTCTCAACAGTCGTCATTCAATAATTTTGTATTAAGATCATTTTTTTCGGATGGCAATACTGTCCAAACTAGTCCTTTGTATGACGGGTGTTTAATGTTGTTATTAGGCAAAACGGAAAACGCAGATATGTTCAGAACAGCCATTAGAACCATGTTTTAAGTTTTGCAAAACAGAACACCGGTCCGCTGCCTGGAGAAAGATAGATTACTAAATATCTTAACACTGTACACTGACTTGGTTTTTTTCAGTATTAATTAATTAACAATAATTTCAATATGGGCATTATTTATGGCAACAGTGGTTGATTTTATTTTTCATATCCCGTATGTAGTTTCCGACTGACAAATATTAAACGAACTCTTGATGGGTGGCGATGTTGTTTTGTGCATAATAAGGTTAACCAATTGGCAGCATTAAATTTAAAACAATTTCCTGAATACGTGACCGAAGAAGATGCATTAATTCAAATGAATGGACGCAGGTGTAGTTTCTATGCAATTTAATACAGCAGTTATATTTTTAAGTTAATAACGTCTACTTTCATGATATGGGCGGTATGCTAAACAATATTTTTCTCAAAAATGTAAATAAGAAGCCAGGTCTGCTCAAGAGTAATAGTGATTGCAGAAACAGACGCGTGACGCGCTTCAGCACAATGCAACCGTTAATGTGAGTAATACAACTACTCAGAATGGCATCCGTTCTTCAATGATGACGAGCGTTGTTTATTGCTGTTTAACCTGATTACCTGATAATTATTTCAATATAATCAACATCATGTAGAAGGTATAAATTAAATATTACACAAGACTAAGAACACTATAAAACTATAGGGACACAAGGCTGAATTCGATATTCAACATCCTCATGATGAAAAATAAGCAGACATTAAAAATAGGAATTGGTAGTGAGGAGATTTGTTGCTGATACAAGTGCAATCAATCTTGCAAGCACGTAATGCTAAATAATGCCCCACTCACACACCCTGATCAGCTTGACCATGGCTCACATAGTCAGTCGGTTACAACAAGTTTTAAAGCAATTAAGGCCCTTCAGTTATAAGACATTCAAGAGTCAAAATCATTCATAAGGACGAAGTATTACATTTTTGGTGTATTGTTTTCAGAACTCAATCCATCTAAATAAAAAGACAAAATCATGCTGTATAAGTTTCAACTTAAAACTATTAAAGAATAAGTAAAATACAAATGTTCAATTTATGTATATGAATTTGCGCATTTTCTTTGCGGTATTTTGAAAAAACGGGCTTCTTTACATTGTGACAAAGATATTCACCACATATAATACTAATCATTTTGCATAAATAAGGCAATTAAGCGTAAAGACTGACACTATCAATAGCATCATACTTTTTCTTCCACTAAAGGAAGTGATTCAACAGAGACGTTACATTTTTGTCGTCTGTAATTCCGAAAAGTTTCAGTAGCTATTCGAATTATTCCCTCGCAAATGGTATTCCATGACGGGTGAATAACAAAATGGCCTTCATCATCCGACCATGTTGCTCTGGTATAATGCGTTATGAGATGCTTGATAGTTCCAATAGTAGTAAATGTGTCTGTATTATGTTTAATTAGAACCACAGCTTGTCTGTGTCTCTCAATGGCATCAACACATTCTTTCAGGCTCCAACGAGACCCAAGAAATGCTAGTGTTATTACAGGGACAATAACTAGACTTTCATTAATACATCGATGTATTTCTTCTACGATAAGCATGCCGGGAACAAAATTATCAGCTCCAGTACACACAAGATCTTTTTCAGTGTCAAACCTTTCCTTGAGATATTTATTTAAGGAAGGCAGAATGTTTCCTTCGACGATAAGATGATCTTGGCTGCAATATGACACAAATACTAAAAAGTTAAACATTGTATTATCCTGCATGAGTTCTCTCTTCAGAGCTTGAAAGTCCTGGTTCTGGCGTGCCTTTCTGTGCCTATGATGAATCATAATGGCGATTGTAAATGCACATAATATAATTCCAATTGATATTGCAATTCCAATGCCGATAATATATGCAATGCGACAGTTTTCTCTGACCATTTCAAAAACTGCATTGTTAAAAAATTCTTCAGTATTGCCGTGTTTACATAGCAATGCTGTTCGGTTAACAATGATGATATCTGTAATCAAAATCCATTTTAAAAAATCAAGCGTGTCACAGTCACATTTGACTGGATTCCCTAGAACATTCACCGTTAGATGTTGTGGAATTATTGCAAGTAATTCTTTGAGTTCATCATTTCCGCTGGCGTTGTAGCCATATTTGTATTTCTGTCCTATAATATTTTTATGATTGAACTGATTGAGCAAACTATTCGTCATGGTGGTTTTATGTTTGTCTATGGTGTCTCGATGAAGAACTATTTGCTCCAACTGTCCCAAGAAGATATGATGCAAATTTATGAGCCGATTTTTCCTTAAATTAATCATCTTTAAATCCCACGTATTGTGCAATTCAATATTAATGTAGGTAAGTTCATTCTCACTAAGATCAATCAGGCGTAACTTGCTATTGGATGAGAATAATTTTAATGGTAAGAGACTAAGATAGTTATTACGTAGAAAAATGATCTCAAGGTCAAAGTTTCTGGAGAATATATAGGAAAAATCGTCCATAGTCTGCATGTTGTGTAACTGGTTCATGGAGAAGTCAATAATTTTCATTGATGGAAACCTACTTAATAAAGATGGTGATATATATTTCATATTGTTACTTGCTAAGTTTAATGTCTCTAGAGCAGGAAAAACACATTCTCCAAAAATCGTAATATTTAAAATAAGTAGGTTATTTTTGCTCATATCCAACATTTTCATACCATTTAAGCCACAGTTCTGAAAAGTGTATTCCACATTGAACCGTATTTGAGCGTGTGGAGTCATAACGCCTTGAGCAAATATGTATACTGCATACGAAAACGGAGTGAAATCCCATTTTACCAGTTCATTCCCCTGTTTGACAGCAGGACGCATCATATACTGTCCGCCAGTAAGATCTATAAGTTCAATGCTGTTCATGACTGACACAAATGTATCGTGCATGCCCGGAGATAAAACTAACGTAGAATAAGAAATATTTAAGTATTTTAAAGTTGCAAATATTTCTTGCACATGTTCTACATAGATCATATTGGTTCCACGTATATCAATATATGTAAGATTCTTTCCACGAAGAGCATTATAAAAGCTTTCTCCTAGGATAACATGCTGTTGAGTGTTTTGTATTCCAATCAAAGACAGATATTTAAGCTTACTCAGTTTAGCATTCAAAGCTGCCGCTAAAATAGTTATTTTAAGAGAATGGTTCTCATCCAAATGCAGTGCTTCAAGATCAGGAGTAGAATAAAATAAATCAGGATCAAGGTAGCCGAGATTGCGACATGATGAAATGGACAAAAATTTTAATTTTCTAAGCCCATAAAGAAACCCTTTTTCAATACGAACGATCCCATTAAATTCTAAGACAGAAAGTTCTGAAACATTTTTCCATGACTGATGGTCTGAAAAACTACTGAATAAAGAACCGAGAGAATCATCTGTTCCAATCAGAGTAACTTTCTCAATATCTGCCGGCAATATATGTGGTAAATCGGTATATCTGGCAACGTGTTTGCAGAGATAAGAAGTCCCGTTCACAGTGCAAGCCACGTTTGATACAGAAATAGGAATAATGACATATATTATGAAACTTACGGGGACAATGTGTCTTTTTTCCATTTCAAGCTTCGAAGATGTGTTAATCGTGCTGGGGATCATACAAGAATTGTTACTTTTTGAAGCGAGAGCCCTGACAATAGGTGTGATGTAAAGTTTTAGAGTCAACGTATCATTCACTGATCCTTGATGTTTTCCTTTTTACTTTGAAATAGTTTTCTTATTTAGGCGTTGTTCACAGACTGCGATCGATGAAACACCTTTTCCTGTACAAGAAACGAGAAATATAGAGTATTCAGATCAATCATACATATATATATATATATATATATATATATATATATATATATATATATATATATATATATATATATCTTTGTATATTTGTGTGTGTATCATTTTAAATTTATACAAATATTCGCACTGACAAACAAGCTGTTTCGCAAAAAGCCTTTCCTAATTTGTCAATTCAATTAACATTTTCCATCTTATAACATATCGCTCAGTGATTATTAAACCGATTCTTTCTTTAGCATGCGTTCCAGTGATGTTTACGAAAACTTACCAAAGGCGTTTCTCAGACTGATTTCAAAGAAACGTGTCAGAGATTCCATTAATAAAATGGTATAGATTCCTTCACTATTAATGTATTCATACGTCATTTCATGATAGATTAATTTGATAATCTGTGGTTTCTCGATGAAGAGATATTTGCTCCAACTGTCCCAAGAAGACAGGAGACAAATTTATGAGCCGATTTTTCCTTAAATTAATCAACTTTAAATCCCACGTATTGTGCAATTCAATATTAAAGTAGGTAAGTTCGTTCTCACTAAGATCAATCAGGCGTAACTTGCTATTGGATGAGAATAATTTTAATGGTAAGAGACTAAGATAGTTATTACGTAGAAAAATGATCTCAAGGTCAAAGTTTCTGGAGAATATATAGGAAAAATCGTCCATCGTCTGCATGTTATGTAATTTGTTCATGGACAAGTCAATAATTTTCAGTGAGGGAAAACTGCTTAATAAAGATGGTGATATATATTCCATATTGTTACTTGCTAAGTTTAATGTCTCTAGTGCAGGCCAAATACATTCTCCAGAAATCGTAATATTTAAAACAATTAGGTTATTTTTGCTACAATCCAACATTTTGGTACCATTTAAGCCACAGTTCTGAAAAGTGTATTTCACATTGAACCTTATTTGATTATGTGGAGTCATCACGCCTTGAACAAATAAGTATATTCCATACGTAGGGAAGTCCCATTCTATCACTTCATCCCCCTGTATGATAGTATGTCGCATCATATACTGGCTGCCAGTAAGATCTAACAGTTCAATGCTGTTCATGACTGACACAATTTTATCGCTTATGCTCGGAGAGAAAACTACTGTAGAATAAGAAATATTTAAGTATTTTACAGTTGCAAATATTTCTTGTACGATAGTATGTTCTACATAGATCACATTGGTTCCACTTATATCAAAATATGAAAGATTCTTCCTAAGAAGAGCATTATAAAAGCTTTTTCCTAGGACAACATGCTGTTGAGTATTTTGTATTCCAATCAAAGACAGATATTTAAGCTTACTCAGTGTACCATTCAAAGCTGCCGCTAAGATAGTTATTTTAAGAGAATGGTTCTCATCTAAATGCAGTGCTTCAAGATCAGGAGTAGAATAAAATAAATCAGGATCAAGGTAGCCGAGATTGCGACATGATGAAATGGATAAAAATTTTAATTTTCTAAGCCCATAAAGAAATTCTTTTTCAATACGAACGATCCCATTAAATTCTAAGACAGAAAGTTCTGAAACATTTTTCCATGACTGATGGTCTTAAAAACCACTGAAGAAAAAACCGAGAGAATCATCTGTTCCAATGAGAGTAACTTTCCTAATATCTGCCGGCAATATAAGTGGTAAATCGGTATTTCTGGCAATGTGTTTGCAGATATAAGAAGTCCCGTTCACAGTGCAAGTCACGTTTGATACAGAAATAGGAATAATGACATATAGTATGAAACTTACAAGGACAATGTGTCTTTTTTCCATTTCAAACTTCGAAGATGTGTTAATCGTGCTGGTGATCATACAATAATGGACATAGGTTTGACGTAAAGTTCTAGAGTCAACGTATCATTCACTGATCCTTGATATTTTCCTTTTTACTTTGAAATAGTTCTCTTTGTTAGGCTTTGTTCACAGACTGCGATCGATGAAACACCTTTTCCTGTACAAGAAACGAGAAATATAGAATATTCCGATCAATAATGCATATATATATATATATATATATATATATATATATATATATATATATATATATATATATATATATATATATATATATATATATATATATATATATATTCGCATTGACAAACAAGCTGTTTCGCAAAAGCGTTTCCTAATTTGACAATTCAGTTAACATTTACCATCTTCTAAGAGATCGCTCAGTGATTATAAAACTGATTCCTTCCGGAGCATGCATTACCATGTTGTTTACGAAAAGTTGCCAGAGGCGTTTCTCAGACAGATTTCAAAGAAACATGCCAGAGATTCCGTTAATAAATTGGTATAGATTTCTTCACTATTAATGTATTCATGCGTCATTTCATGAGTTTTATAAAATGAGAGATTAATTTGATAAAATTCGTTGCATTTCCATTTCAGTACTTGACCTTTTGTCTTTTAATGATGCTTTTGGTCTATAACTAGGATTGTAATTTATTTATATATATATCTTTAAAGCAGTACTGTTTCCCAAACAAAATATAAAATTAATGAATGGCCTAATTTTATAGGTAAGCTAAATTTTTTAATTTCAATTGGAAGTTTGCATTGATTACGATGTATAGGCAAAGAATGGGGCTAATAAAAAGTTACCATAAATGTAACATAGGCATTTAAATGATTAATCTTTTCTAAATATCTGTTATCATAGTAACATTTCAGTGTTTCAAATATGGAATAGTTCTTTCCATGCCCTGGGGATAAAACTGTTTGACAGATAGACCTCTTTACATTACAAATTGCCTATATTGGACCTCATCAATTCCATTAATGCATGCCACTGTCTCTTCAAACATAATCGCCTGTGTGATGCCTACTGACCACGGTAAAATACCAGGTCTGAAATTGGTGTATTTAATGTCTCTTGGGACATTCAGTTCTCTTTTTACATATCCACACATGTCCTAGTCCTGTTATGTTGTCAAGATTCCTCTCTTATGTGGTTCGACTATTACTTAAATTCTGTATTATTCCCTTTTCGGGAAGCATGGACTGGGATTGTGCCATGATTTACTATATTTGTCACATTTCCGGTCAAAGATATATCCATTATACTATGATTTCACTAAGACGCCGCGGATAGAAAAGAAGGCTATTCGCTCAGTGTCCTGGTCCGTCAACATTTTGAAGACCCCGGCACCCGTCTTAAGTGTTGGATATTCCCAAAACATTGACATTTTCGATCTTACTATAATTACATTAAATGTATTTCATGAGTCTTTATTACCTTACTTCAAACAGTGTTTCAGTTGGAATTCCAGAGACTTAGACATCTATTTATTTCGTCGCTATTAGTTTTTCTTTATTGGATTCATAAATCATTTTTATTGTTTTTCTCCCTTTAAAGCGATTGATCCAACACTCGTATAATTGTCAGATGGACATATCTTCATAATAGGCTTAAAAACTAAAGCCTCACCTGGCCTGTATTTTATATTGAAACAATTGCTTACATGACAGGTAAGACATATGTAGATAATAAACAAATATGCGAAATGGCCGAGATATACTGCAGTTCGCTCGGTTATTCAAAATGCAAAGCGACCGTTGAAAAGTTAACATGCACAGTATTATAAACACTTCGATATTTGTGTAACGTGATTACAGTATTGTGTATGTTCTTAAATTCTTTAAAGATTCTATTCTCATCAATCTGTGAACCTTTTGCGATATATCTTGCCTGGGCTATTCCATCGTTACCGGCTCGCCGACTTTCCATCAGGAGATTGGTTTCCGTTCCGAAAGTAGCTTATAATACTAGCATTTTCCTCTGCTGAGTTTGATTCAGTTTCGTATCTTTGTGTATGCTTGTATTGTTCTCTGAGTATTTACTAATTAAAATAATTTCCTCTTCCATTGCTCCCGTAACCTGACAATCTGATAGTTTGGTTGGACCTGGTACATCTACAGCATGAACTGTGTTCGTAATTAGTATCGTAGAATATGAAGACACATAGTCCCGATATACGGATTTGATTTGCTCTAGCTGAACTTTTAACTCCCTCGACTTGATATATTATTCTCTCTGATTAACCAATCTTACCACGTGCATCCTTTCCTTTTATATTAGCTCCCTCTGAAGCCACCTTTCTCATAACATGTTCTACTTTTGAGTATGTTATTTCGCTCACTTACACTCATTCTTAGCTTTTGGAACAGTTCTACTTTTTTAAATAATTTCCTCCACATTCTCCAACAAAGATTCAATTCACTGGCCAGATATTCGATTTAAATAAAGATGTATCGCGACCACAACGCGGATTTGGAACGCACAACCGAAACAATAGCGATATTTCACAATGTTACTGCTATCACGAGAATCAGTGTAAATACACAATTTAGTAATGGAAAAATAGCTCAGTCTCAGTAATAAATTTGTTATGTTGATACAAGGAATGTAAATTTACTCAAACATTGACAGCGCTCCTACTTTAAAACTTCCATGATTCCTAAGTAAAACCGAGTCTTGAAATGCAAGAACCAAAGCAAATTTAGCACAGTCTTAATGATTATACAATAATTCAAATACCAATTATAGGTTGTAAAAAAATCATCATAAAGGGACAATAAGTCTTTATAAAGTCATCAAGCCCCAAATTGTCAAGGCTCTGAAGGCATTGGTTATAGTCGAAAAGGAAGTAAAAATGAAGGATATGTCAAATATCTAGAAAACAATTTTCACTTTCCTCTTTCCTGGAACTAACATGCGCATACGATATTATTCATTGCAACTGCACTGCATTATTACCTCTGATGATGTACTGTTCACCCGTAACATCGAAATTGTGTTGGAGAAAGTTGGAAATAATCTCTATGGAGATAAGAGTTAGTTTCAGGGATACCAATTTGAATGTGTCTATTGCTCATGAAAACGCTGGTTGAAGACTAAATTGCGTCATTTTTTCTTGTGAGGATAACATGGCAGGTGCGAGCAGCTAAGACAATTGCGGAAACATCTTTGCATGGATAATATTTGCAGAAGGGTATTCATTATACATTTCTAACCTGCATGATATCATTGTTTATCCTTGTAAATGGACCCTATGCTATTATATACCCGTCTCTATGACCCAGGTATAACTTTCTCTCTACTGTCTTTTTTTTTTTATAGCTGATAATAATAGCTTCGACATATCTCGCATTCTATCACAGAAATCCGGCGTGATCAGGCATTTATACAGAAGTTATTTATGTGATCTCTTAGTAGGATTGACACGCATTTGTTGGGACCTCGTTATTTGGTAAATAAAACTAATCATTGTTCTTGCAATGTTTGCTTACTGTTAACATTATTTCAACTTCATTATAGTTTAGATGTGCGTAATTCCCGTTTCGCGCTCTCTCCATCACTCTCCCTCTCCCTCTCCCTCTCACAATCTCTCTCTCTCTCTCTCTCTCTCTCTCTCTCTCTCTCTCTCTCTGCCATACACAATCTCATTATCTTACCTATATGAGTGTTATCTTAGTCCTGATCACCATTGCACCATAAATACCGACTGTCTGTTGCGCCACAAACTATCAATGTAATGCAAGCGGTGTGGATAACTGCGTCATCAAGTTATAGAGCTCAAACAATACTGATCCTTTGGAGTTCTTTAATCGTATAGAGATCGGTTGGAATGATAAAACGACATATTTCGAGTGCTACTTCCATGAATGCTACGTTAACACGTATAACTAATCTTCATGTTTGAGATCAATGATATACTGGTTTGGCACTAACAGGGATCAGTCTAAATACGAAATCAGTTTACAACCATAGTCATTTTACATCGCCAGGTTCACACGTCATTTAACATAAGACAATAATTAATCCACTGTTTTGACACATAGGAATACATAAGCCACTAAACATTCATTGCCTTCAAAGCATTACTTTACCATGCCTGTATCATAGAGTTCTTAGTCAAGCGTAGGTTATTAGCATAATTGGAAGAATTAACATCTGGGCCATCCTTACGATGTTAGTAGCTATCCCAGGTACAATCTGCACAACACTAAACATTGTAGTTACAAACGCACAATTTTTAACACAGCATCAAATTATTATCACTTGGCTACACGATTAATACATTCCTTAACGCTATATACCAACAAAGATCAGTAGTTTAAATTACACCGTAGCCTTTTCAACCTTTGATAGTCAAATACGAGTATCCATTTCAAGTGTCCTCACACGGCATTTGACATTTCCAATTAAGTAGCTTGAGTATGATTCATTGAACATTTTGTATGATGCCTGACTCTAAACTTCATTATTGACGGATAATGAGCTTTTAGAGCCGAATTGAGAACTTCTCCCAGCAGACAGGTAAATCATAAATGTTAACATGTTGAAGTTCGAATATAAGGCTATTTAATTTTGAAATACTTAGGTGCACTTATTCTTTATTATTGAGCAACTGCAATGTCACTGACTATATATATCTGAATTTTTATATGATAATAACGTATTTTATATTTGCAGGATATACACTTGAATCCGAATGAGCCAGTTGTTTTTGTAATCTTCAATACTATAACAATTTGTTTACAAATAAAATTAAAAGATATTGACAAATAAGGCTCCCTCGGAGTAGAGTGTGACAGCCGCAAGATACGAAATTCAAACTTACTACAGTGTCTGTTACCCACACACACTGAAACTCAAACTTGCTACAATATCTGACACCAACTAGCGATGAAGCTTACTACGGTGTCTGCCACCCTCTGAAACTCCCACGCCAAACAACTCTTACTGACAAGTATTCGCCATTCATTTACTGATTATGGTGTCTGCCACCTATACTCCATGAAGCAATGGAAAACAATTAACTCAATGCCCTGATACATAAAAATACAAGCCGACCTTTGGAGTTTCATTGAGACCATTATCACCATTATTTCTAAATTGGCTGCACTGGTCATTAAACCATTGGCGGTAGGGTCCTAAAATGCACAGATACACGGACTAGTGTTAGATATAATGCCATTCATACGGTAATACGGACTAGTGGTAGATATAAT